>JAXOUE010000004.1:34499-464865 GCA_036250105.1 Parasarocladium wereldwijsianum
ATATCAAATATCAAATATCAAATATCAAATATCAAATATCAAATATCAAATATCAAATATCAAATATCAAATATCAAATATCAAACATCAAACATCAAAAAGCATATTTATTACATTACACATCCAATCCGCACAGGGCTTGATGGTACAGATGACCTTCTTGATAAGGTTGGCGTTATCCCATTCCCTTATGCGAGCCCCTAAAAACAGCATTAAACTCACTCTTCTGCTACGGTAAGTCCCCACGGCGAAGGACGCGGAAAGAGCAAGGGAAATCGTCATCCGGTGACTCCTTGGGGCAGACCGACGAAGTCTGGGTTCAAGACAAGGAGGAAGAGTAACGTGAACAACTGGGTGGTTGTCCCTCGGCCCCGAAACCACGGCAAGCGCCGCAGCAAGGCCGGAGGTGGAAAGACATAGACGGTGCCTGGGAAAGCAGAAAGCAAGAAATGCTGGTGCTTCTGTTGTGGAAGCATCGGCGTACATGTATATCAATCGTTGAGATGGGGGGGGGTTGGGGTTGGCATTGCAATCGAGCCATGTAACATATTGTGTGATTATATATCAAAAAACACGTCTGATAACACTATCGCCTCCTCCTTAATCCGCACGGGGCTTAATGTCACAGATGACCTCCTTGGTGCGGTAGAACCAGCGAGAGCTGGTCCACCAGCTCTTCTTGGGGTCGTGCAGCTCGATATCAAAGTTGGAGATAAGCGTGGGCACGACCTTGTAGACCTCCATCATGCTCAGGTTGCGACCGAGGCAGATGCGCGAGCCGCCACCAAAAGTGAGGTTGGCGTTGCCCCATTCTTTCATGCGAGCCTCAAAAACCTCGTCGGTCTCACCCTCCTGCTGCAGCCAGCGCGCGGGGCGGAAGGTGTCAGCGTCCTCGCCAAAGACCTTCTTGTTGCGGCCGACAATGTAGGGGTTCATGCCGACAAAGGTGCCGGCGGGCACGGTGCGGCCGTCAGGGAGGACGAGACCGCCCTCGGGGACGACGCGCTCCATGCACATGGAGACGGCAGGGTGGTAGCGCAGGGTCTCCTTGATGACGGCGTCGAGGAAGGGCAGGGTGCGGGCGATGGCGTGGGGGCAGGGCTCGCGCGTGTGCACGCTCTCGCGGACTTCGGCGACGAGGCGCGCGTAGATCTCGGGCTGCTTGAGACAGTTGTAGAAGAGGGCGTGCATGGTGATGGTCGTGGTGTCGGCCCCGGCGATGAGGTTGAGCAGCAGGTAGCCCACGACGGCGCCTTCGTCGACGACGTCGGGGTGTGTGGACATGGACTCGATAAAGTACTGCAGGAAATCGGGCTTCTCGGGGTCAAAGTTCTTGTCCTCACCCTTGAGGCGAGCAATGAGGTTGTTGACGGCAATCTGGGTGACGTTGGAGATGTTGGGCGGGCCGAGGGGGTAGACGGGGTTCTTGTCGAGAACCCAATCGAGCCATGGCATCTGGCCACACATGCCGAGATAGTCAATGGACTGGTCGGCGATGGCGAGAGTTCCGTCAAAGTCGCACCCTGCCTTCATGTAGCCAAACTTCTCGCTGAAGGTGACGGCACCGAGAAAGTCCCAAGCGTCTGTTGGATGATCAGCTATCTGGTCTTGCTCTCGACAAGCGCCGCGCACTCCCTCTCTCTCTTATTCAACTTACAGTAAGCAAGCCAGTCGGAAAAATCGCAGACCTTGCCAGTCTTGGAGAAGCGAGTGTCCATGTGGCCGATGAAATCCGCAATCACGGCGTCCATGTGTGGCTCCATGGCCAGCACGGCAGACGTGGAGTAGTGGCGGACAACGGGCCTCTTCATGCGCGCGTGCTTGACGTTCTCGACCTGGCTGAACATGTGGTAGGTCAGGACGCCCTCGACGTAGGAGCTGCTGTTTTTGTAAAAGTCCGTCTTCATCCACTTGCCGTCCGTGTTGTAGATGGTGCGCGAGATTTCGGGCAGGTCGAGGTCGAGCAGGTTCGGGCCCAGGCGGACGACGGGGCCGTACTTCTCATGAAGCTTCTTCATGCGCGGCGCGTAGTCGGCCGAGATGGCCAGGCGCATGCGGAAGAGGTTGGTCCATCCTGCGTGCGTGCGCGCGGGTCAGCCAAAAAGCTTTGTTGGTCGAAGTGGCGCAGAGTCTCGCTCAAGAGCCTCGAGGTGCACGGGTCCTTCATACCTGCGATCAGAGGACCCTCGAACTTTCTCAGAGGGTTGGTGAAGTAAGATCCCGCGAACCAGAACAGGGTCGTGACGGCGGGGGCGACAAAGATGAGCACCAGCTTGTTGTCCTGCAACTTGGCGATGAGCTCGGGGAGGTTCTGGGGCAGAGCCAGAGACGTGCCCTCGGGGAGCAGAGATGACACGGTCGACGTGATTGAGGCCATTGTGGCCGAGATGGTGGACGACATTGTTTCTTCTTTTTCCTTCCTTTTACTTCTTCTGCGCGGTCTGGCGTACCTCGTGATGCTCCTTGGTCCAGGCCGCAAAGAACATGAAACCAGAAAAGAAAGGAATAATCAAAAGACTATCAAGGGAAAAAGAAATAAGAAGGGTAAAAGAAAAGACAGGGTCAATCGACGCGGGACGGCTCTTCTCCATGTGTCTGCAATGCAGCCAGGGGCTATCCAACACCAGCTACATGGCTGCGGTGTCTGCACACGAATGCCGAGCTCGAGGAAACGACCTTCAGCCTCAGTCTCAGCTCTCTTTCGGAGACGGAATGCGAAGCCAAGACTTGCCACTCGAATAGACGAAGCTCCCCCCTCCCTTAAGACGAAGATGGGTGGGGGGTTATTGATAAACGACCCTGATGAACATGACAACAGGATGGTCGTGATTCGCCCGGGATAGGAAACCCCCGCGTGCGAGGACAGGCATCCTGCATGCAGGAGATTGGCTTCCAGGGTCCCTATTCATTCTTCAAGTCATAGTTTTCGCGATGAAGAATACCCCCAGCTATCAACCACCGTGGGCGGCGGAGCAGACTCTCACTGGGCGAGGTGATCGTGGTGGACCCGCGGGGAACAGGGGTTCGTCGACCACACGTGAGAGAGTGTGCGAGACATTTAGAGACGCCCAGGTGGGATGGCACCGCGTCTGAGCAGCACTGCAAAAGCAGATCCGACAAGGTATACAGAGAATGGCATCCAGGTAGGATTAGTCGCGGATGCTAGAGTATGAGCGGCAACTAGTGGGAGCAAACTCGTCACTTGTAAATTTGTACAACCAGCATGGAAAAGTTGACCAGCATGGAAAAGTTGACCAGCATGGAAAAGTTGACCAGTATGTAGAAGTTAACCAGTATGTAGAAGTCAACCAGCATGTAGAAGTCAACCAGCATGTAGAAGTCAACCAGCATGTAGAAGTCAACCAGCATGTAGAAGTTAGCCAGCATGTAGACTCAGTATGTATGCCCATACCAGTAGATACAGCATATGGATAGAGTATGCTGGACTCGAGTCTCCAATTTTGGACTACATAGACCGAGAACATCGCGAATAGGAGCTCTGACAGATGTCTGCAGAGTCTGTGCGAGAAGTCTCGCCTAGTCGGCCTAGGTAGCTCCCGAGTCTAGTCTCTGGCATGTAACTAGAGTTTGTTTCTCAGCTCAACGGACAGAAGAAACATCCCGAAAAGCGCATTATGCTTCACACAATCAGCAAGACAGTATCTGGTGGCCGACAGTATCGCCACAACAGCACTGATCTCGCATGAAAACAAGAGCTTCAGAACAGCTCGACGCTGATGATCAAACAGCCCCCTCTCTGCCCAGCATCGACAAACCAGCCCCCCCCCCCCCTGATCACCACAACTGAGACACGCAACACGCAAAAAAACGAGACAGGGCCCTCCAGGCGGACTGCCGGAATGTGGGTCGGCCCCGCTACCCGCCGTCCCTACCCCGGGCCGGTCCACTTCACGCCTGGCCTACGCCGCCGGTGATTTGCTCACTATACGGGGGCGCCCCCTTCGCACCGGTGTGGCCCGATTATTCAAGGCGAGCGCGGGCTGGACGGCAGACTCCCACTGGCGGGCAGAATAGCAGGGGATCCAAGGGAGGGAGCGGGATCCTGGTTTTCTGTAAGGCAATGACAACTGCGGGATCTCCATCAGAGGGGGCCTGGAGTAGATTTTGTCCAAACAAAAGAGGGCCAAGATGTGTCAAACCCGGCAGCCCTTCTTCTTTTGTTATCGAGTCCGATTCCTAAACGACATGCCCTAGTAAGCGAGCATGTCATGAATAAAAGACTCCCCAGCGGCGCAGAGCCTTGGCCCTTCGTATCCGTCGCCTACGTGGTACTCATGTGTCAGTGGCCAGGATGATCTTCTAAGAACTATGCGACGTGCACGTGTGTATCACAACAGCAAGAGGCTTTAACCGTCTCCCCTAGGAATCTTCACATGACTGCAGTCCTCACTTCGGTCACCAAGCCCCGAAAGCGAGATTACACGGGACTCGATCCCTCTTCTCTCCTCGAGCTGCCGAGTCCTCATCTGCCCAAAGCAGAGGCCAGCGAATAGGACACTTGCAAAAATAGTGAAAAGCCATCTGTTTGCTTCTGCTGCGTCGTGGTGTGGTGTGATACACCACTGCACACTTGTGCCAGTACAGACACGGCACAAAGTCCCACGCTTCCTTTCCTCTCAAATGGGATGCAGGGGAACGGACGCATACCCATGCCTATCGCCGCACGCGTTTGCCTCCCATGATGAAAGTCATTTCTTCTTTCGTGATCTGGTCCTTCCCTGTCGACGGGTCGACCAGAATTGAATGGTCGAGCCGTTGTCGAGGCCGGGGGTTTTCTTCACACCCCGAGAAGGAGAGGAACGCATCTTCTTCTGGATCCTGTCAAAAAAAAAACGAGTGCATAATCTTCTCCTGCTCTCGCTTCCAACTACCGCCTACCCGAAGCGGTGCTGACAGCCTCCCGTGTTTCTTTTACTTTTCCTTTCCATCCTGGGAATCCAGAGGCCAGGAAAGGGTGACGGTCCCCCTCCCTGTCAGACTCGGCAGTCAGCCAGTCAGTCCCAGGCGGACGACACGGCATATCCCTCTCGAGCACGTTCTTCTTCTTTCAGATTTCATATATGTGTGGCTATTGTCCTCGTTTTAGTTTCGCCTCTCGCCTTTGTTCTCATCGGGGAGCCCCTCGAAGCGTGTTTATCTTTTGCTCTCTCTCAACTCCTCTTTTAGTGAAGGACACAAATCAGCCTGGAGAGGTGACGACAGCCAGAATCACCACATCATGACTTTTGGAGGCGAAGCCGTGTGGGCGCTGCCCGTGATGTGGGTGCTGTGCGGTCTGGTGTTCCTCTTTCTATGCCTGCGTCTGTACACCAGAATCGTGTGCTTGGCAGCATACGGACTCGATGATCACATCTATCTTGTTGCATTTGTACGTTTTCGCTATCCGTCTCTGGAAAGGTCATATACTTTCAAGTCCCAAAAGCGTCAACGACTCATCATGCCGCCGCCCCCCTTTCCTTTGCTATCGACTGAGCACTAACGTAGAAAAACAAACAGATCTTCCTCCTCATCTTTACCGGTTGCACTCACGCGGCAGCCCTGTACGGGTTCGGCCAAACGCCCGAGGAGATTGACGATCCTCAGAAGGTGATCAAGGCTACGCTGTACGAATGTATCGGCCAAGCCTGGGCCATCGTGGGTATGGCTATCGCGAAAGCCGCGCTGGGCACTTTCCTGCTCCGGCTCGTCTCGGCCCCGTGGCAGAGGTATGCTCTCTGGGTCATCATGACCGTAGTTGCCATCGCGTCGATTGGTATGTATCACACTCTCTTCTCTTCCGGAACTATCCTCGGGAAGCGTCTCGACTAACATGGGCTTGCTTGCAGCGCAGGTCCTGTGTTTCTGGCTGGCCTGCCGGCCGATCAAATTTGTTTACGACAGGACGATCCCGGGCGGCTACTGTCCCGTCGACACCCGGCCGACTTCGTACATCCTCTGCGGTACGCTATCATATACTTTGAGATTCAAAGCATCTTACCGGTCACCCATTGCTAACAGCCTGCTAGTGTCGACGGTCTGCGCCGACTTTTTCTTTGCTATTTTCCCCTGGATCATCGTCTACGACCTACAGATGCCCCATCGCGAGAAGCTCACCATTGCCGGCAGTTTCAGTCTCGGGCTCATGTGCGCACCCATAAAGAGGGCGAAAAGAAGATGGGAGTCGAAGCTAACTTTTTTGCAGTGCTGCCGCGGCGGGTATCAAGAGAACCGTCGAGGTGGAGGGCCTGTACACCCCTAATTACCTACGTGAGTTCATCTGGCACGTCCGACAACTCAAGTGACTTAACTGACCCCCTTTCCAGGTGATAGTGTCGGACTGATCGTATGGTCGAGCGCGGAAATGGCCATCACCCTCATCTGCATCGGCATCCCCGTCTGCCGACCGCTATACAAGCGCATCTTTGCCCGCATGACCTCCTCGCCGCGCTCGACGGGCTACCAGAAGCAAGGCGGCCAGAGCCACGACAGCAACGGCGTCAAGCTGCGCACGATCGGCGGCGGCGCCGTGGACCGTGACGGCAACTTTATCCACGGGACCAAGAAGAGCGGCCTCGAGATGACGACAACGCACGGCGGCAAGGATTCGGACAGCGAGGAGAACGCAAGCTTTACCAACATGAAGATTGGGGTGGACGGGCCGTTTACGAGGACGCAGGTCGGGTCGAACGGGCGGGACTACCACCGCGAGAACAACTCGACAGAGGAGATCCTGCCGCAGGGGCAGGGGCAGGGCGGCAGCTATCATGAGACACCGGGACAAATCAAGGTGACGGAGACGTTTAGGATTGATCGTTCATAGGGCAGTGGGGTTGTTTTCGCATGGCTCCCTCGTCCAAGTGCTGGATTGAGAGCATAGATGATCTTGAACGATATAGAAAGGATGATCAGGATGGTCAGCATGGATAGAGCGCCGATTCGTCGGCTTGTATAAATGTGTTGGTAACGTAAAAATAGATATCACAATTACGACAAAGTCTTGCAATACGCAGCGGGCTTGCATGCAGCTCGACAGCCTCTTCAAGCAGCCACAGCACAAGATGTCAGTACTGTACATTGTACGTAACGCAAGGGGGTATCAAAATGCTGTGCTATCGGGTCCTCTCCCCTACTTTGCCATCGCAGCTTGACTCTGCAAAACATGTTGATTCGTACGTGGTGACGCGGTCAGAAGACACAATCCATAGGCTAGACTTTCTGATAAGCTTGACCTGCGTCGTCTATGCATTTCACGCTGTAGTTGGGCGACGCACGACAATCTTAATCCTGGTCAGATTCCCCACGGGTAGAGCTCATCTCGGTCTTTCAACCTATGAAGCCAAACCTCGCAAGAACCCCACACACCATGATCTCTTGGAGCTGCGCTGAATGAACGGACTTGTTTTGCCAAAAAGGCGCGAGCAACTACAACGTCGGGTTTGAGTATGGTTGCAAGTGTCACGCTCACCTCTGAAGACGCCCGAGATGAGACCCATTCTCAGAACCGTGCAAGGTTCGTGATGATATGGCACAGCCTCCTATTGCAGAATGCGTAGTGCGAGGTGTGCTCCAAGTTCATCAAGAGCAATATGGACCAACTTGTATAAAGGCCAGAGAATATCTCGCTACAATTTGTGATTGATCATGCTCCTCGTCCAGCAGCAACATAACCAACTATCTGTCCCATTACGCTGCTCAAGACATCAACATGTTGCAAAAGTATCACATTCACCTTCTGGCGCTCGTTACGGCCACGAGGTCTCTCGGCCAAAGCACCCTTTTACCTCCCGCGCCCGGCCCATATGATGTGACGCTGCGCACCACGGAACTGCACGACTTTGCCCGCGATGAAATCTGGGTTCCAGACGCTGACCATCGGCGCATCATGATCTCTGTCTTTTCGCCCATCCCCAAGGGCTCCGAGAGCTGCGAGACGACCTACATGCCCGGGGTGGTGGCTGACTACGAGGCCCAGTACTACGCCTCGCTTCCTGCACCCAACACCATCAACCTCAATGTCAGCCATTTCAAGCAGCAGATCTGTTCGCGGGACGTCACCCACGGCGAGCCAAAGCAGAGCCAGCATGATCATCAGAAGCAGCAGCAACGTCTCGCCCAGAAAGCAAGGTCGTTTCCCGTCGTCTTCTTCTCGCCCGGATACAGCGGTCCTCGCTTCTGGTACCACGTCCTCGTGCAGCACTTTGCGAGCCACGGGTACATTGTCGTCCTGATGGATCACACCGGGGACGCCAGCATCGTCGAGTTCCCGGACGGCTCGGTGGTGCTTCGCTCGCCGGACACCAACGTCGACGAGGCGCACATTGAGCGCAACCTGCTCGTGCGAACGGCCGACGCTTCCTTTGTGCTGGACCAGCTGACGTCCAACTGCACGCTCAGGAGCCTCGTGGTGTCCCCTCACGCACGGGCCGAGAGCTTCAAGCGAGTTGGGATCTGGGGCCACTCGTTTGGAGGGGATACGGCCATCTCGACGGTGCTGGAGGATGACCGGTTCCAGGGCGCCATTGAGACGGACGGAGCGCTCTACGGCCGCGTTCGAAAGGACGGGATGGATCGGCCCGTGCTGTTCATCGGGTCCGAGGATAGCGAGATGTGGCCTTCGTTCTCGTGGCCGAGCTGGGCGCCCGTCTGGCCGCAGTTTCGGGGCTACAAGCAGCTACTCAAGGTCAAGGGGTCGCTGCACTACGGGATGATGGACACACGGCTGGCGGCTGATGTTGGCAAGGTTGCGGCTCCGATGCTGGGGTCTATCGACGGGCTCAGGCAGATCACCGTGCTGAGTGCGTATGCTCGGGCATTTTTCGAGGTTGTTCTTCACGGGAGAGATGTGAGCTTGCTAGGGGGGCCCAGCCCAGAGTATCCCGAGGTGATGTTTCTCTCTGAGCCGGACGACTGATGGTGAATACTGTATCTATTGTTGGCAGTAAACGAATCTCTCCTGTGTCTGGGATCGCGTTCAACCATGTGGCTGATGCGAGTTGGAATCTGCATACATGGCTGTGGCTGGGGCTGGGGCTGGGGACGCCTGGATTTACGAAAGTGGGACTCCCCGACGATCTGGTCCAACGAGAGACTAGCACTCAGCGGCTTTGAGACGGCATGACGCGGCAGGCGGTTAGCGCGGGATACTCGATGTCTTGTCTGGCAGCGCGGCGCGGCACAGGCGATATGCATAGGTACACAGCACAAAACAAAGTATGCTACTTGCCCTGTAACACGCATAGTCGCACATCGGATTGGGCTGCGGTCTCATGAAGTTTCCAATAGGCGCCTCGTTACGCAGTGCAGGTACTGGAACGTGCAACGTAGGTACTGCCACCTAGGTAGACTATAGGCAGCACAAGCAGTAATTCATAGGTGGGCACTGCCTGGCGATCCACAGCACTGACGTACGCTCGTGGCTGTGAGGTTGGCTAAAAGTGTAATTGCGCCCTTGGACTACGTACATACTCTGCACTATGTAGGTACATGGTACATATCTACTCGTAGTACTTATCTGTCTTCTCGTGGCAGTTTTGCGTGCTTACAATTACTTGAGATTTCTCTCGTCTCTCCTCGTCTCCCCAGCCAGCCAGCCAGCCAGCCACTGCATAGATACTGATTGCCGTTTTGGGAATTTTCTTCTTCTCTTCTTTTCCTTTGCCTTTGCACACACAACCCCCGAAAGTAGAACAACATCACGAGACGTCCTTCCCGAAACGCAGCCCCTCCGGAAAATCCGACACGAAGCCTCGAGCGACACACAAAGAAACCAAGACACAAAGAAAGAAAGAAAGAAAGAAAGAAAGAAACTCAAAATCGGCACAGCTGCCGGATCCGCCACTTCAGATCCATCACATGGGCCGCCCCCAGGAATCCGCGCTAGACAAGCAAGCCTCCTTCAAGTTCAAACACATACGCCCGAGCTGTTCCGTCTCGTTCCAGATCGAGCCTCTGGTATTCTGCACGACCGCACATTACAACTACACCCAGTCCAGCTAGTCCAGCCAGCTAGTCAACGACCCTACATTGTCGCTCGCCGACCTCTCACCCAGCATCCCTGCCTCTCTCGCGGATCCAAGACCTTCTTCTTCTTCTTCTTCTTCTTTTCCTTCCTCTTCTTCCCCTTCCCTTCCATCTCCTAGCCTTTGCAACCCCATGTCGCCAGGCTACGAAAAGATGGTCGGCTCCTCTGGACGACTCTCTGGGCTCACCACCCGCATGTCGGTGCGCCTTATCCTCTCCTACGCCCTCGACTGGATCGTCATTATCGCGTTCGCTGCCATCGCTGCCGCTCTGGGCATCATTTCCCCCAACAAGCGACCCTTTTCTCTGACTGATCCCAATATCTCGTAAGCTTGCCCTTCCCCCCTTGCTCACAAATACTTCTGGTCGCTCACCAATCCCACAGGTTCCCCTATACAGAATCCGAGGCCTGTCCACCTTGGCTCCTCCTCGTCCTCAACGCCGTCGTCCCCATCTGCTTCATCTTCGTCGTCTGCCTCGTCTTCATCCCCGGCGCCACCGTCCCCCGCGACACCCCACGCACCCTGCTATGGAAGCGCAAGCTGTGGGAGCTCCACGTCGGCTGGCTCGGCCTCGCCCTCTCCCTCGTCACCGCCTGGTTCTTCACCCAGGCCACAAAAAACATGTTTGGCAAGCCCCGACCCGACCTCCTCGACCGCTGCCAGCCCGACTTTGAAAACGCCGCAAAGTACGCCGTCGGCGGCTTCATCGGCGAGGCTGCGACGGGTAGGCTCTACTCGGCCGACATTTGCCAGCAGACCGACTCGTACAAGCTCGACGACGGCTTTCGCAGCTACCCCAGCGGACACTCCTCCTCGGCCGCCGCCGGCCTCGTCTACCTCTCCCTCTTCCTCGCCAGCAAGTTCGCCGTTAACGTCCCCTTCGTCCCCTCGGGCAACAGCATGATGGCCTCTCTCACGTCCAGCGCCTTCCCCTCGCGCCGCCCCAACGGCATTGACAACGCCTACGCCGCTGCCGCCGCGCAGGAGGCCCAGTGGCAGGACGTCAACCCGACACCCTCGCCCGACGCCGGCAAGGTCACCATGGACCAGGCAAAGTACAACCAGAAGATCCAGTCCATGCGTCGCCAGGCCGCCGCGCCTCCGATCTACCTTCTCGCCATCGTCCTCGCCCCCTTTGCCACCTCCGTCTGGATCGCCGGGTCGCGCTGGTATGATTTCCGCCACCACGGGTTCGACATTCTTTTCGGCTACCTCATGGGCCTCATCACCGCCTTCATGGCCTTCCGCCTCTACCACATGCCCATGCGCGAGGGCGCCGGCTGGGCCTGGGGCCCGCGCAGCCACGCCCGCGCCTTCTGGGCTGGTGTTGGCCGCCTCGGTTACGCGGGTGACAGGCGCGATTTCCACGACCAGCGCAAGCGCAGCGACGACGCTACCGTCAATAGCAGGCCGGCACCACACGACTATGACTCCGCTGTCGACACCGAGTACCACTCGCAGCGCGGAAACGCGCGTCAGCAGCACTACGGAGATGCCCAGGGCGAGTACAGCGTCGCGAGGCCGTACGGCCAGGACGACTTTGAGCATGTGAGCATGTCTGGGGCGCAAGGGAGGGGCGCCGTAGACGATGTGGAGATGCAGCCCATTCACCACCGAATCTGATGCACCTTCTTTTTTACTTGGAATTCTTTTCTTTTTTTTGGCAAAACAAAAACGGCGGGAAACGAGCACACGGTTTATACAAATGGACGCGAAGCAGCAGCACCGGCGTTTTGGGTACATTCATCCTCTATTTTCTTTTGATCTTTGAAAATTTGGTAAGGCTGGTACAGGGGCTGGTGAATATGGCCAACGACCCCCCTTCCCCTTGCGTGTGTAGTTAGCAGATATGTACTTGCGATAATCAGAACGGACACCACCGAAAGACCGGCATGAATGAAACGAAAATCATTTAAAAATTCACCACGTACCGAAATCACTGCGCAGAAAAGTGTGTCTTTTTAGTTGTTCTTTGCATCGTACCTGTCTGTATGCCAGCTTGCCAGGGCCCAGAAGCTGAGCTGTGCCCGCCCAGCCTACGCTCTCAATGACTCAATGATAGAAATGAAACGCCCGGATGACCGAAAACAAACGCCGCACCATCTTCCAGATAATTTCCTCTGTATAGGAAAAACGCAATTCCTTTCCATGACCAGGATCTCACACCAAAGTCGAGACTCTCTCCCGATTCCAGATACTCCCCCTTTCCCCGTTTTCCCCTCTTCACGCTGGAGCCTGCCCCAGCGCCATTCTCGTATCACGCTGTCCCAAGCTCTGTGCCTGGCCCCCTCCCATCTCCAGCTGCTGCTGCTCCTCCTCCTCATCCTCCTCCTCATCCTCCTCCTCCAAATCCTCCTCCCCCCTGAATCCCGCGTCCACATCCAGCTTCCTCAACCTCCTCCGCATCCCATCCCTCTGCGCGTTCTGCCACCGCGCGAGCGCCGCGCTCGCGTGCACCCGGAACCCAAACACACGCGGGACGTACCGCTCGGCGCTCTTGGCCGGCACGAGGGCCGGGTAGACCTGGAAGAGGATGTTGTGGAAGGACGTGCCAAAGTAGGCGCCGTCGATGGTCGCGTGGCGCGAGGACTTTGGGTTGTACGTGTCCTCGCAGCGGCCGCAGTAGAGCTTGACGGGTTTGTGGGAGGGGACATCGGAGAGGCCCATGGGGAGGAGGGGGTGCGAGTGGCAGAGGACGCGGGGGCATTTGCCAAAGTCGGCCTTTTTGTACTTGTCGAGCTGGATTGGTCAGTGCTGAGGAACTTGAAACTCTACAATAACACTCCGCGCTTGAATTACCAGAGGATGGAAAGGAGGTGGTGATGTGGCAGCAGCAAGAACGTACCATCTTGGACAATCCCCTCGTGGTGACTATATAGCGAGCGTGCACCAGCCCGTACAGGTGGCGTGCCGACTTTTCAATGTGCTCGCGCATCTCATCGTCGCAGTCGAGATCGAACGTGTCGGTGACGAGGTCGAGCGCGTACTGGTAGTACTGCACCTCCGTGTTGAGGCCAGTGAGGTTGAACCTGTCGGTCAGGTAGTCCTCGTCAATCTCGCAAAAGTACTCGTTGCCGCGCGAGGAGATGAACTGTCCATAACCCACGTCAGCTCAGATATCCCACTCGACGCCATAATATCCTCGCATCTGGACTCCCCGTCGTTGTCGGAGGGTCCTCTGAACGAGGGGGAGGGGTTCCCTTTGCTCTCGCCAACGTACCCAGTCCCGCCAGTAGCTGGTATAGTCGCTGTCCGACTCGCTGACAAAGTCCTCCATGATGGAATTGTTCTTCTATTCGCTCTGATTCTCGTCGATGCGTGTCGTGCTGACAGAGGGTGCAGATCAAGTGTCGTGGATCGCAATCGTGGGTTTGCTCGTGTGCTAGGGATGGTCGGACGGCCCAGGGTCGGTTTGTCGGTGCGCAAATCATCGCGGGCGGGTTTTGCGAAGTTGGTCAAAGTGGTGGTGGGGGTTTCTTCGCGAGAAACGGGTTACCCTAGAGGTCGACCTTGACTCGATCAACCATCGATTGTGACGATCTTACTTGTTGGGCAACATGGCATTCTTAACTCAGACTGCATATCGATAACTTCGTTCTAGAATCTTACATCATCCCCGTTGATAAGGGCTTCTGCGCATCACTTGTTGTTTGTCACATCTGAAGGAGATATCCAACGGCATACACTGAGGATGACAGCCATGTAAACACATCAAATCTACTGTAATTGCTCCCCAGATCGCTTCCAAAATATATTTTGCAGCTCGTAGGCCATTATGTTCCACTGCCCGGACTCCTCGACGCCACGCTGGTCGCATCACTCACCTGAGATCTCACCTCAGAATCCGTCCCCTCGTCCTCCACATCCCCATTCGTGTTGGTCCCATTCACCATCCTGCCCAAAGGGATCTCGAGGCGATCAGACCTGTCCTCGAGTCCGATGCTCGCATTCGCCATCTTCATCGTCTCCCGAAGCACAGCGCCCGTCTCGTCCATCGCAGCCAGGAATCGCGCAAGCTCTTTGCAAAGATCCCAGTCGCCCTCGGCCATGGCTCTCGACAGCAGCCGAACGCCCTGTTCGGTTGTGGAACCTAGCTCCTCCAGCGTGTAAAGCACGATGAGGTATCCGCCGGCCGTCTTGAGCGAGCCTCTCTGCAGGGATTCTTCAAAAAGTTCCTGCGCAGGAGGCAAATACGCAAACAAGGTCTTCCACTGCCGCACTTCCGTTTTTCGAGTGCACTGAAGCACCACATCGAGGTACTCCTTAAACGAGGACAGCAGGGACAGGACCCTGGGAAGAACCGCATCCTCTGGTTTAGGACTTGTGTCGGCCTCCTGGTCCAGTACGCGATGGAGTAGGATCTCCAGGCCGTGCGCGAAGTATTCGAGCTTGTCGTATTGTTGAGACAGTGTGGCCGCCTCGCTCTTCTGGTTTCGTTGCAGGTAAAAGCGGAGAATGTCTGGGAGTAATAGATGGGTCTGCGTAGTGTCAGCAACCTCATGCGCCTGCATATCTAGAAATTTCGCTTACCCGTATAGCAAAGTGGAAGAAGGAAAAGTTGACATCCCGCCGCTGTACCAGGTCTGACTCTACTCCGAGAATAACGCCCTTCTCCAACAGAATCGATAACGGATAAAAGTCAACAGGAATAGATACAGGCGTCGGAAGTTCCTTGGCCGAATCTCCCGAAGCTGCTTCTAGGACTTTATCCAAATTAGGCCAGCATTTCAGATCACTGCCGTCGAAAACCCACAAAGAGTCTCTGAGAGCTGGCGGGGGGCCTGACACGGAACCGTCATCGATTGCGCGTGATGTGTTGATCTGAGGCTGTTTCCTCGTGCTGACATGATACTCTACGTTCTGTGCAATGACGCGCATGTCGTACTTGAGGTGGCCGTCGTCGTTCATCGAAGGCCGCAACAGTACCAGCTTGCCGTCGACAAGGAATATGACGGAAGCCACAGCCACATCTTGCGACGGGTCGCCGTCCACCAGTTGAGACTCTGGCAGGATCCAACTGAGCCCCCGCACCCTCGCCGGGGACCTGACGATACCGTGAAAGGCGATCTGCCCCACGGGAATTAGGCGAACCGTATCTTGATACGGCGTGAATATGTAGTGGTAAAGTTGGTTTTCGTAGGTGTACACGAGCAATGAATCCTCACCAGACGTTGCTACCAAGACGACTGGCGCGGGCAACTGTTGCGTGAAGAGAACTTGTGCTGGATCGAGGTTCGACTCGCGCGAGAAGAGGCGAATCTCGTATGACTTGTTACATTCGACAGCAGCCACCAGAATGTGCTGATACCAACACATGCCGCCCCGTACCTGAAACTCGTTCTCTGCTGTGTCGTCGGCGAATGTCTTCCACCTGCCGCTGTTGACACTGTAATGCGCCAGGCCGCGACGGCCGGCCACAGCAATATAACGACCATCGGGAGATATGACAGTCTGTCTTATCGGCCACTGCTTTAATAGGTATGTAGCTGGTATCTTGGAGGTATGCCACAGAAACGGCTCGGCCGAGATGGAAGTTAGATCGGGAAGGTCATAACCGCGATACACCATAACGCTAGTAGGCGTCTGCAGCACCGTCCTAAAGATGTTGGCTTCGTTGTAACAGCCCGTGACGGCGCTTTTGGCCATCTCCAGAGACCAGACAGCCTCGTGCTTCATCCCGATAATCAGGACTTCTGAGCCGCCAGCGGCCCATGAGGCGCTTCGCACGCCGGCAAGCCACTCTTCGCCGTTCTTGTGTATCAGGCTATCCTCGGCAGTGAAACTGCTGCTCCCCAACTTTCCAAACATACTCCACGAGCACCAGCCCTTTTCGAAACCCGCGAACAGGCAATATCCGTCGGGCGAGTAGCTCAAAGTCGTGAATGCTCCCGAAGTGGTGGTCGTGACGGGGGGTTTGTGTGTGTGTGAATGTGGAATGTTTCCGGCGTAGTCTCGGACCGAGTAGACCTGGACGGTCCCGTTGGCGCAACCGACGGCGATAAGGGAGAAGCGAGCATTGATCACAGCCTTGACAGCACGGTCTCCATCTGCTTCCGGAATGTGAAAACAGAAACCCTTGAAGAGCCTCTTTGCGTCCGACTCATCTCCCTCTTCGGCATTTTGTCGAGGGTGAAAACGTTGCACCGCATACGCACGTCCGTCATTGGTGATCCAGGTCGCAAGGTTCATCGGTCGGTCAAATGTCATCTCCTTGATGGCAGCCTTCTTCTCTACCCAGCCCGTGCGGCTTACCATCTCCGTCCTCGTCTGAGAGCCGGTGCTGTCCGGCGCCCACCGGATGCACTGAACGGCAGCGGGCTTACGGGTCGCCACCACGAGCTCGTCGTCCAATGCCAAGGCGCTCTCAATTCCAGCGTCGACCTTGATTACCATGCGAAACCGCACACTGACATCGGAAATGCCTGCTCCTTCACCTGGTCCCCAAAGAATAT
Organism: Parasarocladium wereldwijsianum; assembly: GCA_036250105.1. NCBI lineage: Eukaryota > Fungi > Ascomycota > Sordariomycetes > Hypocreales > Sarocladiaceae > Parasarocladium > Parasarocladium wereldwijsianum. The sequence continues at coordinate 50,974 of JAXOUE010000004.1, forward strand.
CATCAGGAGGGAGACCCGTCAGACCGCCAATAAGACTTTGTCGTCGCCGCTGCACATTGTGATAGCTCGAGAAATGCGGTCGGTACACGCGAGAGTCTCTGTCGGTCGCCAGAGTATAGGTGATCAGGTAGCCCTGCGAGGTACGGACGACGAGAATGGCACAATCGGGTCGAAGGTAGAGGTCGACATTGCTGCCGTACAGCTCGATGGAGGACTCGGATCGGACTACAAGCGCAAGAATAACGGTGGGCTGTGATCAAACCATCAGAAGCGGCACAGACGAGCAAGAATCAAATCCCTTCCTACCTTTGTCTGCCAGACGGTGATGGACTTTTCGGTAATGACGGCGAATAAGTGGCCGGCTCGCGCTACTCGGAGGGCGAGGATAGGTTCCTTGGCCGGGATGCCTGGAGTGCTGCTGGGCTGGCCCTCAAAGTCTTGCGAGTCCCTGGTATCGGAGTCGTCGTGCTCTACCGGTGCGATGGACGGGGTGATCGGCGTCATCGGGGTTGGGAGTGGTTGGTCGACATCGTCGTGTGTTGCCAACGGCGCGTTGTGAGGCGGGGCGAAAGGGGAGGTGGGCGCCAGAGGGGGGGATCGAGGGTTGAGAGATGGGCTCTTGATGGAGTTGATGCCATCTTGAGAGACGGAAAAGTGAAAGGTAGGCGAGCGACTGCTGCTGGTGGCGTAGATGCGCGGTGTGCCAACGGGCCAATACATCACGGCAGCTGGAGCTGGAGCTGGGGACAAGCCACAGGTGCAGCTTGAGCAGTGAGGCTGTGACGAGATCTATGGGACATGTCTTCGCTATCGGATCGAGGAGGAGTCGAATTTCTGGGCCATTGGTGCCAGAGGCCGGCGAGGTGGCGAGAAAGAGCCTGTTTCGAGTCTTTGAGTCGTGATGGACGTCGCAAAGACGCGGGACGTTGAGGCTGTCCCAAGGACAGAGATACCATGGGTACTTGTCATGTGGTGTCCATTGCGCGGGATCAAAAGTAGCGGTACTTATCTCGCCAATCTGCGACCCCAACCCGCCATCCTTCCCCAGAGAGCTGCCAAAGACATGATGACATAAGCAAATGCAGGCCTACTATTGGCTCAATGATCTGGGGTCGCAAACTCCATCGCAATGCATCAAGTGAAGCTCAACTCTTACGTGTTGAGCTCATCAACTATACTGGGTCATCACGATCAATATTCGATGTGCAGATTGATGTCCAGGCTGATCAGGATATCGCATTATGCATCAAATACGTTGGCACTCAACAGGGGCCCTGCTGCGTCCAATGGATTCGTGTGTCCCTACGTGAGCTTGGCTCAGCTTGACCCTTCGCTTCCTCATGCAGCATTGACTCCAAAGGGCTATCTATAGGCCGGAACCAAGGATATATCCCCTGCGAGATCAAATCCGTTCGCCTATAGACACACATCTGACATCTCCTCAACTCCGTCGCTGTTCTTGTCCGGGCGATCGCTCGCCGCTCGGTGCTCGGTGGCTAGTTACGGTTACGCTCGGCCACCCCCCGCGTCCTCGAGCTCCAATAACTCTGGTCACGAGGACCCTGTGTGTCACTCATGGCATCTTCTCATTCAACTCGAAACCACCAATAATAAATATTGCTTTCATACTACGAGGAGAAAGCTCGAAGTCAGGTCTCTCTATCAAGGGTTTGGAAAAACAAAAACAAAAAGAGTCGCACAAGCTGGGTCGAGACATGGCACCAGCACCCAAATCCACTTGGTTGCGGCCTGTAGCCCAGCGATTTATACAAGCAACACCACGATCATCACAATGCCTCCTCCATACCCGTTCCTCGAATCAATCAAGCGCCGAGGCCATACCTGTGGCCAGGGCAGCCCACTATGAAAATCAAGACAAACTATCTGCTCTGGAGGAAGTTGCGCTGAGGAGGATCAAGGCTGGAAAGCTTGTGGCTGGTGTCGCTGCGGCTTCCAGTGCTGACATGTTCAAAGGCGATGTGGGTTTTACAACTCATTCTCTTTAGCTGTTGCTAACATGTGTATTCTTACGCGTAGACAAGCGGACTTCCTAAAGCCAAGAGATGGGACTGTAAGTGGCCTTGCATATGAACCGGTATACTCCTACGCAGCCTCGACTGACGCTTGACACAGCTCATCTCAGTCGCGAGAGTTTGGACAGAAAACCATGCACACTGAAGCAAGCAGCGAGGTTCCTCAAGAAACCAGGCCTCATCTCTCTCGGAGGCGGCCTGCCCAGCAGCCAGACCTTCCCCTTCGCAGCCATCGACTTGAAGGTCCCCACGCCACCGGCCTTTTCCGAGAAAGACGTGGCTTCGTCTGGCCAGGTAGTGTCGATTGGAAAGTACGACGTCCGGGATCGCCCCAACGATAACGCCACGTACGACCTCTCCATTGCTCTGAACTACGGGCAGTCGACCGGCTCGGCGCAGATGATGCGGTTCGTGACAGAGCACACCGAGATTGTGACAAAGCCGCCGTATGCAGATTGGGGGGTTTGCCAGACGATCGGAAGCACGGGTGCTCTGGAACAGGCGCTGCGGATGTTCTGCGACAGGGATCGCGGCGACTCGGTGCTGACGGAGGAGTTTAGTTTCTCGACGGCGCTCGAGACCATAGCTCCCCTGGGCATCAAAGCTTATGGCTGTCCGGTCGACGACGAGGGTCTGATACCCGAGGCCATGGACGAGATCCTGAGCTCATGGGACGCAGAGTCCCGTGGCTCTCGGAAACCTCACGTCCTGTATACGGTGCCTTCGGGCCAGAACCCCACCGGTGCAACGCAAGGGGCAGAGCGCCGCCGTGCCATCTATGAGGTAGCGCAAAAGCACGATATCTACATCCTCGAGGATGAGCCCTACTACTTTCTCCAAATGCAGCCCTACACGGGTCGAGATCAGACTGCGGCTCCAGGACCGCAGGACGTGTCCGAGTTTGTGTCCTCGCTCATCCCGTCTCTTCTGAGCATGGACGTCGACGGCCGCGTGATGCGCATGGATTCCTTCTCCAAGGTCCTAATCCCCGGCTCCCGCATGGGTTGGATCACGGCCTCAGAGCAGATTGTGGAGCGCTACCAGCGACACGCCGAAGTGGCCAGCCAGGGCCCCAGCGGCGTCTCTCAGGTTGTGGTGCACAAGCTCCTGGACGAGACCTGGGGCCACGAGGGCTACCTCAAGTGGCTGATGAACCTCCGCACAGAGTACACGCAGAGGAGGGACACGTTGCTGGCGGCGTGCGAGGACCACCTGCCGGGTGATATCGTCAGATGGACACCGCCAGCGGCTGGCATGTTTGTGAGTGGCACCTCTCCGTATCAACATCTCGGAAAGAAAGTTTGTGCTGACAAGACTTTGCACAGATGTGGTTGACGATCGATCACGCCAAGCATCCTAATGCGGCCACCAAGACTATTAAGGATATTGAAGCTGAGATATTCGACTCGTGCATCGAAAAGGGCGTGCTGGTGGCGAGAGGGTCGTGGTTCCTGACGGAAAAGGACAAGCCTCTTCCAGGTCTGCACTTTCGCGCGACTTTTGCCTCCGCGAGTGAGGAACAGATGAGCGAGGCCATCAAACGGTTAGGAGAGGCAGTCAGGGAGAGCTTCAAACGGGCTTAGAGAAGCAGCCACATTACCACGTCTAGCATGCAACCTTTATTTTCACAGGCCAGCTACGCCCTCCCTCATTCGTTTGTGCAAGGCAGTCGTGACATCGTAGATTGGAATTATGTACATGGCTTTCAAAAAGACAGAAACTCTCCAGTCATGCGCTTTCCCATCTCATCACCTCACACGGTCCTGGTGGAAAGACACCTTGACGCCCTGCCCTGGAGACAGCACAATGTCCGCCTTCAGCAACGGGTTCCCGCCATCAATGTCAAACATGTGGCTCTCCACACGGTCAAACGTCTGGAACATCCGCACGAGGATGTAGCTCATCTCGGTCAGGGCAAACTGCTGCCCGATGCAGATACGGGGGCCGGCGTTGAAGGGGATGTACTCGTGGGGCTTGGGGTGCCACTTGGCCCAGCGCTCCGGGCTGAACTCTGCCGGGTCGGCAAAGTCCTCGGACACGGGGGGGTACATGTCCGGGTTGCGTTGCAGGACGAGGGTGGAGTATCCGCAGGGCGTGTCCTTGAGGACGGGGAGAGGCTCGGAGCCGTCGGGTCCGCCGCCGCGGGGCAGGGTGGTGTCTTTCAGGGCGAGGCGGACGTTGAAGGGCACGCCCGGGTACAGGCGGAGGATCTCATTGAAGATGGCCTTGACGTAGGGCATGTTCTTGAGGTGCTCGTACGTCGGGGGCGTGTCGGCGGTCCCGACGTACTCCTCGATCTCGGCGCGCAGCTTCTTGACCACGCGCGGCGAGCGGCTGAGTTCGTAGATGGTCCAGGAAAGGACGGAGGCGGTAGTATCACGGCCGGCAAGGAGGATGGACATGATCTGGTCGCGGATCTCGACGGGGTCGCGCGTGGAACCGGCGAGCTCGTGGAGGAACGTGTAGCCCTCGTCGCTCTTGGCGCGCATGGCCAGCTCGTCGGGCGTCAGGCTCAGGGCGCGGTCGATGTGAGGCTTGATAAAGTCGTTGACGATGCGCAGGTTGCGGCGGTAGGCAAACTTGGGGAAGACGTGGCGCAGCTTACCCGTCCGGGCAATAATGTTTTGGAGACGCTGAACTTCATTAAAGGCCGAGGCGAATTCGTTCTCGACAGAGCTGCCAAGGAAAAAGTCAGTTGCCTGGTACCGAAGTTGGGAAGATGGCGAGAGGGAGAAAGACTTACGACATTGATTTCGCATCCTGGCCAAGCAGAAAGTCGGTAGCGACGTCGAGGGAGAAGCGGAAGAACAAGGCGGAAACGTCAACCACCTTGCCGTTCGCCTTCTCGATATCAACCTTTTGGTCCTCCCCATCCAGCGGTCCGCCGTTCGCGATCGCCTTTACCAGAGTCTGAAAGTGGTCCTCGAAGCACTGCAGGTCGCTGACGCGGTCCTTTGTGAACTGGGGTCGCAGCATCGCGCGGCTGTGCTGCCACTTGTGCCCGTCGGTCGTGAAGATGCTGTCGCCGAGGAACTCGTGCCACTCCTTGCGAAAGGGCTCGCCCTTGCCAAAGTCGGAAAACTGCGTCGCCAGCATGGCCTTTATGTTCTCGACGTCGGCGGTGAAGATGATGCGCTGGCCGAGGATGCGGGTGGTGACCGTCGGGCTGGTGCCGCCCTTGAACATGTTGTTGCGCCAAAAATTGAGGTTGTCATGGGCGAGCGTGTACTTGACGCTGGTCGCGATAAAGTCCAGTCCTGGGGAGAAATATCCATTGTTAGTCTCTTTGCGCCCAGGAACAACAGCCACGAAGTAAGTAAGTAGAGCGTGGATTGGGACACTCACCCCATGGCAGACGATGGTGTATCGTAGGGCCATAGTTGCCGAGTTTCTTGATTCTGAGATGCTCGTCGATACGGTCCACCACCCACCAGATCGTATATCCTCCTACGACGCAGATGGCCACTACGGTAGGACTGGCATGCTGCCAGACGGTCTCGAGGAGGCCCATGGCGCGCACGCGTGTCGCTGGGTATGTAAAGTGTCGTCGGTGGCGCTTTGTCTCGGTAATTACCCACTTGGATGGGTGACGGTGGACTCAAGGGAAAGGTCGAGTGTCGATCTGTCAACACATGCCCAGCTCTTGAGAACCCCTATTAATATACACGGGAATGGACAAGGCACGAGCAGGAAGACGAAAAGGAAGAGCCAGAGAGAACGGAGGGAGTCTCCTGGGGGGTAACCAAGCAGACAAATAAGAACCGGGTCGAGCGCTTCGGCCTTGGCCTTGGCCTTGGTCTTGGTCTTGGCCTTTACGCTGGGTCCTGCAAAGGGGACTCAAACAAGGGTCTACTACAGTTCAGGAAGTAGGCAACAAAAGTGTGGAGAGTTCGGATACGGAGCCCTCCTAGACCGGTCACGGGCCGAAGGAGCAAATGGGGAGGGCCAAGCAAGGATGTGCCATTTGTACAAGTTGTTTCTCAAACGACTTGTCGGCCACATGGACGATGATGGCCTTGGTGAGAGGGGGGACACGTCGGTCTCTGTGCTGTCCTGGGTATGGAATGCGTCCTTCCTCCACTCGACAACCCGAGCGGATTGGCCGGGCATACGACATGAATGCCATTTCAGGGAAAACCTTGCCAGAGGGGACAACAACCTCCAGACCGAGCAGGCGTCATGACGTTCATGTGAGGTCGCAGAAGGGCTTGCCGATCGCAAAGCATAACGGCAGCAATGGCGGGGGAAGAGAGGAGAAAGAGAGAGTCACTTGCAAAGAGGGTGTGAAGCACATACGCAAATAGCGCCATACTTTGGGGAAATCCCCCCCTCTTTCTGGGTCTCGCACGAGGAAATCCTGCCGAGGCGCAGGAGAAGCTCGTGGAGGACGAAAAAGACAAACAGCCAGCCTCTGCCCCCATGTGGCGAACGAACCAGCGCTCTGACTTGCGAAACCAGACGCATGGTCCGTCTGGCTTTGGCTTGATTGCCATTACTTTACGTCCACTAGACTATTAGCAGCACGACGGGAAGGCTTTCCTCGATTAGGCGTTCGACGGTGGTTAGTTGTGTGCCGGCGTTGGCAAGTCACGGGCGTGCTGGGACTACTTGTGCAAGCTCAGGGGTTCATTCATTTATTGCTTTAATACTCTTCACATGCAAAGACGGGATCGAGAAGATTTGCTCATCTCTTTTCGAATTCATCTGACTCGAGAAACTCAACAATCCGAACTGCTCGACCTGATCAAAAAGACCGTTTGTAATCCCCCCCCCCCCGGGTTCGATACGGATATCCATTTATGTATGTACGCGTACGGGCTAATGCCCGCTTCCACATGCATAAGGAATCGCTTGCTCCACTACCTTGGAACTTTGCGTGAGAGAACGATTGCCCAAGGACAGGGGTCGGTTGACAAATTATGTGCACTTTGATCTGGGTGGACGACAGCGCCGCGGCGCCCGTTCACGACAAAACCCTCCCCCCCCCCCCCTCCCCCGCGATGTGATTACCCAGAAGGGGAATCTCGTCGGCGCCGGGATGTGCACACCGGGGTTTGCTAGTCATGTCATGGGTGCAAAGGGACGAAATGGCCTTATCTTCAGATGCTGAATGTCATGGGTGCCGGTGTTTCAAGCACTGGGAAAATCTAAATGCTCACCGTGTTTCGAATCTTCGTGCATGAAATGATGGTCCTTGCGTAGGTGACACTTGTATCGCGTTACAAACTCTGCATCGTCGCGTCGTGACGAGGTGCTACCCTAGACTAATATGCGCTGTCACGTGATCATACACGTCGCCTTCGACCATGGACGATAGCCGTAGATAAGACACACGAGATGCAATAGGAGTCTGGCACAATCCACGGTGTATCTGACACTCTATCTCTCAATCGTATGGTCAAGTCCTACCTGGACTCACATCAACATATGTGGTGGTAGTGTTTTTGGGATGGGGCACCGATCGCGTTAACAGCATGCTTTCAGACAATGCAAATCACTCACTCGAAGAAACAAACCTGCTTTCGACATGTCGGACCTCTCAGATACATGATCAAGCTCGTGACACGCAAAAAGGCATTGTGACAGCCCATAAGGAAGGGTAGCTTGTCGCTGCATCGCGCATATCACGTGACTCATATCAGAGCTCCTCTGACGCAATGGCACCTTTGTCCCCCCAGCAAGCCTACAAACGACCGTGATGAAATTAGAACAGAAATACCTTACAAAAAGTCGCAAATAAGCTAAGCCTGGGGGCATGGACGATTCTAAAAATACATCCAAAGCGATGCATGCTTTGACTGCCTTTCAGAGACTGCTGTTGGTATGACAAAGCAGGTACCGGAACTTTCGACGTTAGCGAAAGACAGTCACGTGATCCAAAAGTATCCTCGCTTTATGGAGCAGTATCTTCAAAACGATCGCCTTTGCACCCCAACGTCTACACGGACAAACCACATACGGACTTTGGCGACGACATACGACACAAATCACATCTCGAAAACTGAAGCCCGACCAGAGAGACTCATTCTTGGCTTCATTTCGCGCCTTTCGCCGCATTCGATACCCCGTAAACGACCGGCAGCAACCGGTGGCGACGCGTCGATCTGCAACGTACCGACGCCAGGGCGCGACCCTACCACACCAGGACTCACATCTGTACTCGCGAAGCCCCGATAAGACTGGTCGCGATGTCTGTGGAGATCGTGCCAGAGACTCCTTTGGCTCAGGCCCTTAATGCCGCCATCTTGCCCAAGCTCGTGGAGGCGGGATGGGGTACCGGAGGCGAAGAGGACGGCGCCCTTGCCGAATACATCATCCTTCTCCTAGTCAACGGAAAGACACAAGAACAGGTGGCGCATGAACTCTCAACAGAGCTTCTGGGCCTGTCGCCCGATGACCCCGCCGTACTGGCCTTCTCACAGTGGCTCTTCGAAACGATACCGACGCTACAGAGCCAACTCAACGGCGGTCAAGCGGACGACGCAGGAAATGGCGAGATGGATACCGACATGGGCACTAATGATGCTTCGGAAATCAGCGCGTACGTTCAGCTTCACGGCCTTCCACGAGATGGCAGATTACTGACTTTCCCCAGGCCGACTGGACCGCGGTCAATGAGAAACGGTAACCAGCGCGGTGGACCCCGAGATAAGCGGATGATGGGGCAGATGCACAAACACATGGATCGGTCAAACGATGCCGGTATTACTCGTGTACGCGGTCAGACTGGCAACGAGCGAATCGGCCGAACACCGCCGAGCGGACCACGAGGACAAGGACGCGGGGGGCGCCACAACAACATGAACAACAACCGTGCCGCGAACCTCCAAGCTGGCCTCGCCAACATGGGTGGCCAACCGGGCGGCCAGTGGATGATGGGCGGGTCACAGCCTAACCAGATGGAGCTCATGGCGATGCTCGAGCAGCAGAACCAGATGATGTTCCAACTCTCACAACAACTGGCAAACAACCAAGGCCAACGGGGTCGCGGCGGCAAGTCACTGTTTGATCGGGCGCATAATCCAAACCAGCGTGGAAACCGAGGGAGAGGTGGACACCAGCACCACGGTCACCGCGACAACAGCGACAACACCGAGGCGGCCGGGGGCGAAGACATGGACATGTCTGGTAGCAAGCCGGAAGCACCCAACCCCGAGGAGACGGTCTGCCGATTCAACTTGCGCTGCACCAACAAGGACTGCAAGTTTGCTCACCAGTCTCCCGCTGCACCACCAGGCGCCAACGTCGACGTCAACGATGTGTGCACCTTTGGCGCTGCCTGCAAGAACCGCAAGTGTGTCGCTCGCCACCCCTCGCCCGCCGCCAAGCTTGCGCATCAAAGCGAACTCGAGTGCAAGTTCTGGCCGCAATGCCAGAACCCGCAATGCCCGTTCCGCCACCCCACACATCCGCCGTGCAAGAACGGGGCCAACTGCACCGACGAGGGCTGCAAGTTTACACATATCAAGACCAAGTGCAAGTTTAACCCTTGCAAGAACCCGAGATGTCCTTTCGTGCACGACGAGGGTCAGCAAGGCGGTTTCAAGGATAAGGTTTGGACGCCCGGCGGTGGACAGAGTCACGTCAGTGAGCGGTCTTTTGTGGACGAGAGTGCCCCCGTCGAGAATGTAAAGGCAGAGGACGAGTCCATGATCGCCGAGTCCGGCGCGCAGGCCACGGATGTCGTGAGCTAGACGGAGCCCCTTTCCCGACGTGTGATGACATGAACGAGGCGGAGGCTACCGAATTGCATCGTGGCGAAAGAGCAGAGGAAATAAGCTCCATGTAAAACATACCAGCAAACACAGGGCGAGGGACCAGGCTGTGGCGTTGTGAGTGGGATACTAGAAGGAGGTTAGCGAGCCCAGCATATCTTTTCGTGTTGGGGGCGCAGACGCAAGAATCATGTAACAGATGGAAGGTTTTGGAAGGTGGAGGAGAACGATATCTTTTTCTTTGTTCATCTCGTAAAACAAAAGTGCTTCCCAAAGATGGAGTACGATGACGGCGAATACACATGTCCCTCTTGTCGTCGTCTTTTTAATTTGAATGGCCTCACTGCTGCATTCCATGTAATTGTGACCATGTCGATGGCGGAGGAAAGTAAGAGATGCACAATGCAATTTATTCCATGTGGTGTTTATGTTCGAAAATAGATGATGCTGTGACATATGAATGCGCGTACAAAAGAAACTGTGGAATGCGCACACACAACATGGCTGAGGCTTTGCTCGCTTCTTTTTGTCCGCTCTCGTTATCGTCATACGATAGGCGACTGTGGATAGCTTCCGACTGCCAATGCCACGCGCAGACTGCGCTCGACGCCAACTCTTCTAACCCGCAATCGACCGCTTCCTGCGGCATGATCAACAAGTTATGGTCATTTACGGGAGCAGAGGCACCACCTCGGCCCTCCTGAGAACCCTCTCTGGACGACACCCGGCCGCCGCGTTCCTCGCCAGCACTACTCGCATCTCGGCCCTCCAGCAGCAACGCGTCTCGCCATGTGGACGCCCCGCCACCTCGCAACGGCGAGCGTACGCCAACAAGAGTAGAATTGAGGTCGATCATGATCAGAAGCCTCCTCCCGATGCCTTCACGGCTCCCAGCATCACCGGCAGCACTCACTATGTAAAGGGCCATGCGGCGGATGGCAAGCGAGTGGCCATCATCGGAGGCGGCCTGACAGGCCTCACGAGCGCCTTCTACCTGAGCCAGAAAGCCAGCGAGAACACGAAAATCACGATATACGACGCCAGCAGTAGGCTGGGAGGTTGGATCCAGACCGACAAGGTCAAAGTCGACGTCAATGGCGTCAAGGGCACCGTCAACTTTGAGCGAGGCCCGCGGTCGCTGTCCGGCCTGGCCACCAGCGCCTCTCGATATGACGACCTGGTCCTGTACGACATGTGCGCCAGACTCGGCCTCGAACCCCAGACCGCGCCGTCAGACCTCAAACGCCATATATACTATCCCGATCACCTGGTGACGTTGCCGCCTTCTGGGTTCAGCGGTATCCTCCAAGCCTTCAGGGAACCTTTCTTCAAGGAGCTCCTCCCTGCCGTGCTGGGTTTCCTCAAGTACAACTTTCGAGGCACCGAGCCACCCAAAGCCAGCGCTCTGTCCATTACCGACTTTGTCAAGCACGTGTCTGGCAGCCAGGCGGCCGCCGACAACGCCGCGTCCGCCGTCTTTGGGGGCATCTACGGCGGTGACATTGACAAGATTGACGCCGAGACCGCTCTGTACCCCAGGCTGCAGGCCCTATGGCTGGGCAAGGGCAACATCAAGAACGATATTTCAAAGCAGTGGGCCCCTGAGATTGAGGGCCTAAAGATGCCAAAGGGCAAAGCCGGGATCTCGACCAAGGAAGACCTTCATGTGTATGAGGCGATCGCAGGACGGAATGTATATCCTGGGGTTTTAGAACTCCTGCATAAGACCCATTACCAGCAGCCCAAACCGCCTTCTTTGCTTCACCTTGGCGGCGGCGGCCTGCAGAGCCTAACGGACGCTCTGGTGGTTACGCTCGCCTCCAAGCCTAATGTTGAGATCAAGACATCCACGCCGGTGAACCATCTCGCCTACGACAGGACTAAGAAGGAATTCCGGGTAAGCAGTTCATATTGCCTTGTTGACGTTCACATCACCGCCTGATAACTGACGCAAAATCACAATCTATAGATCCCAGAGGCCTCTGGTGTGCAGAAACCATTCGACAAGGTGATTGCGACAGTCGGCGCCGAAGCCATGTCCCGGATGACAGGTAACAAGCTGCCTACCTTGAAAGAGCTCGAGTCTGTCTCCATCATGACAGTAAACCTCTGGTACCCTTTCAAGGACTTGAAGCCCCGCGGCCTCGGCTACCTCATCCCCCGATCCGTCGATCCCGCGCTCAACCCAGAACACGCTCTCGGCGTCTTCTTCGACTCGGACATTGGCAACAACCACCCGGACGAACCCGAAGGCACCAAGCTCTTCGTCCTTATGGGCGGCTACCACTACGACAAGCCGGGCGTCAAGATCCCCACCGAGACCGAGGCCATCCAGCAGGCCAAGACCCTCCTCCAGCGCCACCTCAACATCCCCGCCGACCTGCCCTGCCACGCCGTCGCCAGCTTCAAAAAGGACTGCATCCCGCAGCACACGGTCGGCCACCGCGAGCGCATGTCGAGGCTCGCCGTCGAGGCCATGCGCCACTACGATGGCCGCCTGAGCCTCTGGGGCGGCACCTACACACGCATCGGAGCGCTCGCCGCCCTCCGTGACGGCTTCCTCTCCTGCGCGACGGGCAAGGGCCACTCCCTGCAGAACTGGGGGCCGCTGGGCGGGCTGGCACACCACGTCGACCCCGTGTACTATGATGTGCAGAGGGCTTGGGCTGCGCGCGTGCGGCCGCGCGCGTTTCCCGAGCTCGAGGGCAGGCCCTTTTTCGAGTCGTGGCAGGATGGACAGTGATGATGGTGGGAAAAGGTACGATACTGCGGGGAACGCCCCTGGTCGAGGGATCAATAATGGTTTGGATATGTACAGATAGATAAGAGAACAGACCACATGGTCTTGGCCTGATACAACAGCGCCAGAATAGATTGTTACATCTTCTTGGGCGTATCGATTTGTTCTCCCAGAACGTACTGACCACATACCTGTGTGTATCCCCCATAGCGGGATCACCGCAGAAGGGCAGTAACATATCCTGTGCGTATACCCGAGTAGCATCCTCTCGTTTGTTCACACACCAGCCCAGTGGAGGCCTTCAAGTTCACGCTTTGATGATCGGTCCATTGCTGATTTGTCCTTTATTATTCGCTGCGTGGGTATACAGTAATAGTCATATACTCGGAATCCAAAAAGAGAAAGACAGAGGAAGGGGAATAGTTAACCTCCCTTCTCTTCCACTTTTTTCTTTGTCCTTTCTCCCTCTCTGATCATTCAACCACCACGACCTCTGGATCCTGCTGCGCGATACGATCCGCAGCCTCCAGCATCTTGGCCACGCCCGGTCCCGGCCTGGCGACCGCGCTGCTCCCCAGGCTCGTCCAGCCGTCGGCTTCACCGCTCGTAGGTGGCCACGTCACGGCAGTATCAACACGTTGGATCAGCCACCACTGGGCTCCCTGCCGCGACTTGAGCTCTAGGGAGAACCTGGCACCGCTCGGACTGTACAGCAGCGTTATGCTGTGCAAGTCCTTGCAGCGCACGCTGACCTGCTGCTTCTGTCGGTCTTGCGACTGTTGGTGTTGTCGTCCGCGAATGTCGTGGAGTGCGCGCATCACGGGGAGGGACGCGGGGAGCCAGCCGAAGAGGATGGCGATCCCACCGTCAGCGTTCACGAGGCGTTGCATCAAGGGGTGGAAGTCGACGTGAGGGTTGCCCTTGTCGAGGGAAATGGAAATTGGCCCGTTCGAGAGATCGAAGACCATCCGCCAGCGTCTGGCGGGTCCTTCAGAGTCCTCGGACTTGCTCTGTGTTGGATCGGCGTAAGAACACTCGACGGCGCGCAGCGTTACTGATTCGCATTTCACCGTCTCCTTGGCGCCGTCCATCGCCTCCAGGAAGTTGACAAAGCGATCTACCGCTTTGATGCGGGCCTTCAGCACTGGCACCATCGGCTGGCTGACGGGCAGTCGGAGTCGTAATCTGAACTCCCCAGCCTCGGGCCAGAAAGACACGTCCCTATCTGTCAACTTGGCGAGCCGCGCGAATCGAGTCTTATTGTGCACCTTGATCGTTGCAACGGACGTCTGTATTAGGTGTTTTGTTGTTCGGACCTGGCCGGTCTCTGATGGCTCATTCAACAGCGCATCGATCTTCTGCAAGCCGAGTGTGACGGTGTTGTCTGCCCATGCTCGCTTCGTCGATACTGCAGAACCATTTTCTCCAGACAACTCGCCCGCATCGTTCGAGTGCTGCCGCGACGAATGAACAACCATATCTGGAAACATCGCCGAGAGCGCAATTTCGAGTGATGGTAGCTTCACACCCATGGGCAGGTCTGGGTTCTCTTCATCTGACATCTTGTATCGAATCTGGCTTTGGTACAGCTCCGCCAGCTCGACCCGTTGCAGCATCATGGCGGTCGATACGATTGTCAAGTTCTTCCAAAAGATTTCGGAGAATTTGGGTGGTTTCGACCCGAGCGGTATTTGGACTTGGAACTTTGATGTTCGTGCTGCTTCTGTGCGAGACCTGAGATACGTTAGCTCACTACACTCCAAGAATGACGCCCCGGGTCTGAAACACTTACACCTCGACAAGTCGCCATTCGTCCCCACCCAGGCCCAGAAATACGACAACATTCCACCGCTCATCCCACCCTTCTCTCTGAAGCCAGATCGCTCTCGTCCAGTCGCGCAATTTTGTGATAGATCGCATAGCCTCGCTCGAAATTGGTGGCTTCCGTGCAGTCCATCCCATGGGGCCACCAGTGCGGTGAATCTGCTCTTCCACATACGCACAGCGTGCCGTCTCAAGACTATTCACTCCATCTTCAGCCAGGCCCTTGCTATTGTTGAGTTGATGCTCAGGATGAAGGAACGCCCTGGAATGTGGCTTGAGTGAGAAGAAGCCGCTCGTCGGTTCGACCACGAGTGTCGCCTCTGTCTTGTACCCAATCCTCATGGTAAGCCTCGAGTCGCCCGGGTTGCTTTGTGAGAGATGAAGGACCACATCATCTTGTTGGTCCTTATACCGCCCTGCTGCGAGAAGTTTGTCGCGTATTGAGCTGAGGATGTGCTCAATGTGCATGCCAACCACAGACCGCAAAAGCGAATCTGCCGCAATGTCGCTATCATTGAATCGTACCTTGGCGCCAACTACCTCCTTGTTATCACGATACCACTTGGCCACCAGACGACTGGGCTGCTGTTCGCCATCCGCCTTGTTCTCGCCGCTGTCGACCGCAACAAGTACCCAGTTTTTGGGCTTATCACCAGTACTGCGGCCAGTCCAATACTGGATAGCCAATGCCCTGTTCAGCGGTTCTACCACCAGAGATCCCGACCACATCGTCCGGCTGAGTTGCTGTGCCTGCCGCTTCAGCTCCGTGATTTTGCACGTCATGACAAATTCATGCAGGAATCGGTAGCAGCCCGCCAGCCCGTCCTTGGCGAGCTCCTCGTTCACGCAGTGCTCCAGGTACCCTCGTAAGCGTGTCGACATATTCGCCGCCGAAGGCTCATATGTGAAGCGAAAGTCGATGAACCAGAACTGCTTTTCGGCATCTTCGTCGGCCACAGTCAGGTCGACTTCAAACTCCCCCGCCACTTTGAAAGTCGCCCGTCCTGAATCGATGGTGTAGTTTCTGAAAGCGCTAGGAATCCGGTCAAAATCTTCGAGGTTCAGTCGGAGCGCAAGGAGCGTGTTGATGTCGCCGAGCCACTTGATCTGCTCATCTGTCGTTAATGAGGGTGGCTCGATGTAATGCAGCTGCGTTTTTGTCAGTAGCACATCCAGAGTGGCAATACGCAACTGATCATGATCAACATACGTCGGGCATGTAAGGCGCCTGTCCTGTGGAGAGTACCTGCAAAGCAGTCTTGAGATCAGGGCTCGGCATACGCGCCATTCCTAGATTGCGGCTCGCGTTTACCAGCTGGTCCAGTCCCGAGTCGTACGTAAAGCGGTGCTGATCAATCATGGCTTTGAGATCAATCAGCTTGCTGACACTGTCCGCCTTCCGACTCCATTCCGTGATGACAAGTGCCTTGACCCATTTTGAATGAGTTTCTTGCGCAAAGTTCAGCAACTCCGCCTTTTTTCGCAAATTCTCCTTAGTTGTGTTGTCGGGCGTCGCGCTTGCCGGCACGTCTATTTGGCTGAGCTCTTGAATTTTGGCCTGTAAGTTGTTGTGCGTAACTTGGGCTAGGCGCGTCAGGAGGAGGGAGACCGGGATGAAACCTTGTGTGATGTGAGGTATGGCGTCGGGTAGATCGTTCATGCGGTCAGGGTTCTTCTGCTGTTGAGGTGCAGAGGCGGCCGCTTGGCCGCCATTCACGAGGCTGCCATTGGGACCCTGAGCCTCTGATGAGGACTTTGGATGCTGAACAGCGCCATCCATCATGGCTTGTTCAACGCTCAGCAGTCATCCGCATCACCGCAGCTCGCGCCCCCCAGCTGACCAGTCGACTCTCGCCTAAGCCGTTTCGAATCCTGGAACCGGCGCTCGACGATCCGTTTCTGGATGAAAAACGTTGACGTCTCTCGGCCACGGTCGATGGGAAGCCTGACGGAAAGGTCCCAACCGGTTCGATGCCCGAGACCAGCGCGCGGCGCGTTCTTCGTCGGGAGGTTTGGTTTCGATGTTATGGGGCGATCGATACGGCGAAAGCGTCGCTCCAAGAGCAAGAGGATTCTGCCGAGTGTGGAATTTCGTGAGAGAAAGCTATCGGGCGTCGTCGATGCAGAAATGCGCGGCAAGTTCGGAGTGTTGGTGTGTTGACGGTCTGCGCAAGGGAAGCAGACTTGCCTTTGTCTCTTGCGAAGTGCTTTAGCTCTGACCGGCTCCACTCTTTGGTCAGACAAAGACACCCCGGGCGCCGTTGACAGGCGAATCACGTGACCAGTCTGGAATCCGTACCGTTTATGTTTCGTTGAGCCGCGATAGGTTTTCATGACCCGAACATTTCGCAAAACCACAAGACTACATCACTGAGTTCTTGTTTGATTCACTGCTGAGACATGTGTGAGGGTGCGGGCCAGCTTTGTATCGACAAACCCGCGCCTCACAGACTGATATGTTTGCTGCTCTTCACATTTGTAATACAGCCACGCTGAACACTGTGATGGCTTATAAAGATATATATTACTCCGCCGCATATGCTCTGGTCATACTTTCTCAATACGCTAAGCATCTGTGCTTGGTCGTCGCCTCTCCAATATGTAACATCCCAGAATTGCACTTTTGAATACCGATTTAGCTACACGGGAGGTTAGCCCAAAACCGTCCAAGCAGCAGCGATAAATCACGGAGAGTGTAAAGCATAAAGACTTGCATCAGATCATTGCATGCACTTACAACTTGTTCTGGAGCGGCTGGGTCTCGGTCGTAGGCCACTGGTAGCCAGAAGCATCGCTGAACTTGTAGCCGTATGAGGCAGTGAAGTCGTCGAGAACCGCAGGACCACGGGAGCCTATCGTGGGATGTCAGTCAGGTGCAAACATATTGAAAGATTTATGGGTTGGAAACTCACCGTAGGGGTACTCCATGGGGATGATCTCCTTGTTGTCGTCGAGGTAGTGCAGGAGAGGAGTGAAGATGCGCCAGCTGGAGTCGAGCTCGTCGTCGCGCACAAAGTTGGAGTGGTCGCCCTTGAGACAGTCGAGCACCAGCGACTCGTAAGCCTCCGGGATCTTAAGGTCGGAGAATCGTCGGCGGTAGGTCAGATCGAGCTCTGTCGCGACAGTCTGCATGCTGAGGCCGGGCAGCTTGGAGTTCATCTTGATGTAGACAGACTCGTTGGGCTGGATACGCATGACAAGCTCGTTACGAGGGATGTCCTTAAAGATGCCTGACGTGACGTCCTTGAACTGGATGCGGATCTCCGTCTTCTGCTCGTTGAGGGCCTTGCCTGCCTTCATGATGAAGGGAACACCGTCCCATCTCTCGTTCTTGATGTAGGCGACCATGGCGCAGAAGGTGGGGCAGCGAGAATCCTTGGGGACAGTGTCGTCCTCCTTGTACGAGGGCTTGGTGCCGTCGAGAGACTTGCCGTACTGGCCGATGATGACGTTCTTGGGCTCGATGGCGGGCATGGCGCGAAGGACGCGCACCTTCTCGTCGCGGATATCCTCCGAGTCGAAGGAGACGGGACGCTCCATGGCGAGGAGGGTCAAGACCTGGAGAAGATGGTTCTGCATGACATCACGGATGATGCCAAACTCGTCAAAGTAGCCCCCACGACCCTCAGTGCCAAAGGGCTCCTTGAAGGAGATCTGAACGTTGTCGATGTGGTGGCGGTTCCACGTGGCGCCGAGGAAAGAGTTGCCAAATCGCAGGATCAGGATGTTCTTGACCATCTCCTTTCCGAGGTAGTGGTCGATACGGAACAGCTCCTCCTCCTTCCAGTCGGGCTGCAGGGACTTTTGGAGCTCGCGGGAGCTGGCAAGGTCCTTGCCGAAGGGCTTCTCGACCTGTGTGACGAGATTAGCGAGTGCGTCATTATTGCTCGTCAATGAGAGCGACCTACGACAACGCGAGCAATGCCCTTGGTAGGGTAGCAGCATCGCTTGAGGTGCTGAGAAACGATGGTGAAGACGCTGGGGGGCAAGGCCATGTAGAAGACACGGTGAGTCTCGGAGCGGTCACCCTCGAGCTCCTCAAGGTGTTTGGTGAGCTCGTTGAAGGACTCGTCCTTGTCGTATTGACCGGAGACGTAGGTGCAGAGCTTGCAGAAGTCGTTGAGTTGTTGCTCGATCTCCTTGGTGGGAGTCTTCATGTAGGATCTGACGCGACGGATGAACTCGTCGTGGTCCATCTTTGTGCGGGCGTAGCCGACGATCTTGACATCTTTGGGGAGGAATTGGTTGCGGTACTGGACATGGTAGTTAGTATCCTGGTGCCATGGGCGCAGCCCAGAGACCTTGAGCCATGGAGATGGCGACTTACGAGACCGAAGAGTGCTGGGAACTGTGGGGGGGGGGGGGGCGGAAAGAGGTCAGTTATGTTTGTCTTGGATGCAGGCAACCGGAGGGGACGGATGCGACTGAGGGGGATCTACGAACAGTCTTCTTCTTTGCAAGATCACCTGAAGCTCCCAGAACAACAATTGTGGTGTTCTCCTTGAGCTCAAGGGTACTGCGTAATACGTGTTAGCACAGCTTTCGCCTTCAAGGCATGGTCGCGAGCCTGGCCAAGTTCTGGTCTGGTATCCCAACGGCGATGCGATGGCGGGGCACGATGAGGTAACTGCACATACCCAGCAGGTGGCTTTTGCTCCATGGCGGCTGATGCGAGGGGTGCAGAGGCTCAGAGGACAGTGGGAGACGTTGGTTGCGGTGCCGGAGATGAGGCTGGAGATCAGAACGTAGCGAGGAATCGTGAGCAAGCGTCGAACAGAGGTATGGACCGAGTTGGGAGAAGAGGATGAGGTCTGTGACGGAAAATGTTCATCCCATGGTGAGGGAGGGACCAGAGCCATGACCAGAAGCAGAGCAGGACCGGGATCAGTGCCATTCATCCAGCGCTCCACAGCCAGGCTACAGGCGACGTAACGAGTGCGCTACAAGCACGCGAGCGCTGAGAGAGCCGCAGCCCGGGGGGCCTGATGACGCGATGGAGGCCCGCATCGAGGGACGCTGGTAGCAAACTTCAGAACGTGGTGAGGGGCTCGGCGAGGGCCATAGGCGCCATTGCAGGTGGAGCCTCCCCCGTGGCTCACAGCGATGCGATGCGATACGATGAGATTATCATCGATACATAACATCATCGGACTCTCAGCACGTTACGTACCGTGGCCACACACAGAAGGCCCTCTCGAGCCACATGTTTGTAAATGCCAACAGATTGAGCCAGCAGTGAGAACTCGTCTCCGTGGGCCAGGAATGCAGGGCTCTCGTCGTTCTCGCGCGCCTGTTTTCGGTCTGAGGTTCCCTTCTGCATTGTGAACACATAGTCTAGGTACAGCTTAGGCATGGGCTAACAGTCAGCAACCTGCGTCGTCTATTTAATACTGTGTGATAGTTGATGACGGCTGACGGAACGTACACATTATGCTGCCTTCCAAGTCAACCATCTGGTCCCCAAACGGATAGTGAGACCAGGCACCGTGCTGGTGCACACGCAGTGTATCTTCCTTCCGTCAAGTGCCTTAGCAATCACTCTTGAAATCGTCAACAGGGAGTCCCGCATCACCACTCTGTGTCTACCGAGTTTTATATCTCTCAGCTGGCGGTGACCCTTCACCTCATCAACGGGGGCCTACCCAGACGCCCCGCGAAGTACTGCCGAGATCCACTCCTCGGCGCGTCGGCGCCAGCTCTTATTATGCGTCCGAATTGCAGCACACAGAGCGGAACGACCCATCGCTGCACTTCATCCTGACCATCTACAAGTATCTACTGTGCGTACATAGTTCCGCACTCAAACGAACCAGTGAGATGACGCGCCGACGGCACACCGAGACATATTCGATCGCGCCACGCGCCTCCGAGAGACGTCTGCGGGAATTTCGTTCCTCGAGGGCCGAGCTAACCACAACCCCGTGTTCATGCCAAATGCAGCCGCGTTTGACGTAGCCTGCCCAGGGGTCTCTGGCTGAAGAGAATGTGGTTATGAAGCCACTTTCGAGGCTCATGACTTGGAATGCCGGAATTTGGTCGATTCAATTTCATTGTTTGCCTTCTGAGCATCCTATGCTCCTCTCGTATTCTTGTCCGTTAATATGGGAGATTTTACTACCTGTAGTCCGATGATAAATCCCAAATTATGTTCTCCAGTATCTGTCAACCACCGGTCCGCGATGTGCGCAACCGTCGCTAGGAGACGCCATTTTGAATGACAACGCTCGCGACGCCGCTTGCGGTGGGCTCGAGCGAATGGCCAGTGTTGTGGCTGAGTCAAGTGTGGCTCGTGCATTGTCGCGGTCACCTGTGGCTTAAACTTGGATTTCAAGCTGTGGCCGTGATGGTGCTGACATAAGCATCCACACGTGGAGTTAGGGCACAATTGCAAAATTCCCAAGCGTCGCACACCTATCCTATCTCCACCCGACCACCGATCGAACATCACGACATACGCCCCGGGAAAAGGTCTTTTCGCTAAGACTCTTTGCAACGACATCCTCTTTACTAACCCCATACTTGGTTGACTGAAGACGGCGGGTTGCCTCGACGAAATTCAAGATGCCTTCCGAAGCCGGTCACAGACGTAAGTTTGAACATGGTGGCCCCGAACCTCTTTGCCTCGCGAATCCCGAACGACACAGAGGCGATGATACAGATGGGGTGTCGGGACGGTTGCGAGGCAGGAGAATTGAGATGATGAGAACTAGTTGCTAACGAGAGAACTTATAGTATACGTCAAGTGAGTTTTACCCATTGCGCATCCTGACCAGGATCAACACTTCGCCTCCCATCCGAAAATCACCCATCACGAATTACTCTACGCGAATCGCAAGCCGAATTCCGCATCACAGATACACACGCACACACACCTTGCTTCCAGCCAGCGAAAACATCATAAACACGACATCGACATAGAGAACGACCGCTGACTGTGATCACCATAGGGGTCGTCACCTGAGCTACCAGCGCTCCAAGAACGTCCAGACTCCCTCCACCTCTCTCATCAAGATTGAGGGTGTCGATGACACCAAGGCCGCCAAGTACGTTACGATCACTCCCGAGAACAGGACGAGAAGGAATGCATAGGGGCAGCATACTGACTGCGTCTCCCACAGGTTCTACCTTGGCAAGAAGATCGCCTACGTCTACCGTGGCCACGTCGAGCGCCGTGGCTCCAAGATCCGCGTGATCTGGGGCAAGGTCTGCAGGCCACACGGTATGTTCCCCGTCACCGACCTCGGACTCTGTCGAATTCGATACTGATACTACCCATCACAGGAAACTCCGGTGTCGTCCGCGCCAAGTTCACTTCTCCTCTTCCCTCAAAGTCCTTCGGTGCTTCCGTCCGCATCATGCTCTACCCCTCCTCGATCTAAAAGAAGAACGAATCACACAAAAAGAACGTGTCGGCAGGCTGGGCGAATTTCACAAACGGTTTTTTGGAGTTGGTACTGAGGGGCGGTTCTTATTTGGCTGCATTGGTTTGAGGTACGGATATACAAAGAGCATACCACCTCACATACACCTGAGGTATTGAATCACAAAAAAAAAAGACGTCAAATCCTCCAGTCTGGTGGCGGTTCCACGCACGATACGCAAAGTTCCTACAAATCGAGCGGATAAAGCAAATCTCTGGGTGTCCATGATCAAAAAAGTGAAAGCAACGTGGAATGGTGGCGGCATGTGTGGTGTCAACTGGAACCAGATACAGGGAGTGACTTGATGAGCGTCTTTGCTGCCAAGTGGCTGGCGGTGAGGAGCAACTTGCAGCCGTGTGCTGGTTCCCAAGTATACCTACACGGCAAGACCGCGAAGCTTGTCCACGTTCGCATCGACCTCCAACGCCCTGTCCATGACTCTTTTGTTACTTCGATAGCCGTTCCGTACGCTGGGCCTTTGGACAGCGTTATTGAAGGCCTCAGTGTTTATACCTCGACATGATCGTACCTTGGCGCACAACAATACCGATACCCAACCTGGGAATCAATGCTAGACACAATCGTTTGTAAAGGTCTCCATGAATGCTCAAGCGGCTGTATACTCGCCTCACAGGCTCAAACGACGTATGTTTTACAGCAAAAACATGACACTTGAACGTTGTCCTACCGATTTTGTCATTGATCGGTACATACGCATCGTACGAGAGTCAACACTCCGCAAAATACACATGTGCTGATCGTACACTTGACCTACTCACAAGCCCCTGTGCTTTAAGCCGCCTGGTAGCAGAACCCAAGACTTTCAATAAGCAAAGCCCACCGCTTCTCTCCAACTTCACTGCCCAAACTGTATTCACCATGACAAAGCACAGAATGCCGTGCTGGAATCATGTCGCTCACTCGCGCCTCAGTGCATAGAATCCTATCTCAGACTCTGCCTGCTGCCATCTGCTTGCATGGTGAAGCTGAACATAAACCAAGCAGAAAAAGCAAAAGCACTCGCGCACGTTCAGCTCATCACGAGCGCTCACATCACATATTTCTTGCCACTCTCTCCCCCTGAAGCAACAGCCCCAGGGTGAGCCCCCCAGAAGAAAATAAACAGACTCGCTCCCATGGCAACAAACGCATTTTGCATCCCACCGGTCCTCACCGGCCGGCGCTCACCCAATTTCAGCTCTTGTAGGGTGACAGGCAAGAGATCCAAGTTGGCAGACAAAGATGACGAGAACCCAGGGACTGGCCCACCGTTTCATGACTGCATGGTGAACTGCCCTTCATTCCAACTAAAGCCAATGGAACATATTGCGTTTCTTCAAGACTTGAGTGACAAGCACTCGCAAGGAAATGAGCGTATGCAAAAAGGCACCTTGTTCGGTTATTAAAATGAATTGACAATGTTCATGCGACAGTATGCGCAGATGATTTAAAAGACATGCAAAAGAGTATTTGATAGCCAAGCCATATTTATCCATCCGCCCTGACACCAGATTGAATACCCTTGAAATATGCATTTGCCCCCCATCCTAGATGGCCTGGTGCATCCCCCCTTGCCCATATAGTGGCGTTCAACAAAAAATAAATTAACATGAAATATGATGTAAGAGTAATGACAACGAATATGCACAGCTTTGCAACAGAAAATTCTCCACTCTGGTCAGTGCAGGTCATGCATCAGAGTAATAGTTGTCATCGTAGTGCTGGGACGGCGGGTGTGCCCAGCTCCCACCGCCGACCACGTTCTCTCTTGATCCAAAGTATGCAGTCTTGCTGCGCTTCTCTCTCTCGAATTCAGCCCAGCGCTTCATTGTGATCTTACTGCTGTCGAATTCGCCCTCGTACTCGATTCCGGCCTTCTTTGTCGTCTCGCCAGCCGTCTTACGAGTGTCACCCCAGGAAAAATCGTCAAACTTCCAGAACGCATAGGTCGGCAGGATGAAGTTCCAGACGGGCAGGGACAGGAGGTAGATGAACATCCAAATGACGTAGGACCAAGAGTGGGCGGTCACGATGATGAGAACACCGGGAAGACCGAGAATGAGAGCAAGAAGCACCAGAGGGATGATCTGCACAGGTTTTGTGATGATCGACTGGACGACTGTGGGGTCCTGTCAGCTAAGCTCAGACAAAAGCGGAATGAATAGAAAACTTACCGACGTAGAAGGTGAAAGCAATGGCGGCAGGCAAAACCAGTGTACCAATCAGCTCGACGAAGATGATAAATTGCATACTGAAGCAGAAGGTACCGCAAAGGTCTCGTACGAGTACCAGCTCCATGAGGTTGTGAATGGTCGAGTTGATCCAACGACGACGCTGCGACAACAGAACCATGAACTTGTCGGGAACCGTGGTCTTGCACACAGCTTGGGGAACAAAGACCTGCTTACGCTTGGGGAACGTCCGCAACATCAGCGTCGTCAGGTAACGATCCTCACCAAGCAGGTACAGGTTCTTGTCGTGCAACGTCTCGACAACGTTCTCGGAATAGTGCTCGACAATATCGGGGTTGGCGAGGATGGGAACCCAGTATTCCTGACCACCCTTGGGTGCCTTGATACGGTACATGCAGAAACAACCGGGCAAGCAGGTAACACCACCAAAGACCGACTCGAAAGACTTGGCCAGATGGTGAGAGACGAAGTACTCAAAGACCTGGATAGCGGTGACCCAACTGTCGCGCTTGTTGGCAATCTTCGTCTCGCCACACAAACCCATGATCTCGGGATCCTTGACCATAGCGGATACCATGTGCGTCAGACTGTCGGGGAAAACCTTGGTGTCGGCGTCGACCATGAGCACAATCTCATAGAAATCAGGAGAGATGCCCGTGACCTTCCAAAGACCGTTGAACATCTCGTATTCGAGCTCGGTCATACGCTCATCGAACATGACCTTCTGAAGGAAAGACATGAGAATAATCTGACTGTCGCGCTTTCCACGGTTACCAGGCTTGGACTTCTTTGCTTCGTCCGGAGTTCCGCACTTGACGATGACCATCATGGGCACGCGTTGCTGTCGATCAACAGGAATAACGGAGTCCTTGCCGTAATCATAGAAACCACAGTAGATCTTGGCCATGTTGTGGCGCTTGCTGCCACTAGCCACGGCAACGTAGGAGAAGGGCTGGACGAGTTCCGGCGGGGTCGAATGATCCTTGAGCATGGCCAAACAGGCTTCCGGAGTAGAGATTGGCTCGCCTTTGCCCTTGATGATACCGTCGCAAATAACAACGATAGCCTTGTGGCTGTTGGGATAATCGGTCATGGCAATAGAGTCGAGGGTTGTGCGAATACCTTCAGAGCCTTCGGAGTACGCGGTCACCAGGCACATCGTATGAGCAAGGGGAAAGCCAAACGGCATCCAATCGGCGGGAGGCTGAGGCACAACGGCATCATGGATGAAGCCAGCAGGTCCAGGGCCGTCGCTGGGCGGGTTGTTGTAGGGGTCGTTGCGTAGGAAGCTGGAGCGGCTGTCGTTGCCTTGCTTGTACATGCCGCCAGGCTGCAGAAGCTGACTTGAGCCACCTTGGCTAGTAGCCATGGTGGTAGGCACACGTCGGCTACCAGAGCCCATGTCGGGATTGATAGCAGAAAATCGAGAAGTCGTAGGAAGGAACGAGGAGCCGCGCCGAGTAGTAGACCGGTCAGAGCCCATAACGGTGCTGCCCATATCGCCAGGGATACGGTCAGGAGCACGATAAATGTCGTTGGACCAATCCTCAATTTGCTTGTTACGCTTACGGCGATCAGAGGATTGGGAAGTCTTTGAAGCAGCATAGTTGCGGCTGATAAACCACTGGAAGATGATGGCGAGAACGAAACGAGCAACAACGACGGAGAGAATCAGGGTGAGAGCACAGTAGAGGACAACCTTGGAGGCGATGCAGCCCACGGTCTCCGTGTCGACGGATCCGACTTTGATGATCTCCTCAAAACACTTGGCGTACTTCTTGTCGTCCGAAGATTGGAACATGCGAGTGACATCACGACCACGCACAGCCTTGTTGGCATTCGAGTCAGTGTCAGCGAGGTCCTTGAACTTTTGAGGAACAGCCACCTGGCTCTCGTTGAACCAGCTGAGGAGGTTCAGATCAAGCACGCTCCCAGAGTAGACCATGAGGTTGCGTGAGCTGTTCTTAATGTCATCCCAGGTGAAGAAGACGTCGGCGGCCTTGGGAAGGTCGAGGTAGAACTCATCGCGAGAACGCTTTGTCGTGTGGCAAGCGTATCCGAGATAAGGGGGCTCAGTGTCGTTGGGTCGCGAAGATCCGTCCTGCTTGAAAAGCTGGCATGGAAAGTACCAGCCAAGATCGCCGGCATCGTTGGTAGGGAGATCGGAGTTTTTGGCCTTGGTGATAAGGTTCTTGCAGTTGCCGTTGACGTTCTGGAACAAGAAGCTGCCGTCCATGCCAGGGTTCTTCTCGGGAAGATCGAAGATAACATTGGCACCACGACCGTCACCGCGCAGGGGAATACCCTCAGCAGGAGGATGGTGGGAAGTCGACAGGTCGTAAGCAGTGCCGTGAAAGATCATAAAGCCGTCCTGAACCTTGTTGATGCGCTGCCTCTCTGGCGGGCTGCCACAGACCACTGCGGTAAAACCAAAGGTCAAGAAACCAACAATCGCCATGATCAGCAGGATGATGCTGATCAGACCCATTTTCTCCCTCCAAGCGCGACGCTGGGCCTTTGTGGGCCATCCCATGCACTTGAGCAAGAAATCAGGGCACCAGAAAGTGACGATAGCGCAGTAAACGTTCCAGAAACTCGGAGGTCGAATCGTCTCCTCGGGGCCCTTGGCCTTGCTGTTTCGGCGATTCTTCTTTTGCCCCTTTTGGATCTTACCCGAGGTGCTTCGAACCCGTTCAGTTTTGACACGGGTAGCGGTCTTTTCGCTACTCTCTTTGGAATCTCGGGTTCGATGTTTACGCGGGGGCGAGGCCTCGGAGATGCCATCATGAGGCTCGCCTGATCGATCCGTGGAGGCAGCAATCTCTTCCAAGGCGGGATCGTTGCCCGTCGACGAGGGCAGGATATCCATCTTCTGCGCATGCTTGTGGTAATTGTAGTTTGGGTGGTCTTTGTTCATGCGGTTGCGCTCAGGACGAATCAAGCTCCGCTTTCTCGAAAAGGGCTGCTCCGACGGCGGCAGGCGGTCGGCCGCCGTGGGGTCCGAGGGTGATAGAGGCATGCTCTCTGTGTTGTTATTGTAAGAGATAGTTTCGGCGAAGGATGATGCGGATTTCCCACGTTCATGAGGCGACCTGGGGGGCGCGGGTCGATAGCCCCCGGGTGCCACGATATCGGCTGGCCGTTGACGTCGGGATGGCGCGTCTCGGTATGAGCTTCGGCGCTCTTGAGGAGAACTGCTGGCGCCAGGTCGCTCAGGGAGAGACATGGTCCTGCAGAAAAGGAAGAGTGTCAGCAACAGACCAGTCTGGCAATGAGCGGCAACACGAGTCCAGGTTCCACGGCAGGGAATCGCGCCCTGCAATGCATGGAAAAGATGACAGCGCAGGAGGGCTGTAGAAGTGATTACCCTTCCTGGAATGCAACAGCGACTGCAAAACCTCGGTTTGGGCTTGCAGTGCTGGCGCTCAGAGGGGCGACAGGATCGGATGAGTGTCGAGGAAAGGGGGCGACCGAGTCTGGGCTTGCATATGCTGACTTGACCAGGTCAAACCGGCTGAAGGATCTCGAAAAGCGTGAGGTGACGGGGCCAGAACAGTCACTTGTCGGAGGTGACCGTGATGTCGACTTGTGTTTGGCAGGAGGAGGAAGGTGAAGGGGGCAAGGAGAGAAGGCTGCAATGCACGCAGCGCAGCACAGCAAAACACAACACAGATACAGCAACAGGGCAACGCAACTTACTGACAATGGCTGCTGAAAGGCTCAACGGTGGAAGAGACAGTCAGGGACAGGCAGGCCAGAGACGACCAAGCGCAAATTAGGGCGCCTCACCCCTGTACGCTCCGCAAGATTTGCGATGGGTCGAGCAGCCGTGTGTCTTGCGCTCTTGGTATGTGGTGGTACGCGTGGTACTTTGTATGAGCGATGGGCTGTGTGAAACGATCGACAGATATTATCAGCGAGGGAAACAGCTGAGCGATGCGATGAGCGAGTGACTGGGGCTCGCTGGTGATGAGCGAGAGTCCGCGTCTGGGGAAAGCAACACGAGAGTACGAGAAGTGAGGGAGGAAAAGAGAGGCATGCACCCAGTATCGCCTTCGTAGGGAGAAAGAGAGGGAGCTGGGGTTTTAGGGAGGCCCCGTGGCGGACAGCGGAAGCGCTAATAGGGCGCTGTCGAGTTGCGTCTGTGCTGTAGGGATGTGCTGTTTACTTGGTCTGGCACCACCACACGTCCTCCGCCTCCTCAGCCTCTTCGGCGCTTCACAGTACGGATAACAGCCGAGCATGGCGCTCTTTCGACGCTAAACGGCGCAGGCACAGGCCTAGACCCAGGTACAGGCACAGGCACAGCACACGCACCTTGTCGCTATAGCACGCCAGGACTTTCTCAGATCCTCTCTCAACCTTTCCCTTTCAACATCCAGATGACCGTTGACCGAGTGGGCCAACACTGCATGTGAATGTCAACTGTGGTCGTTGAAGCTGAACTGGCCAAGAACATCATGGCATTTCAGAATTCGGCCTTCTGTGCACCGCTGAAGCATGCGCATTGCAGTCTTGCGCTGATCACCCCGATACGAGAAAATAGACAGTCCCTAGCCTAGCCTAGCCTACGCGGTGCAAAAGGGTGTGCTCGCACAGTCCGTAAAGTCGAGTGCCCACTATTCTGGAATCTCGGCGTTGACCTGTCGACGCGTGCCGCCTTTCTCGCTTCGCTTCGCATCGCACTGTATGAGCACATGGTTATTGAGTGCTTCGTACCTTGGGGATGCAGGCCGACACGAATATTCCGCGCTCTGCTTTTTCGTCATGATGGATGGCTTTTGCTGACCGGCGGCCAATTTTTGCCGTGTGCTGCTCCACGTGTTGTCTTAATCGTTGGCACCCGTTCCTTTCTTACCCGACTCAGAAGAGCTAACCTGTACCAGCGGTTTGGATCAACAGCAGAACGAACTTGGAAATTCAAAAGCTCGACGCTGAAGGCTAGGGAGCTTCTTGCATGGCTCATGTGGGCGGCTTTCTTTTTCTTTTTTCTTCTTTCTTCTTTCTTCTTTCTTTTATCTTTTTTCTTTTTTCTTTCTTCCTTTCCTTTTCTTTTCTTTTTCTCTTCTTCTTCTTCGTTAGGTTTCGTACAGGTGTTTTTGCCTGCTTAGGTGTTTGAAGCCAAACAGACATTCATCCTGCTTGCTAATGAGCATGTGTGTCTACCCACTGAGAATCGTTCACCATACAACAAGGGATAAGGCTTAGCTGAATTCCTCAAACCTCAGCCTTCTGCATAGCCGTGGGTAACATTCCATTGCGGTAGACTATGATGACAGCCATATCAACAAGAGCTCGTCTGCATTCCGGCAAGTCGAATATGTCTCACTGCGACATACTCCAGCCCTGCACAGGCCACCCTTTCTTCCCAATTTCCAATCTTGTCCAGGACCCAGCCCGGATGTAATCAAAAGTCTGGCCGGTCTTGATGAGCACGGCCACAGCGCCAACAGGTCACAAACTTGTACGACTCGGCCCGCTCTGATCACGATCGAGAAGCAATGGTAGCCGCGGATTGTTCTCAAACGAACCCTCACCATCAAGCCACGCATTGTCCAAGCTGCTCATACATAGACATGGCTGAGCAGAGGCGATGGTTTGCCAGCCCACTTGGCGATGGAACATGACAGGGGTATAAGGCAATGTCAGTCATGGATGTCGCAACAAGGGGCGGGGCGACACCCGAAAGTTTTGGATGGGAAGATCATGACCAAAGGGAGATCCACCTGCTTGGTGCCAACGACAAGGTGTTCGTATCCAACCCTGACGATGCACGATTCGATCTGATAATGACGGCTGCAGGACACCTGTCTCCCACCGTTACTGGAAAGCGCGGTCAAGGGATTGCGCCGCGCAAAGACATGAACCCATCATGTGCGATTGATTTTATCTGGAGCCTGCAAGAGTCCGCGGCTCCCTGTTCGAAGGGACCATGTCCCATGTTTACGGCAGATACAAGGGCGTCATCTGTCGGGAACCCGCATTTCCAGATGTAAAGACAGGCAGGGATGATCATATCCCTGGTATGTCGGGCGAATGATGCTGGCGGCTTGTGCCAGTTTCATGCAAGTACTAGTATTATGCACATCGTATCTTGCGGCTAAAGATCAATGGTAGTCACGCACGCAATATGCACGAACCTACTTTCTGGGATCGTGTGAGTGCACGTAGCACATGCGACATCACACAGGGCGGCTGGTAAATACGACTAAATGTGCCCAGTGCTGGCGGCTACCTCGGGATAGTCTCTGGGTAGAGAGACGATGCCGGAGACCGGCCCAAGGTTGTGGTGCCAACACCGCCATGCATGCCAAAATCGCCGAAACAAACAGTCGCAAACGATCAAGATCTCCGGCCGAACATGGTGTCAGGAACAAGGCACGCCGGTTTTGGGATTGGTCAAACCGTTGGCCTAGTGGTGCAGTAGTCGGGTACCGGTGCCGAGCGCAGCCCTTTTGAGGCATTTGCAGCGTCAATAAGAGAAAAAAATGGCGTCTTACTTCTCCAGAGCTGGTGTCAACAGCGATGCCAAGAGACAAACGATTCCTGTGATGTTACATCGTGATGATCCTAGGAGTCGAGCAGAATACGATCAATCCAGGAATGGGAATGGCAGACAGACAGACCTAGACAGGCTGGAGCGGCCGGCACGGGGTTCGTACTGCCTGGCTAGCGCGCTGTCGTGGACCCACTTACAGCCCATGACGATGGTGCACGCAAAGCACTCGCCTAGTAGTAGACTGCAATGCTGCTGCTGCTGCTGCTGCTGCTGCTGGTCTCGGACCTGCACCCCAACCTTCAGCCCCAGCCACTGTCACCTCAGCCACAGTCGGGTTGTGCTCGATTCTGGTCTCAGAGGATACCTACAAGTAGGCGGTAAACAAGAGAGAAGACCAAAAAAAAAAAAAAAAAAAGGAGGCCCCTCTGAGTTGAGTGACAAAAGGGTTGGGTAATAGACTCTTGCCCCGAAAGGGAGGGGACTGAAAAACAAAAAAGCATTGCCCTTATTCACTTGGCGCATTCCTCTGTACACTTTTTTTCTCAGCCCCTGGGCCCTGGCCTCCTGCCATCCCCACCCAGCTGCGCGCTGTCCCCCAGTCTCGCTCGGGGCCTCTCTCCTGTCCGTCACTCTCCTATGACCCTTTCCGGGTCCGGCATTCCCATCCCAGCCAGGGCGCTGAGCGTGCGCTGCACTGCATCAACTCCAAAAATACCCCGTACCCTCTCCTCTCGTCACAGCCTCGTCTCATTCTGTCCATCCTGCTCCCTCCTCCTCTCACCAGCGCGCAGGCCCTTGGTTATACCTCATCCAAACGACCGCCGCCTCCAGCACCTGCTTCACCCGACACTGCTTCGTCCCCACGCTATTGTAGCACGCCATATTGTTTCGGTGCAGCTTGACCTTCTCGATTGGTTTTTCTCTCTCTCTCTCTCTCTCTCTCTCTCTCTCTTCTCATGGTTCGCATCGACTCCTGATTGACCCTTGCGCCTTGACTTGCCTTGCTAGAAAGCCGCCCCTCTCTTCGCAACGTTTCTCGGCACCGTGAGGTTCCGAGTTCGGACGTGTCAATTCCTGAGCCCATTCTTTCTTCACGTCACATTAATCATGGCTACCGTCAGCACATCTCCGCCACCCGTGTCGACATCGACCACTGTTGACCAGCGCGACCCTACCTCTCTTCACAGCCTGTCCAGCTCAGAAGCCCCGCGGGCACAGAAAAATATTCGCAAGCCTTTCGATATCCATTCCATCCCACCAGCTACGGGCACACGTGTTCGCGATGCTCCCGTCTCTCCCGTCAGAGTGAAACACCAGGAAGATAACTGGGCGCAGCCGTCAAATGCCAATATCGAATTCACCCAGCCCAAGCTTGCTCAGTATGACCTTGTCGATCGTACACGAGACACGATGCCTCCGACACCCAAATCATCTGACTCTCCACCCCAAAGCACCTTGCGACGCGTCGAGGACGATGCCTATACCTCCCCCAAGTCCATCGAATCCCCAGAACCGACGTCTCAGAACGAAATCACCCAAAGCAGCAATCGCTTCGACGTCAGCTTTGCCCAGGGTCCCTCTTTAGGTCTCGACAGCTATGAGCCGAGTGCTGTGGATCCCAAGGAACGCGTCCGTAAACAGGATGCCAACCGGAGTAGCAGAGAATCCAACGATACGACAAGTACAACGCAGCAGCCAGAGTCGTCCACAGGCACGGCTGCAAGCTCCGTTTCGGCCGTCAACGAGAACCAGGGATCCTCCTCGAACCAGGGTTCTTGCCAAAGCTCTATTATTGAAGGGAACTGGGGAGGAAACCCACCTGTCCCCCAGTTTCAATACCATCACCAGCAGACAGCACCTCCCCAACGTGTAGCCACCATGCCTGCAGAGGACGGCCGCTCGCTATCCCAACCGAACATGCTCGATTCTGCCGGGCATATCAGACGTCACCTGACACCAACGCAGAACTTCAGGCAGAGCTCCCTGCCTCGTCCTCACTCAGCCTACTCCAGCCTGTCCGACCGGAGTCGATCTCCCGGCCTTCTCGGAGCGCAGATGCGCACACCTTCAGCACAGTCACGAAAGTCGCCTGACTCGAGGCAATCGTCATACATTGAGCTTCTCAGCGAAAGATACCCTCAGCAAGCTCCAGCTCCCATAGCAATGGATAACTCGAACTTGCGCGGCGTCGTCGGCAACAATGCTTCTCTTTTAAGCACCCAAAAGACCCTTGAAATGTACCGTGCCAACGTCAAGAAGACCAACGATATGTCAATCCAGTACTCTTTTGCTGTGTTCCTCATCTCGACCGCCCAGGAGCAGGGCCTGGACTACTCAGATCCCAAGGCCAAGAAAAGCGCACCGCAGCCCCTTCGTGACCTCGACAGCCCGATCATGGAGAGCTCGGCATCCAGCCCCTATGAGCTCGTTCGAGAGGCCAAGTCGATTCTGACTCGTCTCGCTAACAACGGGTACCCCTTCGCTCAGTACTACCTTGCCGACGGCTATGCATCTGGACTTTTCAATAAAGGCAAAGAGGATCATCGCTCAGCCTATTCTCTCTTTAGCATGGCTGCCAAGCATGGGCATGCTGAATCCGCGTATCGGACAGCTCTGTGCCATGAGTTTGGCTGGGGATGCAGCAAGGACCCCACAAAGGCGGTGCAATTCCTTCGCGCTGCCGCCTCAAAGGGTCACCCGGGCGCTATGACCCGACTCGGCAAGGCTTGTCTTTCCGGTGATTTGGGCGAGAAGCGTTACAGAGAGGGTATCAAGTGGTTGCGAATGGCGGCAGAGGCGGCCGATACACAATACAACACCGCACCATACGATCTGGGCCGCTTGTACGAGACCGGCGACGGAGCCGACATCTTTCCGGACGTCAACTATGCCGCAGAGCTCTTCACACAGGCTGCTGATCTTGGCCACGGCATAGCTGCATTCCGAATGGGTGACGCCTACGAACATGGTCGTTTGAACTGCCCGAAGGACCCTGCTCTCAGCGTTCACTTCTACACAGCTGCGGCGGAGAAGGACATGCCAGAGGCCATGATGGGACTCTGTGCCTGGTACATGGTTGGTGCGCCACCGGTGCTGGAGAGAGACGAGCAGGAGGCTTATGAGTGGGCCCGTAGATCTGCAGAGTTTGGTGAGCGCCCGTGTCATTCGCTTACCAAACTACACATTACTGACTTGGTGCTCTCGCAGGGTTCGTCAAAGCTCAATACGCTGTTGGCTACTTCACTGAGATGGGCATTGGCTGTCGTCGGGACATTCTCGAGGCCAACGTCTGGTACGTCAAGGCCGCCGATGCTGGCGACGAGCGCGCAAAGCAACGTCTGGCCATCATCCAAGCTGCTGTTGACGGAAAGGGCACGCCGATGGAAGTGGCATCACCACGCAACAAGAAGGGCGGGAAGGACGATAAAGACTGTATCGTCATGTGAGGTGGACATCCGGCCACTCTTGCTTTTGTTTTACGGGTGATGAGCTTTGAGACCCAACTTCTCATTCCACCTGCCAATTTCAACATTTAATATACCTTAGAGGCACTTATGTTGCCCACTTTTCCCCCTTCACCTTCACTGAAGCATGTGATCATCGCATTGGCCTGGCATGCTCCCACTTGGGTGAGGGCCTGGATCGGCCAGGCTTCTTTTCCATCTTTTCTTCTTCTTCTTCATGTCTCGAGCAGACTATCTGCTTCCTCTTCACAAAATTCCTCTTTCGGCGTTTGATCTGCACCTTTATTTTGCACAATTTCGTGCTTTTTTCTTATCTCATTGCACCAGAGCTGGAGCTTCTCCTCTCCTCTCCAGCTCTGGGCGGTTCTTGTGGCTATGACGGAAAGCATGTATGCCTTGGATGGAAAGGAGAGAGACGCAGACAGGGAGAGCTTGCAGATAAACGCAGGAGTAGAGGCACACGGGGAAAGACGGGGCAAGACAGGCGAATGGCAGTAATCACTATGAAGCGGCCGTTGTGCGCGGCATGTGGTGGGTTAGACATGTAGCGGACGAATCTGGAGATTGTGAATAGCGTGCTGCAGGTCAAAAATCGAGTCGTGATGAGATGGCCACGTGATTGTACCGATCAATTGATTGGGTCGAAAATACTAAATATAAGCTCATTGTTCAATCGTTGGCCTTTGCTTGCTGGCAACTCCAACTCTGAAGAGCAACCGTTGTTGGCGGGTGAACCCTCCACCACAAACTTCGACGACCCTGCAGCCTCTTTGAAATTTCAACGTCTGCGGACTCTCATCCAGACTCATTCTTCGACCGAAAAAAAAAAGGCACTCACAGCGTCTTTGAAATTTCAACGTCTGCGGACTCTCATCCAGACTCATTCTTCGACCGAAAAAAAAAGGCACTCACAGCGTCTTGCCCAGCCGACATCGACCCCTCCCCCCTTTCCTATCCCTCGCCCGCTGATATTCCCAGACCCTCTCTGCTTTGGCTCCGGGCCCCCCCTTTCTGCCCCTCTGGCCCCTCCCATGGAAAGACAAGGGGTGCCGTTCCCCCTCTTTCACCCGCCGCGAAACGCCGTTTCTATCGATTGCAAATGGCGGGACCCGCGTTAAAGTAGTTGCAGCAGAAGGAGGCAAGGGTTTTTTGATGGCTCGCCCTCCTTTCCCTCCTCTCCCTGCTTTTTTTCCCCTGGAGTTCTCACAGCTAGCAAACCCCTGTCTGATTGACTTTTGTCTCCAGTTTTACACCCCGTCCCAGCTGCTTCCCGTCCATTTTCCCTTCTCTCTCTGTGTTCTTTCTTTCGACGAGGACCGGGGTGAACAAAAGGGGGCGCATGGTCGATCGGGTCCCGGCGTGGAGGCGTTCGTGATCGTGCAGATGCTACAGAAAACTTTGGTTTCGTGAGCAGAATCCTTCTGAGGAGTGAGCAGGGATCATATCATTTTCAAACAAGTCGTGCCCTTGTCATGAACGGCACCTATGAAAGTAGAGCACAATGAAAACTGCCATTGCCCGTCATTGTCTCCTTTGGTCTCAATCAGGCACAAGTCAGTCCAGCGATAGTTTCGGGGGGGCGATACATCACCTTTCACACTGCCCATGACACGATGAACCACGCCCAGCCCACTTTATCGAACGATAGTCGCTCCGAGGGGTTCGCGCAGGCAAATATGACATCTGCGACAAGAGGACTGAACCACGGCTTATTGGTTTTCTCTGTGGCGAGATGAGACATAGAACCAATCTGTTCAGCTGACTCTGTAAGACTGGGTGCTACTACAGGAGCCGCCTTTATTGCGCTGCTATGGAGCGTTCATCCACACATCTTCGTCGCAGCTTCAATGTCTGATCAGATTGTGCAGATCGTATGGGTGGTCGCCGTAGCTCATGTGGTTACAAACTGCCGCGCGAGGCGCTTCAGAAAGGAAGGAATCCCTCTCGAGCCGAGGGCAGCTTGCCAGACGGCTTGGGCTACATACCCCCTCCGCCGAGGACACTGTCTGATGACTGGGTCGTTATCGTCATCGCGGCCTCGATACCGCTACGAGCGCACGACACGCATCTTCGAAAAGTGATGCGCGTTTGAGTGGGGCTGTTCCTGGCCCTGACGAGTGATCTGCGCGTCAGGCCCCGCTTTTGGTCCGCTCTGAGCCGAGACTTGAGTGCAAAACGCGTCAGACGCGCTTTTCTCGCGTTCAAGACGCGTCTTTTGTTCAACGTCACCGCATCCAGCTTTTTTCCCACGAGTGTCCGTAATGCCGTCTGGGGTGCTCTCCCGGCCCGCCTCGTGGTCCAAGCCATGAACAGGAATGCACAGCTGATTGTTTCGTACCTTTCCGGTCACCAGGACGACATTGAGTTGTTTCCGCAGCAGATGAAGCATGAGTTTTGGCCATTTGCGAATCGCCAGAATTCGCGTTCTTTCCTATCTCAAAGTATCGTGTCTCGGACGTAACGGGCCTCATGACTTGACTCGAGCCTCCGCAGCGTGTATATATCGCTTGGTAAGGTGTGCGTGAATATTGGAGACATGTGCTTGAACCGAACTACATCGATTTCTAGGGGTTCCTACCATCGCTGTCCTCGCACGTCTGAACGTTGAGACAGCCGGATCGAGGGCGCTCTTTTTGCGCAAGAGCTATCTCTTTTGATGCGAGAGCTTAACAGACGAACAGTATAGGAAATGGAAAACACAAATTAGCGGGGAACAATTACAACGCAAACCCAGGAGGGCAACGTGTATCAGCTCAAGTGCGATGACCTCATTGGAGCAGGGGCTCCTGATAATGTCGTCTGTTACTTGGTCAACGAACGCAAGCGAAGATCAAGGATCCCCCCGCAGAATCGGGCTCAATCGAAAGAATCGCAGGAGACACTGACGTGTGAGCAAGCGATGCTACGAAATGACAGCCCTGCGTGTGTGCACCTGTGTGCGAGTACCGGTGCTAGCACCAGGATCCAATCCTCGTGCTGGCGCCCATAAGAGTGTATGGAGAATTGCGTCACGAAGACCATGTCACCACTACGACGAGTGCGTAGTGCAGCACCAGGTTGGCTTCACTCCTGCTGTTGATTTTGCTACTGAACTGTCGCCCGAAAGCGTGCACAAAATGTGCAGGCTCTCTCGCTGTCGCGATACCATGTCGTGTGCGTTTCGCTCAACTTTGTGCTCTCTTTCCGAGTCAGCAGACCACGGCGAGGGCGCAACTTGGGCACCAGCGAATTCGAGGTGGTCAGATGGGTGTGATGATAGCGTGTCGACAAACGTCCGGGGTTCCACCACATGTAGGACCAGGGGTTGTCAAAGCGTGCATAGCAGCAGAGAACGCCAGCCGTGGTCCATGACAGAGGGCTAAAGGGCGGCAGGAGTGCGCAGAGGGCCAGTCAGTGTACTTCGCACGTCGTAGTTAGCGGCAGAGCAAGTGCGAATAGTGCCCACAGCGACGAGCCGTTCCCTTCGGTAGAGCTAGCATGCAATGGTCGAGCGCCATCGAGCGATCGGCCCGTCGTGACCCATAGCGAGAAGACCAGCTGTGAGGGCTGAGCAAGCAGAGGATGAGACCCTGGAAAGCGGATCTTGACTACCTCTACTGAGGCCTGGGGAGCCCAATCTCCACGGGTATGTGCAGCGGCGTCGTAGAAAGACGGAAAGTTTCTTCGCATGCAGAGCAGGCTTCCCCAGTCTGCAGGGAGAAACTCAGCAGATCTCAAAGGGAAACAAGGTGACTCGCATAGGGGGGCTTTCTGCGGCGCACCGTTGCCCAATGCGATGGGCAAAAGTGAGACAGGGACGGGGGTAAGGGAGGATTCCGAGGGCCGGCAGAGGGCAATCCAGAAACGGGCTTTAGGAAGTAGAGTATGTCAGATAGGGTGAAAGGGCGAGTAGGACAAATGATCTGGAACATGGCGATGAAGGACAGGAGATGTTTCTACGGATCGAGATCGATGATCAAGTATCGCTGTGGTGCATGGGCTTTGAGTTTCCCTTTGGGTGATTCTCCCTGTCTCGAGGTGCCCTCTGGAAAGGGTGACGTTGCGCCCTCTGCATGAATGGTGCATTGTATGTTGCGTGAATGTGGTTCCTTCCCGTTCATGAAGCAGAGTGAGCAAAGGAAGGAGGCAGAAACGCAGATACAGGTAGAGAGGAAAGAACAGGAGGGGGAAGGACGCTGTATCACCGTCGTTTGCACCTTCCTCACCCTTCTGCTGAGGCACCTTCCTCGCGACGAGCAGAGAACATGCTCTGTCACCTGACTTGAGCTGATAATAATAACCCGACACAAACACCACCTCTGCCTAGATCTCCCATGATCCATTCATTTTCCCGTTTTCTATGATCCATTATCCATCTTGCAGCGTCGAGGCTCCCTCCTATGCTCCGATGGAAACCTCCCTCTTAAGGCGCAAGCACAGCTCGCCCTTGTCGCCCTCTCACCTCGTTAGTCTAGTGCGCACACGCCCTCTGTCTCACCACCCGCACTCCCCCCTCCCGTTTACAGCGCCTGACCCGTGGTCCTCGCCGCCTGCGTCTTTGATCTTCACCTCTCTGCTGAGCGCGCGCCCAGGTCTCACCTGTTTCCGGTCTCCGGCTGTCCCCTGCTCCCTTTTCTTCTCCCACCTCACTACCCGGTCCCACGTTGGCGGTTCCCGTCCATTGTGCTGCCCTGTTCCCGCTGTCACCCTGCCCTCTTTGCTACTATTACTTATGCCCTGCCCTGTCCATACCACTCCTCGCCTTTTCTCTCCATCATCCCATCTCTACAACTATCTGGCAATACAAACACGACCCTTGAGCCCTTGCCATCGATCTCGACATTCCTCTTCGATATTCCTTCTTTCTGTCGCTCGTCTTCGAACATTCTCTATCGAATCCCATTGCGCATCTACCTCGTCGCTGTGAGCACCACTAGGCCGCATTTCGCGCATCGCATCGCATCGCAACGCATTGCGCGCGAACCCGCCATTGTCACAAACTCAATTGCGCCCATACAGAACAATCGCTATTGAGAGCGCGAACAATACTACACAACAATAAGACCGCATAGGAGCTCTTGCAAAAAAAAAAAAAAAAACGCTTTTCAAGAATTTTCCAGTATTCGCGACCACCATAATGCTTCTCTCATCAGCTTTCCCTTGCGAAAAGTCGCAATCGTCTCCTCGCAATCGCTCCGGCGCAATGTTCGCCTCGCCTCCAGCAAGCCCTTCCAACCTGTCCACGAACGACACCTTCGGCCTAGCATCTGCTTGCTTCTCCCTTCACTCGCTTATCTCGACACCTACCGCCTCTGACGCATCTCTTCCAATCTCAACAATGAACGAGCTTCCTACACCGCCAATGTCACACAGACCTTCCCCTATGAAGCTTCGCCTGCGCTCACACGCCAGCCCAAGCCCGGCCGGACGCAAGAGGATTGCCAAGCGCACGCCCACCCGCGGAGCCAACAAACGTCGCCGCGATGTTGACGACGACATGGGCCGAGATGATGTTGAGCGCGACCTTTACGCCAGCGACAGCGAGCATGGCCAAGACGAAGAATACACACTGGCAAATGTTGAACCCGTGCCCTTCAGCCTTCCTGGCCTATCACCACGGCAACAGACTGAAATACCGCCGCGACCTTCCACACCAAAGCAGTCTCGCATTGCGCCACCAGAGATGCCCTTGGGCCTTGAGCGCGCCGACTTTCACGGCACGCATCAAGAGGATCCCGACGATGCTGCTCGTCAAGGCACTGGTATTGAGGTTGGACGCGACGGTGAGCCCTGGAGTGTCGAGCAAGACAGCAAGTTGATTGAGCTACTCATCTCCAAGTTCAAGCTCTCCCCAGAGGATCTCCAAGACTGCGCCCGCACGCTTGGCAAAGGTTCTGGCTACATTGAGCGGCGCTGGAAGAGCTTGGTCTCGAATGGCGATATTGGCCTCAAGCAGCGTCCTCGTAGGACGAGGTTGCACTCTACCTGGGGTCGGTAATCAACAACACGGCTTCCCATACACTTCTGTCCACTTGGGCTCTTTCGCCATATATTTTATCAGCCACTTACAAACTTTCAAACTGTTTCTTCGAGTGAGAGATCACTCCATCCGGCGTCAGGGAGGCATATAAGACATTGCTCGAACGGGTCGAGGCAAAAGGCATAAGGGGTGGTACACGCGACTCCATGGTTTACGCGCGCTGTTTTTCTTCTCTTCAGAGCCTATATCTTGTACTTTGGCGACGGATGTCCGACTCTTGTCAGAGAAGGCACCTGGACGACCATGTCTGTCTTTTTGGTTTTTGATGATATCCCACCATGCGTTTATCGCGTGTTCTCTTCCGTTCAAATTGCTCTACAAAGCATGTATGCCTTGCAGCATAATCAAACAAACACTTATTGACCCCATCTGATGAGCTCCCCTGAAATCGTACACCCATGCTTTGTGATTTCTTTCTTGAAACTAAAATTCCGCTGTCATTGCATACTAGCAGGATTAAAATTCCTTCGGCAATGCTTTTTACGCAGTGATCAAGCGCACGACATAGGATCTGCCAGGTAGACATGAACAGTCTTGAAGATTTGAGCTCAAGCGTAAGATGATAAAAAGCTCTACGTATATAATGATTGCAAAAAAAAAAAAAAAATGATGCTTCCAGTCCGCACCTTCTGTCGTTTGTCCCGTCTCTATCAAAAGTTTGTCATAACAGTGGGAAAATACCAACAAGAGGGCGCAAAAGACTTGCCCATATGAACTGCTGCTTCATCAATCGTGATCAAAAGATGCCCTGAAACGTCGTGTGGTGAGAACCTTTATCTCCCGTTTCTCTTCTTTCTCCTCTTCCTTTCTTCCCTGCTCCTCCATCATGATTATGCTCGACCGGCAATGCTAGATGATATACGCGACAAACCAAGAAGACCACGCGTCTCCATCATCTTTACAGGCAACATCGCAACCTTAAGCAACGACTCCAGAGCGTCTCGGACCGGGCCCCTCCTACGGCGGCGTCAGCTGCTCCTTCATCATCTTCCTCACCCTCACATCCATCCCCTCCTCCACCATCTCCGCCTCCTCCTTGCTCATCGTCCCCGTCACCCGCTCCGCCAGCTCAATCTTCTTCAGGCACGCCTCGTAGATCAGCTCCTCGATCGTGCCCTCGCTCAGCAGCCTCACAATCTCGACGTCGCGCTTCTGACCAAGTCGGTGCGCGCGGTTTTCGGCTTGGATGTCCTCTTGCGGGTTGTCGGCCTGGTCGAAGATGACGACCTTGTTGGCGGCCGTGAGGTTGATGCCGGTGCCGCCCGCGGACGTGGTGAGGAGGAAGACGGGGATGGAGTCGTCGCCGTTGAAGGTGTTGATGAGGGATTGCCGCTCGGACACAGCGACCGAGCCTGCGAGGACAAGGTGGGGAATGTCCGCGTGGGCGAGGACCTCACGGATGACCTCTACGACGAGCGCGAACTTGCTAAAGACCAGAACCCGGTCACCGTTCTCGCGGTACTGCGCGATCAGCTCCAGCAGCTTGCCCATCTTGCCGCTCTCATGAACCGCCGTTTCGGGAATATCCCACTTGCCCAACAGCCGGGGGTAGTCGCGGCACCAGAGGTGCAGGCCAAAGTCCGAGTTGCCCTTGAGCTCGTTGATGAGGTGGGTGAGGTTCGGCTGACCGAGTTCGTCCTGGCTGAGGCGGTCCATCATCAGGCTGCCCATGTCCTCGACCGTTTTATTGTTGAAGTACCGGCGGAACAAGATGGGGTGGATCGCTGCTTTGCGCAGCTGCATCCAGGGATTGTTATTATCGTTGCCTCTCCCTTTGGCCAGCTTACCCCTCTGTGACGGTTCCAGCCGGAACACCCTCTCATACTCATCATACACCTTCTTCTGCTCCTCCGTCATCTTGCAACGCACCACGGTCGAAAACTTTTTCGGCATCTTGCTCAGCACCTGATCCTTCCTCCTCTGCAAGATAAAAGGCTCTAGGATGGTCCGCGCGCGCTTGACTCGCTCACTGTACAGGAATGCACCGTTGCCGACGTTCTTGATGGTGACTTTTTGGCTGAAAATGTACTTGATGTGCTCCATATACCCGTCAAACAGCGTCGGATTGATGAAGCTGAGCAAGGAGATCATCTCAAGTAAGTTGTTCTGCACGGGCGTGCCGGTGAGGAGCAGCCTCCAGTTGGCGGGGATGCGCTTGAGAAACTTGTAGAGCTGCGTCTCGGGGTTTTTCATCTGATGGCCCTCATCGAAGATGGCGGCGTTGAGACCAAAGCTCTGCATGGCCTCCACATCCTGCTCCGTCTTGAGCTGCGAGTATGTCGCTACGATCGCGTGGTACTCGTGGCCGTTCTCCTGGATCTCGTCGGCAATCTGCGCCCTCTCGGACTGAGATCCACGATACCCAATGATCGACAGACCAGGAGCAAACTTTTTAAACTCGGCAAGCCAGTTGTCATAGGTACTCGGCGGAACCACAATGAGGTTCGGCCATGGGTATTCGTCCTCTTTCTTCCCGTCGTTCTGCTCGTACTCCTCCACCAATCCCGCGATAAAAGAGATGACCTGGCATGTCTTGCCCAAGCCCATCTCGTCGGCCAGGATGCAACCAATGTCGTAGTTGTAGAGCAAGGTCATCCAATTCATGCCAAACACCTGGAACGGCTGCATCTCGCAGTGTCCGTCCATGTACCCTGGCTGCTTCGCGATAGGCGGCGGCGTGAGCTTCGCCCCGTCGTAGCTCGTCGGCGTTGGCGGAAGCTCCTTGTCACCCGTTGGACTGGAGCCCTGACTCCGCTTGCTGAAGCCGAACGAATTGATATCCCAGACGTCCATAACCTCCTTGACGGTCTTGGCCTTCTTCTCGCAGGTCGTAACCACGTCGTCAATGGCTTCGACAGCACGCAAAAAGACCTCTACCGCGTCTACCATGGTCTCACCCAGTGGCCGCGTTGCCTTGCCTCTTGCTCCAGCAGCCTTTGGCAAAGTCACCGCCCGAGCCTTGTTCAGGCTGGGGAACGGTCTCTTCTCGATGAATACTTCGACCTGTTCCTTCTTCAACCCCGTCATGGCGACGAGTTCTGTAGCCTCACTGGTGTTGAGACTAGTCAGGACCTTCTCCTCACCATCTTCGCTCGGCTCGGGCGAAGACTCTACCAGATACGCGTCCTCCCTATCATTATCCTTCATCGCCGGTGTGGCCATCAGCGGGTCATCGCTTGACGGCGGGGCTGGCAAAGCCGGCGAAGGCTGCGACTGCGCAGGCGAATTCCGCGTCCGCAAGCCCTGGACAAGCCGTCTCCTCGCCGGTTTTGGTGGCGTCGAAACTCTTTGAGGCGGCGAAGGTACTCTTTCCATTGCTCTCCCTGCTCCTACTGCGGCTGACGCAACCCTAGTGTTCCCCCCCTTGATCTTTCTACCATGGTGATCCAGCCACGTGATGGCATCCTCGACATTGTAGTTTGCACTCTTCAACGCCTTCTTCGCCATGGCCGGATCGAACCTCGTGCCAAACACGTCAAAGAGCTGCTTCAACCCTTTCCTCGTCTTCGTATCAATCTCCTCCGCCTCTTTCAGCTTCTCCTTTTTCGCTTTCGCATCCGCGCTCGCGTCGTACCGAAAGCTGGAAATCTGAGACTTGAAGCTTGTAGACTTGATATCTCCCCGCGGCATCTTAAACTCCTCATCGTCCGACGACAAGATCTCTATCGGCTCAGCAGCATGGCGCTTGGCAGGGCTATCTTCGACGCTATTCGAAACGGCTCGTTTCAAGGGCCCGTTGCTCAGCTGGGTCGGCGGTCGAAACATCGTACCGGCGGGCGCCATGCGTGATGCTACCGAGGATGTGGTGCCCACCGGTCTCCGGATCGGTGGTTTTTGGAAAGGCGACGATGCGGGTACCTCGACAATGGGCGA
The DNA here is from genome assembly GCA_036250105.1 of Parasarocladium wereldwijsianum. Taxonomy (NCBI): domain Eukaryota; kingdom Fungi; phylum Ascomycota; class Sordariomycetes; order Hypocreales; family Sarocladiaceae; genus Parasarocladium; species Parasarocladium wereldwijsianum. The sequence goes on from JAXOUE010000004.1 coordinate 94,754, forward strand.
GGAAGAGCGGATATCTTGCGTTCGCTGTGATGCTGGCGAGCTCAGGCCCGGCTTGTCGAGGATCTGGGTGGGTTGCGTGAGGTGCCGCTCCCTCGAGGGAAGGAAGGCCATTGGCGAGGCTGGCACTGTATCGCCGACAAAGTCATCGTCTGAGTCGAGGGCGATGGGATCCAAAGGGCGGGATTGTGAAGTGTTCTGACGCTGCCTCACCGGCAGCGGCGACTTGTCCATTAGAATCGAATCAAAAGCGTCATGCGTGCAGAGCAACAGAAAATGCCGGTGAGACTATATCGAGTTGAAACGAGTGACAGTAAAGAACCTAGATGGGCAAAAAAGTGCAGTAAAAACAACGACAAGTCGCGACGGAGACCCCAGGATGATGCAATGGGTGAATGAGTCTCTCGAGACACTTCTTTGACAACCTCCAAGTGCAGGCATGGAAACCTTGAAGACACGACTTTGATCAAACGTTGAATCCCGCCAGAAAAATGGAGACGCGCTTCCCGATGGCGTACCGCGAAGCGCGAAGTCACGTGGCCACTTTAACGCGCTGCGTTGCGATGCCAGGCCGCAGCTCACGATGTAGACAGGCTGATGGACGAGTTTATTTGATAGTTAGGAATACGCTCATTAAAAATGGCAACATAATAACTTGCAAGACACCGTGAAACGTGATTGCACCCACTGATCGTGGACGACCACGCGATCCCAAGTTCAAGACCCTGAGTGCAAGTGGACCTCCATGGCTCAACACAACGTTCATTGCATCACCTCTCTGCAGCTCTAGTCTCAAATACCCCAGTCTCATCAACCACCATTAATTCTCCCTCCCAAAACCAAACAGAAAACACAAAAACTTTCACCATGGCCACACGTCGCATCAAAGGCGATGAAAAGACCGTCCTCGACCGCGATGACGCCCCCGTCAAGTCCGACACTTCCCCAGCTGTCCCACGGTACGCCCTCAATCTTCCCCAGCTCCCTCGCTGCCTCTCCTATGCGGTTGGTCACTAACATTCATTCCCTCTTCACAAGCGATGTCATCATGAAGCTCCTCGCCTTCACGTTCGCCATGATCGTCATCCCCATCGGCTCCTACTTTGCCACCGTCAACACCATCTTCTCCGGTACGTTACCTCTCACATCCTACCTCGACCCACTGCCTCACCTATTTTCTTTCATCTCCAAAGATCTCTCTTTACAATAAGGTGCAGAAGCTAACGCGATAGTGTCACCTACTAGGAAACTCAACATGGGCTGGAGCGCTGGCAGCACTGATGGCAAACGTGGTGCTCATCGGGTATATCATCGTAGCTATGAATGAGGATCAGACGGAGCAGCTCAAGGAAGGTCAGAAGCCAGACTCGAAGAAGGATCAATAGAGATGCCCAACCTCTCGTTTCGTCTATACTCGCTCTGGTTTGATCACGCACTGTATCCGTTTGTTCCGTCCGTATTAAGCATGTATGTGCATAGTAGCTAAGGACCTCAATGACAACACAATAAGACATAAACCAGAAATGGTCGATTCAGGTATTCGCTAAGTCTAAACATCCATCGGCACAAGAATATTCAATAATACTCGATGAAAAGACAGCTCTCGCTTGAGGACATCAACTGCGCAGAAACAACGGAACAACCCCCGGGTATCATGTCTTCTCCAATAGCGTTTCACAGTCTCGCAACCATACAACGATCCTCATACATTACCCTCCGTCCCGTAACGAAGGACAAATGAGGGCACCCTGTGCATGTGTCCATGTGCTTTGGAGCCGAATCCTTATTATAAGCCGCTTGAGCCATGCACCATGACTTCCAACCCAGGGTCCAACATGTAGCCGAGTTTGGTGAGCAAGTCGGCTTGTTTCTCGTCCTCTTTTCGTCCAATTCTTCATTGTTCCCATTGTATAGTCATTACCTCCTCATATCTGCCTCACAGCCCATCTTAAGATCCCAGCCTGCGAACAAGGGTAGTGTAGTGGTCATCCGTCGATGATCTACAGGCGATCACTTGTTCTTGCTAAATCGTCGTGAGAGCCAGCTCTTCCTCTTTTCAGGCTGCGCGGCGGGTGTCTCTGCCACTTGTGGTGCCGCTACCTGCTTCCTCAACAGCGACGACCCATTCTGGGCTGAGCCCTGCGGACCAGCTAACCCCGGCTTGTGAGACTGGTTGAACCCAGGGCCATGGTCACTTGAATGCTGGGGTTGCGCTGGAGAACGCCGCTCGACTGAACCACTGTCGCTACTTGTCGGATCAGTCTGATAGCCCGCTGGGTCTGAGTTGCCGCTTGCAGCCGCAGAAGTAACGGTTTCATAAGACCGATCCTTATGGGGCATAGGGTAGATGTTTTGCTCCCGTGCGTAGGACTGTTGGTGCGGCTCAGTCTGCATCCTAGACACTCTCTGTCGCGATGGCCCTTGTTGCGTGCCGTGCGACCCTGGATAGCCTTGCTGGCTGTCGTAATAACTATTCCTCGCACGGCTTGGACCGGCACCTTCATGACCTCCGCCATAATTGGGCTGATATGAGGCGGGGCGCTGGTTGTAGTAGCTATCGCGTTGAAAACGTGGTTCTGCGGTTCTCGTGCCCGCCTGGTAGCTGCTTCGGCGGTTCCATGGCATGGGGTTTTCACTCTCTGCGAGATCGTCAGCTTTAGGCTTACATGCCAGATGAGCACTGTTCAGCTTACCTGAGCGGTAGAGTGATTTGCGTGAATAACCGCCGTCTATGGCCGCCTCAAAACTGCGAATCGTATCGAGAGGGCGCTCCCACCTGTTACGTGTCGGGTTGGACTTGTCGGGATCAGCTGTCGTATGTTAGGGAGGTGAACAACCGTCATCTGGGGAGTTTGTAAAGGACGACACTAACCAATTGGGTTGCCAGAAGCGTCCTTGTGTTGGATCGCCCGAAGCGGTGCGAGCGATGATCCTGACATCGCGGCTATGACGGCTACAGCAAGTTAGTAACGCGTGGTAAGGGACATTGCGATGCGATGAAAGACGTACATGGCTCCGCTTCACTTATGGCGAAACTGGGGTCGGCTTTGGAATGCAATCGGCGGGCCTCCTTCTCTTCGTGCGTCTCGCGTAGGTCGTGGGCGCGTTCCTTTCCTTTGCTACCTGAGCTCTCATGCGATCTAGACGACTGCAAGCTGAAGGTACGCGCTCTGGAGTTCGAGCTAGAAGTCGGAGTGCGTTGATGAGTCTGCGACGGTCTAGTGGGAGCGGGAGCAGATGAGGGTGGGTATTGCTGCTGCTGCTGCGCAAAGGTCGAGGATTGAGACTGCTGACGTTGATGTTGGTATTGTCCCTGCGGTCCTGGGGCCGTGGAAGATTGATGATGGAGATGTTGGGGAGAAGAAGGCAGAGGATGCTCGTAACTGCCAGGTTGTTCGGCCATTTTCGACGACGGGGGGGTCCAAGCAGAGGACCTTGTTTTAACAGAACTATAGTGTCAATAGAGGGCCTGTGATGGAACGGAACCCCGTTGAATACTGGAGTCGACGTGGGTTTTTGGCGCGAGCAAGGGGCTCGAGAGACCGGGGCTGTCGCAGCTGGGCGACTAAAAATGCGCAACTGCCAGGGATTCGTGGCAGGCAGAGTCGAAGTTGTAAATGGTGACGATCGAGCAACTTATCGTATTTACAAAGTGGCAGGACAAAAGACGGGTGCAGGTATAGCGACGGGTGCAATTCTGAAGGGAAAGCTCGCTCGTTCGTTCGATCAATCTGTCGACTCTGTAATTGCGTAAAGCAGGCAAACTGCAATGTCTCTCTGCCTCTCTTGTCTGAATTCAAGTAACTCGACAAGGGACCAGCTTTCGTCTGACGCCTTGTGGGTTTTGTTCGGGGTTGATGATCCGGCTGTTGATAGTGCTTTTGCCAAACGGTGCTAGCAGGGAAGAGCAGCTTGGAAAAAAACAAACGTGGTGTTTTCGGTGGACGATAAGATGGGCAATTTGGGGGGGATTCCCAGGGAATTGTCCACGAGAGGATGACGATAGTGGGGAATGACTGTGTCAAGGTGCCGATCGGGTGAGGTCTGAGCTTTTTCTCGTTGCTTTCTACACACCCTGGTTGATGAAGCAGATGATGGTGATGATGAAAGAAGAAGAACGAGTCGTGGACGGGAACGAGAGATGATGGAGGAAGCAAAGAGGACAACAGAGGTGGTTGGAAACAAGGTGGTGATGGGATGTTGTGGTGGTTTTGGCTAGCCGGATGATAGATAACTGGTTCTGCAGAGTCGAGCGAGCGAGCGAGTGAGAGGAAGGGCCACGAAAGACAAAGACGTGTGCGCGCGAACGAACACGCAAGACAGTGTGGCGGGTCACCGACGGAAACAAGCGTGGTGAGGTACGGGTACAAGGCTCCGAGGAGCAGGAGCACATGGCTCAGGGGTTGTCGGGCTCGGATCAGCGGCTAGAAGGCGGGTCAGCACGCCCCTGACGGATGGATGACGCGCTGTGGCAGAGGTACCGGCTACCTGCCCACTGCAGACGCAGCGCTGGCGAGCTCGTATCGTGAGGTGCGTGGGGGATGGAGAATCCCTCCGATCACATCGAGGCGCAGCCGCCAGAAGATTCCCATTGTCCGTTTTCGTAAAGTGCTTCTAACGTTTGCATCGCTCTGCTTGGGATTCCAGGGTTGGTTGGACTTGGAGGTTATCGTGCAGTAACCTGTCTAGCAATCAACACAAAGGGCGCACACCGCTGATAATTGAATGATCATCTACCAGCGCCAGCTGAGCTCATCGAAAGAGCCAAGCCGCTTGATGCTTCTGCTCGTCCCGCTGCCTTCGAAAGGCGCTCAAAGTCCCATCCCATCATTCGCCCAGTTTCCCATCCATCCCTTGTCGCAGAAAGCGTATTCCCAAGAATCAAGGCACGGCGCCCCGGCAACCACATCACACCCCTGCCCTTCTAGGCCTCCAGCACGACCATTCAGAAGAGCAAAATGAGTCGTCTGCCGAATTCGGTTGGCAAAAATATCCAGACGGACTTGCAAGCGGTGACCGTAAACGTGTATACGTGTATTGGGCTCGACACAAAGGGAGGGAAAACGTCAGACCATGGCAGCTCCTCGCGACACGACTGCTATCGCATGCGTACGCGACCGCAGCAGCCTGCAATCTTCCTTTCTCTCTTCCTTTCTCTCTTCCTGTCTCTCCAACTGTTGTAAACCCGTCGATCGTTCTTTTGCACGCGGCAGTCTGTTTCTCCCAAAAAGATCCAACCGGCGGGCAAGCCCGCTCTGCAATCTCGATCCGGTCAAAACTCGCCGCATGCGTCGTCGCCCTCCCAACGCGGCCGGCCACCGACAATCGGGCTGTTCTCCTCTCACACCACCATCAATCCAAGCCAAGAAAAGTAAACAGCCCAAAAATTCAGGGACAAGGCACTGGTCCGTCCAGATCTTGGACGCTAGCACCCAACAGAAGCCCGCTTGATCTACATACGTGCCTAGTCACACCTTGTTCCTCCTCGCCAAAAGCTAATTTCACCACAGGTGTAACGATCCCTAGCCCGCCACAGGCAGCAGAACGTAGTCTGATGATGCAATAAACGACAGCAGCAGCAGCGATCAGAGAGGGGGGAAACTCTAATAACCGGCACGCTCGAACAACGCAACATTGAGCGTTGTCGGATCCTTCGGATTAGAAACGCAGCATTTGCCGCATTACGATCCCACTCTCCTGCACCGACTTGCATGCAATGGCACAGCCCAGCCACCTACATATCATCCTTGAAACTCTCCTCCCTCGACCCAGGACTCACACTCTTCCCTTCAGATCCCTTCGATCTCTTGCGCACCATTCCCCATCCGACCTGGTGCTATTCTACACGGGGGGGCACCCATCTCCACCTAGGCACATTCGCCAGCTCGTATTCAAGCCAACATCGAAGCCCCTCAGGAAAGAAAGACTTGAATCTGGACCCCGGAACGGCATTCGCGTTGCACTATCGCGCTGTGGTTCATAGGTGTTCATTCGTTACCGTGTAGAAATGATGACCTCAGCATTCCTAGACTGTCGAGGGAGAACATTAAACGGTACGATAGAGGTCACCGTTCCACAACCTCAGATACGTCAGCTCCAGGGTAGCCGTCACGTATCACCAATAGTAAACAGGCCAGGCGATGCCGAGAATCATGCATTCAAGTCGTGCAAACTGTAGATATATTATATGACGTTGCAACAGTTTTACTTCCCAGAGCGGGACGCCGTAAAGTATTCTTGCCTGCCTGTACGCCATGCAAAACAATGAAAGATACATGCCAAAAATAAATAATGCACCGCTTCGCTCGCCTGTCTTGCGTCGCCTTGCTCTCCAAGATAACCAGGAGCGACAAGGGTCAAATAAACAACGGCCCGTTCCACAAGTCGCAGGTAAAGAGCATCGAGATCATAACTTCGTCAGTATCATTTCCTGGACGATTGGTCCACATCCTCTCCCAGCTCCCATGGCGTCCGTGGGTCGACCAGTGTCGTGAGTCTCTGGTCTCCCCATCGTGCACCGACTGTCACCCACACATGCTTCTGAGGTCCTGTGCAGTTGACAGTCTCGCGATGCCCGAGCCAACGCAGTCGCTTCGCTCTGCTCATATCGCTATTGCCGAGCCCGCCGTTGCTCGTCCACTCCTTGACCACGTTCTTGATGAACTCAATCTTACGGCGGAAGTCGTTGGCGGCCGGGATGCCCTGCAGAGCAGGGTCGATCTCTGGTCGCCTGCGACTTGTTGTCGCCGACCGAGTCGCTGGCTTTGTTTGGAAGTTCAAAAGAGTCTGGACTGGGTAGGACAGCATAGCGCGGTCGTCCAACGCGGCTGCTCCTATCGAGCCTGTCGACGCCAGGCGCTCCGCTGCCTCCTGAGGGAGATGCCAAAAGTGACACCATGTCCCCGTAGCATCCAGTACAATCTTTGTGTGGTCGGGAAAGTTGAACTGCAAGTGTCCGTCGCAGTAGACCCAGCAGCCTACATCCCCGAACCGTTGGTAAAACGTGACAAGCTCTGCTTGAGCGCTCTCCTCGCCTGGTGTCATGGTTTCTGACGTGTCCATGTCCTCACTGGGAACAGCCTCGTCACGTCCGTAGGCGATCATGTAGTTGGCAAACTTCTTCCACAGAATAATGCGTTCTCGCTTCCGATGTTGGTACGAGTCCTTGCCGGGGTTCAGCTTGCCTGCCGTACCATCCTCGTTGATTGGAACGCGAAATTGCTCGGGGGATACCGATGTCTGTGTGAGACCCTCCTCCCCGTGGTTTTCGAAAAACTTGATGGGCCTTGTCATTGGAACAGGCTGATGTCTATCAGCATACTTTTCATCCTGGCGTCGAAGAATATGGTTCTCTGCGCCTCGGATGAAAACACCCGCCGGGGGTAGCATAACGGTCTTATTGCCGTCCGTTGCCGGAATGTCTCTGAGGATGCATCCAACGCTGCCATCGTTGAGGATGTAGCCAAGGCCGAACCTGTTGGTATAGTCAACCCACTTCACCACTATGTGAGGGTGAGGAGGAGTCGTGGTCTTCGAGGATATAATGGCCATGGAACGTGAGTTGAGTGCTCGCTCAAGTTCAGTCTGCAGCTTTGAGAGCCGATGAACGACAGCATCGGGCTGTGACCCTGTGATTTCGACCGGTTGCTCGGAAGGGCTGAACAGGGTAGCCTTTGGCAAGGACTCTATCTTCTTTTGTCTGCGAGGAGCCAGCGCTCCAGGTGCTGCTGCATTGATCTGAGCCTTCTCCACAACAGGTAGAATGGGGGCGGATCGTGTCGAGGAAATAATTGGTCTCGTAGTCCCACGCACGCTCCTGGAGGCGGGTTCCGCTGTCTCGTTGAGTACGACCTCCTTTCGCGTTCTGCCTCGTAGGCTCCCGGATGTAGTTGGTACCGGCTCAGAAGGAAGCGCCGACCTTGTCCTGCTCGTCGTGCTCGAAGCTGCTGGCCTCCCTTGTGCTCTTTGTTGGGCTGCAAAACTCTGTGGAGGCTGTCGCATTAAGCCAGCAGGCGCTTTGAGAGTCCCTGTAGCCGGCGAATCGTCGCTGATACTAAGTGAAGACATGGAGGCAATTAGCCTTGGCTTGAGACCTTGTTCTTCCTGAGAACGTTCATCGAAAGGTCGGTAGACTACGCCCTTTGCCAAGGGAATTGAGGGTGTGAGACCTGCTTTCTCTTCCTTGGCCATCTCCTTCCATACCTGGGAGTGAACTACTTTGACGGGACTCCATGGCCCGACAGCACAGTCTCGGCTCATACGCTGCAGGTTGCGCTGAGACTGGAGACGGTCGAGCTGGGCGAGATCGGCGTAGAACTCCTCTTGCGCGGGCATGAATTCCCGAAGTTTTACGCTCATATCGGACTCGGCAGGCATGAATCCGGAGAGGAAGAACTGGTGGCCCACTACGACATCAGGCTCAGGGCGGAGATCTGCTTCTGTGAGCATCGTCGACACCAGATCCTTTGCGTCTTGGCTGATTCGAACTCTAGAGTCTTCTGGAGAAGGCCATTCGTAGTCTCTCTCGCGAGCTCGGCGGTAGATTTCGTCCGTTGTCGAAGATTGAAATGGTGGTTTCGATGTCAACATGGCGAAACTGGAATTCTGTCAGTACAGTACAGAAGGCTTAAGGGCGGTAGTAAGACGTACACGATGATGCCCAAGCTCCAAATATCAACATTCTGATCGTGTCCTTTCTTGCCTTTCTCCAAGATTTCGGGAGCGATGTAATTTGGTGTACCACAGAGCGTGGTACGGCGAATCGTCTGGACATCCTTGCCGGTCAACGATAGAGCAGCGAGTCCGAAATCGCCAATCTTTGCGTTCATCCGCGAATCGAGAAAGATGTTGCCCATCTTCAGATCACGGTGAATGATGCCCTTGCCGTGCATGTATTTGATCGCGCCGGCAATCTGGACTGTGTAGAAGCGAACCTCGGGCTCCGTCAGGCCTTTTCGTCTTTTCACCATGTCCATCAAGGACCCGTTCGGGCAAAGTTCGAGGACGAGATAGGTCGATTCCTCAAACGCAAAGGCCCGGAAGAACTGGACAATGTTCTTGTGGCGCATTTTTGAGTGGATCTGAAGTTCTGTTTGAAACTGCTCACCCGTTAGCCCGCTTTGTTCTCGATCGCACGGCGCGTATATCTCACCTTCTGTTCCATCTTTGGCGGCATGCGGCTCTTGACAATTTTGAGAGCAAACCTTTGCTTGGTGGGCAGGAGCTGGCCACCATAACAGATGGCAAAGCCTCCCTTGCCAAGCAGCTTTCCCACCTGGTACGACGCGCCATCAGGACGGTCTGTACTGGGAGGCTCGACGACTTCGGGGGGCGGTGGTTGCGGATGATCTTTATCTTTGGCGGCCTTGAGCTGGGCGGCTGTCTTCGTTTTGACCTCCATCGCTTTTGGTCTTCGTTGGGCGTTGGCGTCCTTGGGTGAGAGGGCAGCCAGATCTACGCCATCCCTTGTCGCCAATCTGTGAGCCATAGTCTGACGTCGTGGGTTGTAAAAATGTGTGCCGTCTTGGACGGACTAGGTGCAGCGAGGAGAGAGATGCGTTATGACCAGGCGCTCAGAAGCTGAGCAGAAAGCTCAACCTGATGGGACGTGCTTCGGTGAGTGGTATTTTCTGGAGGGGCCCAGTGTGCCAGTGCCAAATGAAGGCAGATGCTACTTGCAATTCGGCAAGCTGACAGGGCGAGGCTCGGAGAGGGCAGCAATACAAGCCATAAAGTTTTTCGATACTATGATGCTGAAACGACCTGGTGAAATCCCGGAATGCGATGCTGGGGGAAAGGCAAAGTTTGTTGACGCTCGATGTCGCGGGACAAAAAGACCAGGGTAAGCACTGTACGAGGAATGGAGCAATGCCGGGGAATGGGCAGCTCTTCGACGTGTCGATGGCAGGACAGCTGAGGAAGAAGGAGGTCACGTTAGGCAGGGCGAATGGTGGTTTGTGTACTTTCCACGCGAGCACCGTTGCGATGGCAACCAGGACTGCAAAGCCCCACATTTCATACAGCAGCCAGCGTTGTGCATGACTGGAAATCTTGAAAGTCCACGCTATGATGGACCGAGGAATATGCAGTTGTAGAGCATATCATACTAGGATGATGCGAGATATTGGCGATTAGCTGTCATGAGAGCAGCGGTTTGTCGTGGCACGACTTCGTGTCCCTTGCGGGTTTTTGTGTGCGAATCCAGGAACCACTCCCCTGCGGCTTGGTGGTAATAGCGTCGGATATGGTAAAGTCCGTCAGCAGTGACGTGTGCGCAAATGCAGCATCGACATTTCGCTTTGCCATTCGCATTCCCACATTCTGAGCGCAATCATGGTGCCTCTCCCGTTATTCAAGCTTGCGGCGCTCTTTGTCCGTCATGTCTCCAAGTATGGCGCGGTACGTACTCTCTGCACACGTGGGCGAGCGACTTTGCAACTGCTAACGTGGAGTGTCAGAACCGAATCAAAGCCCAGGCTCACGACCACCCTGCCTTCCGAGCATTCGCTGCTCGCTACGGCCAATCAATACATCAGCTGAATATGAGGCTATCTGTTGCCCTTTTACGGAATCCAGAGGCAGAAAGGCGGGCGAAGGAGCGCGCCGAGGCACCGACCGTGAAGACCGAGGAGCAGATACAAAAGGAGGAGAAGGAGAAGGAGAGGCAAAAGAGGCACGAGGCTGCGAATCAAGGCAGAAAGAGGACGCCCTTCCAGAACATCTGGAGGCGGAAATTCAGACCACTACCAGAGGATAAAGCGGTCGATCTCTTTGCCGATGTCATTGGCGATGCGTTCATCCTGGGTGTAGCTACCAGTCTCTTGCTGTACGAGTACTGGAAGGCTCTCCAGAAGCCGGACAAGAACGCAGAGCGTCTTGATGAGCTCGAGTCACGGTTCGAGGAGCTGAAGAAGAGGGAGGACGAGATAGCCGAGGCGGAAGAGAGGCAGCGCCAACGATTCGACTCGCTCGAGCAGGCGCTGAGGACACTCAAGGATCCCAAGACGAAGAAACCACTCTTGGAAGGTCTGGAAATGCCCGCCGCCACGGCAAACTCTTCATGACGCTGACCTACCGGACGCGGCAACTTGACGAGATAGGCGCCCCGGCTCCCTGCATGTGCCGATCTCAGGATGATGGAATCCTTCGAGTGCCTTTTCACCCGCGTCGAGGGCCAAGAGATCTGCGTTCCGTTGTCACGTGGCTGTAATATATGTCCTCAAGGTCCGGAGCCGCCGTTGACGCGACAGCGCAGCTGGTCCGGCCATCTGCAGTAAACGGAAGGAGCGACCAGAGCTGCGGCCTTGTACCTTCCTCCAATTTAGACTTATCCTACCCACCTCATTAGAAATTGCAAAATTCTTTTTGAAGGTTACCTTGCATCCTTCGTCGGCATAAAAGAGTACGTGCGTGACCAGCAGCAAAATCTGGCGGTTGCAAAGCCCAAGTCTTACGAAATGTTCTGCTCAACACTTCGCAGCCACAGCGAATGGGGCCCGATCGTGCCGACGCTATTGCGAGCCAAACCGATGGGCTGGCAAGGCAAGCTTCCCCGGCGTTGAGATCTCACGAGTGCCTTCGCAGTACCAAAACGAGGGGCTGACAGAGACGCAGAGACCAAGCTCGATGGCTATGATATCGCGTTCCCTATACACAGCAGCGGTCGACTGTTCAGAGCTATCCTGCTGATTTCCACTGATGTGAGAGATCCGAAGACGCTCGAGAGAATTGAAAGACTGCGGCACCTTGATGGCGGCAAGCACATCGGCATCATCTTGCTCTTGCGAGGAGACGATGCCACGAGCCTGTTTGACAAACTTCAGCTACAGTGAGACCATCGGACAGAATCATGATCTATGTACATGATTGACAGCTGTTGATCCCTCACAGACTACTAGAACATGGGCTCATTCCTATTGTTCCCATCACGTCGCCCGAAGAGCTCCCAGCATGTCTGGCCAACTGGCGAGCCCAATTTGAGCTCCAGGCAGAGCACGTGAACAAAGCTCTGCCGATGGAGCCCGTCAAAGCGCTGGCCTCGCAGATGGTCCAAGGACCGGCGCTCACAGAGCGGCAGACCAATATACTGATGGACGTGTGCTCGGGGTTCCGAGACCTCGCGCACAGTGTATTGATACCTGAAAGAGTAGAGAAGATACGAGAGATGCGAGAATTTCTGGGCGCCGAGGATAGCGAGCGGATCGTGCGCTATCTCACGCAAGGGTCGAGGACGACTGATATTGGTTGATCTCAGCAAAACCAAGACCGGTCATGTGCACCTCTAATGGATATGGTGGGGTAATGAGTATGAGAGGCAAACAATGCACGCACCAGTCTGTTTTTATGGCACGCGCCGAAAGGACGACTAGACATGACCGTGCACTCGACTGTTTGTAAGACGATGAGATCAGACACGATATTCCCACGTTGTCGAGACTGCAGATCCACCACAGTGTTTGTTGTCGAGCTGCGATGCAGGAACGATGACGGCCGCAGAGTGAACCAACACAGGGTCGCATCCGAAGCACTGTGTTTTGCAGCAACCCACAGGTCCATGACATTTGAGACCGTGCAGCTACAGCTGCCATAAGACTCTTTTCGGCAAACTCCCAAGGGATTGGCTGCCAAAGAGGTGTTGATGCATCGTGATGTGTGCGGTGGTTGGTCACCGTATGTGGAATTATGACCAATCAGAGATTGTGGTCAAGCGCTGGGGATCCAGATTCGGTTTAGATGAAGTCTTGCGGCGGCTTTCTGCGCTAATGCACGTTTAAGTCCTACCTACGTTGACTGCTCTTCCAAGAGGCTTGCGATGAGCTAAACCTGAGGTCTGTGTTGATGATCGACTCCAGACGCAGCAGCAAGTCTGATCGTGTGCACAACTCGACGTAATACTGCAGCGTACAAAAGCTGGTTCTTGGAGGTTCGAGAATTGTCCTGATGAGCTCGAGCGAGGCAAGGATTCTTCCCTCCTCAGAGCAGAGTGTTTGAGTGATGATCGGATTGCGATGCCCAGCACAGCATGTCTTTTTGGCTCTGATTTGCGATATTTTCCAACATCGATCAATACATGCCAAGATACATATGTAGTCCTTTCTTTTGACCCATCGACCACGTGCTGGACAAGAATTGGCGGCGGTGAGCAATGCTCTGGACCGGCTTGCCGGCAGCATTCAATGACGCCAAATCAAGACGATAGGGTGATACCAACCTTGCTCTATCCAATTTTGTCCTGATCTGTCATGTCGTGTCCTGTCCTGGTTCTGTCGTGTCGGTAATGTGCTGTGGTCGCAGTGTGCCTGTGCTGCACAGCGATTGGCGGGTGGTGACCCTCACCGGACGACGATTTCCAGCCACGTGATTGGTCTCCGCGCCATCCTGCCCCGCCTTAACCGCCGGACCCTGCCGCCCTCGCTCTTGGCCACCCCCTCAGAGTGAGCGAGCTGAGCTCCTCCTCATCCTCAGCGCGACCCTTGGGATCGGACGACCGACCGCATCTTGGACCAGCCGAATGAATGGCTTGTGTATTGGAAATTCTTTGCGGGAGTACAATTCCACAGGAAGCTGACGAAACCCGAGGCGGCACTGGAAGGAGATGGGGGAGGCCATGAAACAAGATACCGGATGGAGCAGGCGAGTGCATCACCCGCGACTCTAGGACCCGCGATATAAGTCCAGCCATATGCACCAGAGCCTGGCCTAGCCTAGCTAGCCTGTGATGCAAACCATTCTCATGCATGTCCTTTACAAGTGGCTGCACTCTGACAACCCACCCCCCCTGGTAGCCGCTCGGCTTTCCTTTTTCAATCACTGCCCACCCCTTCTTCAGCTACCCTCCCGTCTCCCCTTCTCTGCAGCTCCCTTTCTATCTCTGTTCAACACCCCAGACGATTTCAAATCTCCTCTCAAAAACATTCTCAATTTTCAACGACTTGTTGAAGAAGAAGAAACGAGACGACATTTCCCACAGAAACCCAGAACACGACACCATACCTGGATCCCAGTACCATATCAACTGCCACTTATAGCAAATTCCACTACCGCGGCATCCCCACCACCGAATTCCGCCGCCGCCGCCGGAACACTGGACGAAACCGAATTCGTCTCAGGTCCTTCCCACCCCAGGCTTCGAAGCCATACAGCGCCTTGGTGATCAAACACTTGCGACCAGAGTGAACCGCTCTTACGCCTTGCTCGAATTTTTCTTTCGCGCTGCTGCTCGAAAGGATTTCCAAAGTCCATCAGATCGCATCCTGCTAGAGATCCCAGCCGCTGCCTCTCGCGCCCCCCCCAGCTTACACCCACGATCCTCCGTCCATCATCATCGCACACCAACGACACAACAGAACGAGACAAGATAATCAAAGAATAATGCGCACAAGATCATGACGATATTATCTCACTTCAATAACGCCACCATAAGAAAACCACCAAAACTCACCATCGGCGCTGTCATTCACTCTTGCGGTCCCCTCCACGGTGGCCCTTCCAAAACGCGCAACCCCCGCTGACACGGGAACCTGACACGCCAACCCGGTCTCAGCCCTTCGGGGTTGTGCCCATCCGGACTTCGTTTCTCTTAGCAGAGAACAAGAAAGACGACGAACCACTTTTGACTCGCTCAGTTGTGTGGACTGGGTCTATTTTCATTCTTCATTATTTGCCTGCAGTTTCGTTTTCTTCTCCCTCCTCTCTCCTCTTTTTCTTTCTTGGTTTGATTATTCGCTTCGTCAGTCAGTTTCCTTCTTCTACCCTTCGGTTATTCAGAAGGGCGAGGGTCTCTGGTTCCTTTTTTTTTTCTCTTTCATTTTCTTCGTTCGTTGCAGGGCAACGTCCACTACCTGCTTTCTAATATCTTCTTTTTGGTTCCTCTCTCGGTCTTCTCTTTACGGCATACACGGCAGGTCCGATCATCACACGACACCACCACTCTCATCAGCGGCTCGATTTCTTACTTTACGCCCTTTCGCTATTTGATATAACGACGACCTGTACGACTTTGCCAAGAAAAGAAGAAAGAAAAGGAAAACGAGAGAAAGAGAAGAACAGAGAAAGGGATATCGTAGAGCGAGAAGCACAGGAAAAGAGACAACATCTGGACAAAGGAAGAAGGCTTGTTGGATTCGTTATCAGTTGATCAAACGCGACAAATACCGACAACATGGGCAAACTCATCAAGAACCACTGGGCTCGCCTTATCATCCTGACCGCCGCAATCTGTAAGCCCTCTCTCTTGCATCCCTACCTCACATAACACCCATATGCTCATCCATTCCTCACAACAGACCAAGTCGCCGCCGCCGTCGAAGGCTTCTTCTGGCCCAAGATCTTCTGGGATTTTCTCACCAAATCCCTCGACGCCGCCGTCAAGCCCATCCCCGTCCTCCAGGTCATAAACCTCCTCTTCGGCCTCCTCCTCCTCGCCCTCGAGTGGCCCCTCAACTTCCTCGCCGGCTCCACCATCCACCGCTCCCTCGAGTTCCGCCTCGCCATCCTCCCCCTCACAGCCCTCTCCGCCGCCCTCCTCTATCAAGCCACCAACGCCGCCATATACTACCTCATCGGCATGATCGTTTACTTTTGGGCCTACAGCGAGGGCGAGATGATCTGCGCAAAGCCGTGGACGTTGCCGCAGAGGGGCAGACCGAGCCCTGCAAAGGCGTAGGAGTGTTTCATGTACAGGGGGCTTGGGTATGCATGTGCTTTCAGAGAAGCAAGTCGGTACGCATCGAAGAAAGGCGAGCCGTGCTGGGGTCTGTTGGCAGTACACATGGGAGGAGGGTCTCACCCGTCTGTCATTTCGGCAACTTCTCTCCTGAAGAGGGAGGCGAGCCGCGTGAGCTGGTCACCCTACAAATAGCGTGTTTGATACCTTGAATGAAGAGATTAACAGATTACCAGCAAATGGACATGACCACTCGTGCAGATTCGAATCGTAGACAACAATCTTAGCGTTCAGTGGTTTGGTGCTCTAGCCTTATAGTGGACACACATAGGATCACCCGGCAGATGCAGATGGGGGGCTTCCCAGAGCTGCGCTGCGACAATGCCGAGAGCACGTGAAAGTATCACACAAACATGCACATCATCTTGAAACTTCATGTTGGGTATGTGTTTCATTTATGGGCCCTGTTCCTGGGGCTGTTACGCTACTCCAGGGGCACCAACAACATCATAAATCATGTGCCTTGCATCCCTTGCTTTCGCAGAAACCAAATTGCAATTGATCACCCTTAATCCCTGAAAAACTTCCAAACGCCGCAGTTCATCATGACACAATTTAGTGAGCGTTCATGGCGGACATGGAGTCATTCTTCGGGCCCTGGCGAGCGGGCATCTGCAGACAGAGCGTTAGTGGGGCTGTAGTGATCATTGCACGGGATGGAAAGCAAATCTTACCTCCATATCCTGCCAGTTGCCCTTGTCGAGGATCTCAAGGATTCTCTCATCGTTGTGCTTCTGGTCGGGGAAGGCGGTGTCGAGCATTTGCTTGGGGGCGGCATCGTACTTGCCCTGCGCACCTTGTCTGAAGTTGGTGGCGGTTAGCAATGAGCTCTGTCATCAATTGATGTGTCAAGGTGCTTTTCCGTCGGATGAAGCGTGCTTGAGCTTCGATCAACTTCTGAGGGGCAGTGAGAGATCGTGATCCCGTCACCTGCAGCACCCCACCAACCCCGCTATGCCACCACTAGAGCGAGGCCTGATGCAAACGGACGGCAGCGGGGGAGTCTTGGAACCTCGAAAAAGCTAGGAAGCCACGAATTTAGGGAATTGACTTACTTGTGAGTGGTGTAGATGGTGTCGTTGGAAATGAAGTGAGCCAGAGCAACGCTGGAGTCACCGGGGGTAGTGGCAGTACCCTTGAACTTCTTGTACGCGTCGGCGTCATCAACGAAGACCAAGAAGTCCTCGCCGTCGACGCGGTAGTGAACCTTGGTCTGGACAGACTCGCCGCGAACCATTTTGAATGATATGTGTTGGGTGAGAGGGAAAGTGAGTAGAGTGGTTTAGTCGTGAGATCGCGTGGTCGATCGATTCGTCAAGAGTATCGTTGGTAAATCACGGAAGGTTTCGTGATTTGAGTGGTTTTGGGGTATAGGTCGTCAAGATTTGTGAAGTAATGTGAGATGAAGAGAGAGAGAGGAAGGAGGACAGGAAGAAAGGCAGCCAGACGGAGGTTTTATGAAGGCCAGAAAGGGCGGGGAGCTTGGAGGGAGCTTCTGCTTCCGTGATGGCAGCTACGTCATCATCGTCAGGCCCAGCTCCCCATATTTATGGGTCCATAACCTTACCTACCCGTCCCACTCCCTGTCATCAAGCTTCATCATTGCTCATCGTCGACGGGTCAAGGCACGGCTTTTGGGTCTTCCCCGTTACGAGCAACAAGGCACGTAATTGTCACGTCAAAGGCAGATTTCTGGAACCCACGAGACGTGTTCTTCATCGACAACATCCCAGAGCTTGCCTATCAGGCTGTCAATAGTGGGCACGCGACCCCTGATCACGATCGTCACTATCACTGCATGGCGTTGGGCTCGTTTGCCTCGTCGCACACAGAGCCTCAACGCATTGACACACGATGACCTCAACAATCAGAAGGACGGGCCTTGTTACAAGACTGCATTTTGAGATAAGAGAATAGCGTCTGGAGTAATCACAATGTCTCGACACCTTCACTTTAATGCATACTCGGGCTGCCATAACCAGTCCCCCTCTTAAGAATTCTGTGAACGAAAGAACCTCCTCAACCCGCGGTTCCTCAAATCTCGCCTAGACTCGCGAGACAACAAAGCACTCAAGCCCCTCGGTCGATCCTGCGGGTTAACAGTCTGGCAGTCGATAGGTTGCATATCGTTTCCTTCAGTGGCCCTAGCCGGGCCATCTGACCCCTTGCCCTGGCTTGACGCGGGAGACACAGGGACAGTGTCTGAAGCGACTGTTGTTGGGACCGTTCCCTCGTCAGTCGTATCCGTCTGAGTTTGATCCGTGGAAGTCCGCCGTTTCGCACCCTCTGGCCCTCTACTTTGACCGCTGGACGTCTGAAGATTTTCAGATGGTAGCCTCCAAGGCACTTCATCACTCTGCAGATCACTTGATTCCCCGCGTTCATCACGACGCAAGCTGGTATTCGCGCGATTGAGTACCTCTATTCCAGATTGGACGAGTGCATCATGGTATTCCGACGGCCCTTGCCCCGCTGAGAAAGTACGTCTACTTGTCAGGTGGGCGCTCACAGGCCTCCTGCTCAATGTGTTTGTAAGACTGGCTCCACTGAGCTTGCGCATCATAGAGGACGCAGACGACCGCATCAAACTCTCACTTCTTGAGCGGCCAGACATGACCGGAAATGGTAGAATATCTCGAGTCCAGACGTCTGCCAAAAGTGATTCTAATCTGGAACGTTCGGTGCGCGGCGGAGCCAGGACAGGGATCCGCGAAGTTGTAGTCAGCAGAGACTGAGAGCGATGAATACCCTTTCGAAATGTATTGGCGTCTTTCTCCGCACTGGTGTTCTTGAGAATAATCTGACATAGGGGCAACATCGTTTCGCTCATGGCAGCTCGATAGACAGAACCTCGGCTTGTCAAATCATCTGTGGGGATGTTTATTAGCGTTGTCCACGAGTAACTGGGAACGAACCTTTGAACAAACCGGGTCTGCTATAGAATGCACCGATGCTTTTGATATATGGGTCAAGAGATGTAGGCAACTCCTTTTTTGTCGTGCTTGGTGGTATCCTTTCCCGCTGCTTCAATCTTGCCCGCCACTCCAGTTCCTCTTTCGGCGTGCAAGCCGTCATTATCAGCTCGTAAAGTTGACCGTCATTCTCAAACACCAGTTTCCATGAATACGGTGCTGTTTGACATTGCAAACCTTTGCTCTGGTTAGTCCAACTGATGATTGCCGCCATTTCGAGCGAACCACTTACCAAGACCATTGTCAACTTCTGCAACACGTGCATTCGATAAGCTGATACAAGCCATGATGGTATATATGGGCTCGATTCTCCCTGCAGAAGCAAGGCAAAGGACATCTTGATATAGAGCACAGACAAGATACTGACCCTCGACACCATATTCAGTTTGCCAACAGACATGCAGAGCTCCGCACATGGTTACGCGACCCAAAGACCTGATTTGATTTTTCGAAACAGAATCGAACTTCTGCATCGCTCTGTGATTAGAAGAAACCACGAAAGTAAGTGAAACCCTTGACTTACCCGGTCTCGAAACATCAAACGATCCTGGAGTAGCCAAGTCTTTTCAAGCACTGCCTTCATACGTGGATCACTGTTGGCTTGGTTGATCTCAGCAGTTGCTTCCCGCATGCGAAATAAGGTATCCTCGATTTTCATGTGCGAATTTGCGCAATCCTCCTCTGGTGTATATTTCAACAGCTCAGCAAAAAGCAATGGGTACTTGCAGATCCTCTGCACTGGCTAGTTTTAATAGTTAACAGGCGAACTCTGTTGTATGATTTGTGGAGCATTTACCTTCACAAGAAGGTCGCCGACAGATAATGACTTTCGAGCGTCGACGTCAACGTTGCGGACAGGCCCAACCGTGGAAGCCAGGGTTTCTAAACCTCTCTGATGGTCTATCCAAAGTGGTATCAACTCCAGGGCAGCTTGAGCGTCTCGCTTCATCAGCTCGTACTTGGCACTGTACTCTTGGTATATGAAGAACCTGCTCAACTTTGCAAACATCAGCGTCACAGCTTGTTCTGAGAGTGTGCAAGTCGTCGTACATTGTGACCGAAGACCTTGGCGACTTCAGCAACGACCTGAGGATCAGCAAATATTCCGGGCTTGTGCGAAAGCCAAGTCTCTCCTTTCTGCTGCTCCGGTGTAGTGTCGAAACTCCTCCAGCGACGATGATGCTGTGAATTCACAGGAGCAGAGTTGCTCTGTTCCTCACAGATCTTATCAAGGGCCGTTGGGGCGTCCATGGGCACTTGTGTATACTCTGAATGTGGGATGACACGATGCATGTCTCCCAGAATCTCATCGTGAAGCTGGATAATTTGAGTAAGGTTATGATTGATTGATGTTCGTAGCCCCGCCGAGAGGGTCGGTAAGGAAGCCAAGGTAGTAATGTAAATCTGAAGGCGTGTCAGCTATCCCCTTCAACTCAATACTCAGAGGGGCAACTGACATTAGTAAGAAAGCGCAAGTCGCCAATGTAGCCTTCCTCGGTGCTAAGAAGCTCCTCGAGGATTCGGCGGCGCTGCAAAGACCTATGTAGAGCTGGCAAGTCTAGCGAGATGCCACCATCAGGTGTGCTAATATCTTCCGAAAGTCGACCAGCAGCACACGAGGCTCTGCTGCTCGCCTCAGTCCTGGATCTAGGCCGGGAGCGCAATGTGTTTCTTCTGGATCTGGCCGCAACACTGAAACTGGTAACACTGCCACTGGCTGTTCGAACCGCACGAATGAGACCCATGGAGGACTCAGACACAGACTCGCGATGACTGCGATGCGCTCTGGCATTACCACGGCTATATTGTTCATCGCCATGCTCGGGTACACGGTGAAGGGCCTTCTTGCGTATGGTTTTGACCCAGCGGTGAAAAGAAATCTGATGCGGTGTGCGACTTGGCGGAGCTGAGACTGGCAGTGGTAGCTTTACCTGCGTGCCGCCCTGAACATCCAGCTCCCTTGTTGATGAAGGCGAACAGTCGAACTTGGCAAACTCGCTTCCGGAAGTCTGGCTCGCGCGACTTTCGTTCACGGAATGCTGAAACGCTCCCGATCTGACATGGTCATCGAAGCCGTCCATGTGTGAGTGGGAGTGGAGGTCGTTACAGAAGTGTGAGGGGAGGTTCTCTGCGGACACCCGATGCATGGGATGGGTATTCTGGATGGAGCTGTGGTTGTCCACAAGCACCGTCATCTGATGGAGAAATGACCATGTGACATATCTTGACCAAAAAAGAAAGAAAATGTTCAACTGGTTCCAAGACACCAAAAAAGCCGAGTCAGAAAGACGATGAAAGCAGAAGATTCACCGCGCAGTCAAAGCCATGAGTCAAGCGGATGGTCAAAAGGTGGAAAGACGGTGATCGCCAATTTAGTATAACGCAGCCATGAGTAGGCAGGTTGTAATGGAGTATTGAACCATCGAGGCAGTTGGCAGGTGCGTACCTTGATGAGGCAAGTCGCATGCTTGCAACAAAGCATCAGCGCTGAGGAGAAGGAGGCTACTTACCACCAAACATCTGCAACCACAAGCATATTTCTTTTAGAGATAAGTTGACTACGCAGGTGGCAGGTCGAGCTGGCTCTTGCCATCTTCGATTCAGCCTGCTGCGCTGATATAACTGACCTCAACGTGGTTTACTCAGAATGCAATCGCGGCAGGGCTCACGAACCAGTGAAAATCTGTCATCCAGTCTGGAATTGTATCGTTTGAAATAACTGTCGACATGGCCCCAAAGACTTTGGTGAGGCAGCCCTTTGACTGTATGCCAAACCTCGTCGTTCGCATTCCGCTGGTGATTTGCTGTGTCGTGAATAACATGCGCAACCCAGTAGCCATTACAGCTCGTGAGAGGACAATGCATCGGAACATTCCTCCAGAGCCTCAATAGGTTGAAGGTGGGTGGATCTGCAAGTACTTGCATTTGTATGTACCTACGCGTTGAATGAGGTGCAGGAGCTTCATTACCACGCTTGGGTGTCGATGGAGAGAGGCGCAATCGGGGAACCCTGCAAGCGCCCAGCCACAGCTGCGATGCGCCCGCGGAGCCACAGAGGCGCATGGAGA
Organism: Parasarocladium wereldwijsianum; assembly: GCA_036250105.1. Lineage (NCBI taxonomy): Eukaryota > Fungi > Ascomycota > Sordariomycetes > Hypocreales > Sarocladiaceae > Parasarocladium > Parasarocladium wereldwijsianum. The sequence continues at coordinate 116,515 of JAXOUE010000004.1, forward strand.
CACAAAGGGCCATCGATGGCTATTAGTCCGACTTGGGCCAATGCCGTGTCCGGCTTGGCCCAAGGCTCGATTCGACCGTATTCTAGGAAACAAATATCCGGTGAAACGAACGAGTGAGTGTTGAGACCCCTATACACAGTCAAGTACATGTTTTGAACCCCAAAACTCAAGAGATTACGGGAGCTGTGCAGTCCTACCACAGGTCCATTTCCATCAAACCCAGCCCAGGACCAGAATAACGATCTCGCTGAGCAGAGGGTGGCCACTAACAAAGGTGGACCCCTCCTCACCAGTAGCACCAACTTGTCGACCCCTCCCCCCTGTGGGCGGGCCCTGACTGACACTGGTGTCCCTGGGCCTGGCTGTTCCTGCTGCGGCTGCGCGAACGGGACACGTTGCTGATGTCGCAGAGTCGCAAAGGAGGTGGCCAGGCTCCATGATGTCAAGAGAAAAAAAAAAGTCTGGGCCGAATCATCTGGAACACAACAGGCATACGTACGCCTGTCTACTCCAGATTTTGCCAAGTCGACTCTGCACAGACACGTCCGTATCACAAGTAGACATTAGCACTGTTCGTTCAGAGCAATCTTGGCCACGTGGGGCTCTTCACAAACGGGGACCATCGCAACGTAATCACGCTTCTCTCGTCGCCTGCCTGCTTGTACTCTAGCTTGACGGGCAATCCCATCCTGACAAAGCTGACGATGCCGAGCTGCTAAAGGCATGGTTCCGAGCTGCATTCCTTCTTCCTCATCCACTCTCTTTTCTTCCCCTCTCTGTGCCTTTTACTTTCTCGTCGCTCTGTTGTAGCTTTTCACGGACCGACTCGTTTCCTCTCCTCCATCTAGTGGACTTTCGGCTTTTTCAACTACGTTAAGGCTTGCAACCTCCCGATAAGAGAGCCTCTATCATTTTTGCGAGCACAGGCCTGAGACGGCTTCAAAGCCTTCACCATGGAGGACGCGTTTGCCCGGCCCATTGAGCAGGTCCTCAGCAACTTTCAGGTTGACCAAAAGGCTGGTTTGACGGACCAGCAGGTTGTTGAGCAGAGGAAGAAGCATGGCAGCAACTGTGAGTACATGCGCTCCATGTCCCGACGCCAGCAACGCGCAATTCGCGGCCTTCACCAGACATGCTCGTCAAGTGTCGCGCCAGAAGTGCAACGATTTCATATGGCACCCTTTACAGGACGCGGAATGCTAACCAAGACGATACAGCCATTCCCGAAGAGCCACCCACCCCGGTCTGGGAGCTGATTCTCGAGCAATTCAAGGATCAGCTCGTCATCATCCTCCTTGGCTCCGCTGCTGTTTCCTTTGTTCTCGCTCTGTTTGAGGAGGAGGGCGGCTGGAGCGCTTTCGTTGATCCTGCAGTCGTAAGTTTCGTTGTGGCAGTGTGGGAGACAAATGAGCCTAGCTAACCAAGGTTTGCCTCCAGATCCTCACTATCCTTATTCTCAACGCCGTCGTCGGAGTCTCCCAAGAAAGCAGTGCCGAGAAGGCCATCGCCGCTCTTCAAGAATATTCGGCCAACGAGGCCAGTGTTATTCGTAACAATGGCCACAGCTCCCGGGTCAAGGCCGACGAGCTTGTTCCTGGTGATATTGTCGTGGTTTCCGTCGGCGACCGAATTCCTGCCGATTGCCGTGTCATCGCTATCGAGAGCAACAGCTTCGCTGTTGACCAGGCCGTTTTGACTGGTGAAAGTGAGAGTGTTGGCAAAGACGAGAACGCTGTTGTCAAGGACGACAAGGCCGTTCTCCAGGACCGCGTCAACATCCTCTTCTCTGGTACCACCGTTGTCACGGGCCGTGCCCGCGCCGTTGTTGTCTTGACTGGTCCTAGCACTGCCATTGGCGATATCCATGAGAGCATCACTGCTCAGATCTCCGAACCGACTCCTCTCAAGCAAAAGCTCAACGATTTTGGTGACAACCTCGCCAAGGTTATCACCGTAATCTGTATCGCCGTTTGGGCCATTAACATCCCCAACTTCAACGACCCCAGCCACGGAACCTGGGCCAAGGGTGCGATCTACTACCTCAAGATCGCCGTCTCTCTTGGTGTTGCCGCTATCCCCGAAGGTCTCGCTGTTGTAATCACCACTTGTCTGGCTCTGGGCACCCGCAAGATGGCTGCCAAGAACGCGGTTGTCCGAAGCTTGCCCTCTGTCGAGACCCTTGGCAGCTGCAGTGTCATCTGCTCCGACAAGACTGGCACTCTCACCACCAACCAAATGAGCGTCAACAAGGTTGTTCACCTTACCGAGGACGGTTCCGATCTGGCCGAGCTTGACGTGGAGGGTACCACCTTTGCGCCCAAGGGTGCCATTCTCTCCAACGGCAAGCAGGTCCGCGATCTTCCTTCCCAGTCCGAGACGATACGCCAGATGACCGAGGTTGCAGCCGTCTGCAATGATGCTCAACTTGCCTACGACCCTAAGACAGCCGCCTTTTCCAGCGTTGGTGAGCCCACTGAGGGTGCTCTCCGATCTCTCGTGGAGAAGCTTGGTCCTTGCGCTCCCGAGTCCACCCGCCCCGAAGACTGCGTTCACCACGCAAGCTCCATCTATGAGGAGAAGCTCCCTCGCATTGCCACTTTCGAGTTCTCACGTGATCGCAAGAGCATGTCTGTTCTCGTTCGCGATGGCAACCAGCAAAAGCTTCTGGTCAAGGGTGCTCCCGAGTCTGTCATTGATCGCTGCTCTCACGCCCTCGTCGGCGCTGATGGCAAAAGAGTCGCTATGAACCAGAAGCTCACCGCTCTTCTCAGCAAGGAGGTTGTTGAGTATGGTAACCGTGGTCTCCGTATTATTGCCCTTGCCAGCATTGATGATGTTGGTGCGAACCCGCTTCTCAAGTCTGCCAAGTCTACCGAGCAGTACGCCGCTCTCGAACAGAACATGACTTTCCTCGGCCTTGTCGGTATGCTTGATCCTCCTCGTGAGGAGGTTCCTCACTCTATTCATCAGTGCAGGGAGGCCGGTATCCGTGTTATCGTCATCACCGGTGATAACCGCAACACCGCTGAGAGTATCTGCCGCCAGATCGGAGTCTTCGGCGAGCACGAAGATATCACCGGAAAGAGCTTCACTGGTCGGGAATTCGACAACCTGTCTCCTAGTGAGCAGCTCGAGGCGGCCAAGACCGCCTCTCTGTTCTCGCGTGTTGAGCCCGGTCACAAATCCAAGCTCGTCGATCTTCTTCAGTCTCTGGGCGAAGTCGTTGCCATGACCGGCGACGGTGTCAACGATGCTCCTGCTCTCAAGAAGGCTGATATTGGTGTTGCCATGGGCTCCGGAACCGACGTCTCCAAGCTCGCTGCCGACATGGTTCTTGCTGACAGCAACTTTGCCACAATTGAAGTCGCCATCGAGGAGGGCCGTGCCATTTACAACAACACTCAGCAGTTCATCCGTTATCTGATCTCTTCCAACATTGGCGAAGTTGTTTCCATCTTCCTCACTGCGGCTCTCGGCATGCCTGAGGCTCTGATTCCTGTTCAGCTTCTCTGGGTCAACCTGGTGACTGATGGTCTTCCTGCCACTGCTCTGTCTTTCAACCCTCCGGATCACGACATTATGAAGCGCAAGCCTCGCAAGCGTGACGAGGCTCTCATCGGCGGTTGGCTTTTCTTCCGTTACCTCGTCATTGGCACCTACGTTGGTGTTGCGACCGTTGCCGGTTACGCTTGGTGGTTTATGTACAACCCTGAGGGTCCTCAGATCTCCTTCCGTCACCTCACCCGCTTCCATCACTGCTCCACAGAGTTCCCTGAGCTGGGTTGCGAGATGTTCTCCAACGATATGGCACGCGCTGGCTCCACTGTGTCTCTGTCTATCCTTGTCGTCATCGAGATGTTCAACGCCGTGAACGCTCTGTCCTCAAGCGAGTCTCTATTCACTCTCCCTCTATGGAAGAACATGATGCTCGTTTATGCCATTGCCCTCTCTATGGCTCTTCATTTCGTTCTTTTGTACACTCCTGTCCTTCAAACACTGTTCCAAATCGCGCCTATGAACTGGCTCGAGTGGAAGGCTGTCATCATTATCAGCGCTCCGGTCATGTAAGCTCCTCTCACGTGCTCTTTTTTCACCAATCATTTGCTAACTTCTTTACAGTATTATTGACGAGATCCTGAAGCTCATTGAGCGCAACTTCTTCATGCAAACTACGGTTGTTGAGCCTCTGTCCGAGAAGAAGAGAAACTAAAATGAGAGGCGATGAACTCGAGCGTAGCATATAGAAGATCAGACCATAGCCCAACACTTTGCGGAGAGTCTTGGTCTATTATCTCATACATATTTGCCAGCATACAATGTACTTCTAGCACAAAAGCGAAAATGTCTCCTTTGATTTTGCACTCAACTTGCTCATCTCCGACGATGCAATAGTGATTTGATGGTAGTTATTGGCTGGGCGAACCATGCTCGACAGGACCTTGGACGATGCACGATCGCGCTGATTAATGTGCACTGACGATGGTCTTCAGAGAAGTCTGTTCGTACAAGAAATGAGAAACTGCATTGAGCAGTTTGATGAGCTAGAGAAATGTACTCTTGCCATCTCCTTGCGCTGATCTGACCTCTGTGGCATTCGCCCCGAATACCAACAGGGCTTAATCCTGCCTGCCCTTCAATAATCTCTTGGTGATCTTGTCCTTCTCGATGATGTACACATGTGCTCCCCAGCCAGATAGCGCGTCACGGTCCACGGCGTTCAGCAGTGCTTGAGAGATGGTCTCAAAAAGCTCGTCGGGGTTCTGCGAGGTGAATCAAGTTAGCCGAACGTCCGCCGTTTTGCAGCACATTCAGAACCGAGAGTCCAAACACTTACCATATCCGGCTCCCAGAGGCCCTCGCACATGCCAAACAACTGCTCGCTCGCCGTCCCCGAAACGATAAAGTCCTTTGCGAAATCGATACACCCGATGCTGTCGAACCCGCAGATGAACGGCTGCGACGTCTTGGGATCCAGCCCCGCCACGACCGGGCTGACAAAGTAAGGGCCGAACCTGCGCTCGTACAGCGACGAGCTGACGAGGTTCGCAAAGGTCCGGGGCGCGATGGCGCGCTCCTCGCGGAGGCGGTACATATTGACTTTGTAGCGGAAGAGGTCGCTGACGGTGTTGACATCGGTGGCGAGGCCAGTGAGGCCGAGGAAGGTGTCGCCGTATTGGAAGATCTTGGGGAAGTTGTTGGAGACGGTGAGGGCTTGGAGACCGAGACGAAGATCGCAGGCGATGGCGACGCAGTCCTTGCCGACCATGGCGACACAGGCGCCACCGTCTGGGGTTGGTCAGTTATGTCATGAGAAGGTCGGGTTGGAGGGGGGACGTGAGAACGATCGTCCGTGGGATTGCGTACTTATGGAGAAGGGAGAAGACTGCAGAGTTGATCAGAGGGACATTCACAGGAACTGATTTGAGAGGCCGTGGAACGCTTACCATGATGATAGCCCGGTGTGATGTGGAAAGTTGATGATGGCTTCGAGGGCCGAACGAGGAGCAGCCCCAGACCCAGGTCTCGGTCCGTTGGTCAAGACTGTGCTTCCGTCTAGTCTCTCAGACGTGTTAGTAATTCGTTTGTCTCGTAAAGCGTCGATTGTGGGTGGCAGGTTCGTTGAGTGCTTGATGCGGAATGTGAAGTTGCTATAGTGGACGAAGCTCCAATAGAGCTCCGACGTCGACGCAAGGCAACACGGTGCACGCGGCCACAGCCACATCTCATCAGCCACAAACGGTGTTCGAGACGTGGCGCACCACCTTCCCGCCGCGCAATGAAGGTAGTGCTCGCCACGTGATTGGCCAGAGCTCACACGTCACCAGCACATACCCTCCACCAGACCTGGGCCTTCTGCATCATCACTAAGGCTGCCTGGGTCAGTGATGAAAGATGCTTCGAGAACATGGGCTGACACCGACAGCTTAGAATAGGCATGAAGTGTTGGAATTACATGCTACTTTGTCTTTCTCCTAACCCACTGCATGTTCTTGTGAACTCTTTGAAACTGCCTTTACTGCCATATATCTCTCCCGCGTACTCGTGCCTGCCAGCTCCAGAACCCCCACTATCATTCAGAGCTCCTGGCCTTGCCAAATACGCACGAGGTCCCTGTCTTCGCATCACAACGGGCCAAGACCCTGTTACATGCCAGAACCTTGACAGCTTTCTTGTTCTGGACATCATATTCGTTCTCGCTCACGAACAGTTCTATCGAGATGTCCTCACACGTCGTGGTGATCGCCACAGACCTGCGGCGCGCGAACATCAAGGTTGGCCCAGGCACGTACCTGACCGACGTACTCGAGCAGGCGTGCAGCAAGTTTAACATTCCCAGCGACAAATACTCTATGAAGTGAGTTGTTGCTCGTGGAGAAACATACATCAGCCATGCTAATGCGTTTCAAGGCACAAGCAAAAGTTGCTCGATCTCTCTCACCAATTTCGAACCTCGGGCCTCGTCCCCGGCGCAAAGCTTGAACTCGTCCAGAAATCGAAAACACCGTCTGCAGTCCAAGTCGGTTTGCAAATACCTCTTCCGGACGGCAAAGAGATACCTGGCGGCCGTCTGGTGCAGAAGTTCCCCAGCAACTTGACTCTCTGGCAGATGCTGCGCCAGTTTGAGAGCGGGGAGGCAAGCAATGGAATGAACATCAACATAACGGCAAGAGGCGTTGCTCAGACAATAGGTGGTGGCACGGGCGGAAGTGGACAGTTGTATTACGAGGCGCCGGTGCTGAATATTATGGGAAGAGAGCTGTCATCGTTTTCTGACTTTCAGAAGACATTATCGCAGCTTGGATACAACTCTGGAAGTGTCTTGATCCGGTTGACGTACAAGATATCAGGACAAACCCTGTTTGAGGCCATGGAGGAGATTGGAGAATTCTTCAAACAGGGCGGCGATGCTAAGGAGGAGACCCCTGCCGCAGCTGCTCCTAGCAACCCGGATCAGGAAGTTCCAGTGCCAGAGTCGACCACTGACACGACAATGTCAGAAGCACCGACAGTGTCTACAAGCGCTGGTCAAGAACAAACAGAATCACCTCGCGAGTCACAAGTTCAGCAGGACACCATCGAGCCAATGCCATCAACCGAAGCACCACCAAATGTCGAGGCCGAAGCAGATCCATACCAGCCCGCTCACGTCTTCCTCGCACCGACGGGCTCTGCACCAGCAGCAGCCCTCGCCACACTAGACGAGAGTGACTACGTGCCGACGGTTGCGCACGCACAGCTTCACCAAGCCCGTTTGCAGGAGAAGTCTCGAAACAAGCGTCTATTGTCAGACAAGGAGCTCGAGGAGAAGGCTGCAGCAGAGGATGCTAAATTGGCAGCTGTCAGATCAGTGATAATCAAGGTCCGCTTCCCCGATCAAACAAGTAGCGATTGGAGTGTCGGACAGACCGAGAGCGGTGCTTTCCTTTATGAGGCAGTGCGGCACGTCATGGCACGGCCCGAGCAGCCTTTCCGGCTGGTGATCCCAGGAGAGAAGAGGGTGATCAAGGACGACAGCAGCAAGGGGCATAATCTGGTGAGAGGCTACAAGCTCTCGGGAAGAGTACTCGTGAACCTGGTGTGGGAGGAGGCAGTGCCAAATGATGTGAGGAAAGAGCCATTCTTGAAAAGTAACATTGCACAGAAGGGAGAGGCTGTTAAAGTGCCGAGTCTACCTCAGCCTGTTGCAGAGCAAGCGACGGCTTCCGCTGGGCCAGCGACTGAGCCCCCAAAACAGGAAAAGAGCCGAGAGGGTGTAGAGAAGAAGCTTGCCAAATTCCTGAAGCTGGGCAAGAAGTAGGCGGAATTGGTACATCAATAGTTAGAGATGCCCAACGGAATTAACGAACAGCCATTTTGTCCAATTGGAAATCACGTCGACGAGTGGTTATGAATGGGGTCACGGGAATTATGGTTGAGAGATGTTTCTTTTGATCCTGGAGAAAGGCAGCGCTATACAGAGCGGCAACACCCATCTCACAAAAGAGAACGAACGCCAGCCCATGCAAGAAGAGGCAAACCCTTGATGTAATTGAACGTGTGTATTCACTCAGATCCCCGCCCGTTTCATCGGCGCGGTGAACCCTCTGTCATATATGGATATCTCCACGTTCCCCTCGGTTCCCGTCGCTTTTTGTTTTTTTTTTCAAGTCCTCGGAACGCCGATTTCCCTGTCCTTCCTCATCGTCGTGAAGCGGTAGATGATTCGTCGATTGTCGTTATCGTCGAAATTGAGTGGAAGGGGGGGTATTTAGTGGGCGGTACGGCGGGACTCGGCGATGACGCGCTGGAGCTCATCGACCTTGGCCTTGGCGCGGCCGAAGGTGCCGAGCCTCTTCTTTGCGAGCTTACGGGCGCGCTTGTCCTTGGAGTTGCGGAGGAGCTCAATGACACGGCGCTCGTAGGGGGCGAGGCTGGAAGAGGAAGAAGAGTCAGCGATTGATCATCGAGTAAAAGCAGAGGTGTCGATGAGTTCAGGCCATTGCCTCTCTTCCTCGAAAATTCTGAAAGAACAAGATGGAACTTACCCAGCAACCTCCTTGACGACCTCACGGACGAAAGCAGTGCGCTTGCTGAGGTGGCCCTTGGTGCGGGAAACGCGGGGCTTGACGACGCGAGCGGTGGTCTTCTAAATTCGGGGGGAAAATGCGAATGTCAGCGTCCATCGTCTGCGATTGTCACACCATGCACACCCTCGTGGAAGAGAGGAGAGAACAGGCAGAGGCATCAAGGCAGAGATCCTCCACGAGGTGAGACGGTGACTGTTTTTTTGGGAGGTGGTCTTGCGATCTTTTTCCTTTTCGACTTTTCAAACCGGTCGATTGGGAAGAGAATCGCAAAACGAAAGGTTTCAACGTACGTGACCCTTGTTGAGGCCGACGGCGAGGCCGGAGCGGGCGGGGGTTTCCTTGGCCATTGTTATGGGTGATGGTTGTCGGCTGGAGGGTTAGTTGTCGACGAGAGGATGGAAGGGTTCGTGATCGAAATGCGAAGTCGTTGGAAATTTCGCGTGGGTGGGTTGCTAGCGGGCGAAAATTCGATCGTTTGTGGGTCACGTGCGCTAATATCACGTGACTCAATCATGTAAGAGCCATCAGTCGCATTGCCTAAGCATCGGCCTGTCTTGGGCGAGTACGAGTATATATTAATCCATATCAGTAGAATACTAGAATCAAAAGCTTTTCGTATTAATTTATTGGACTCTGGCATAGAACGTTGTTGACTTGCGCACCTGAGAAAGTTCACTACGGTTATGACCTGCCATGTCGTCGCCACCATTGCTCACTCGAGCCACGCGTTGATACAAACCTGAAGAGATACAAGAGTGTTTCACGGTCAACTAACTTCTGTTATCTGAGAATAGTAATCTCGATGCAGATTATACCTGTAAGAGGCTCTCGTGGCTTGTGAACACAGCCTTATCAAAGGCTCGATTCGACGGAAATCAGAATCTGGGGTACGCCATTTCAATTGCACTGCGCCAATCAAGGTGCGTCGCGAATACCTGATCGGACCCACAGTGCCTGGCTCATGGACATGGTCCTCGTGACCGAATGACGATGGGTCTTGGCCATTTCGCCCGTGTAACGAATACTTTGATCATGGGCCTCAAGCACGGATCTCGCTTCTGTCTTTATTTCTAATCATGGAAGACTGAACTCTACTATCCAAACAATGTTCAGATTCCACAGATTTCTGACCCAACTGCTTCTCCTGGGCCTCTTTCGAAATGTAGCAGCCAGCGCTGCAAGATGGCAAGAGCCGCTTGAGCCTCTCACTAATCCTCCGACGACACAATCGATACCCGTGCGCCTGTTCGCGCAGCTCGAACGTCTTGCGCGACTCGTTGATATCTCTTATTGCATCGGTAGCACGGGTGTGCATAAGCCTTTTGAGTGCGTCTCGCGCTGCAAAGAGTTTCCGACGCTGTCTCTAGCGAGTACTTGGAACACGGGGATTCTACTCAGCGACAGCTGCGGCTACGTTGCTGTCGATCACGGCACGAGGCGATCGGGTGATGAGGGAGAGATTCCGCGGAGCGAGGAAGGGGATAAGGCGATCATTATTGCATTTCGAGGGACATACAGCATCACAAACACAGTTGTGGACCTGAGTACTGTCCCACAGAAGTACATCCCGTATCCATCGCCTGACAATGGAGGAGATGGCATCGACGAGCCCGGACACGAGTGCCACAACTGCACCGTTCATCAAGGTTTCCTCGAGTCGTGGGCTCAGGCGCGAAAGCTGGTTCTGCCGCAACTGAAAGAGCTCATGACAAAATACCCCGACTACCCGATCCAGCTGGTTGGCCACAGTCTCGGAGGCGCAGTAGCCTGCCTGGCTGCTCTGGAAATCAAAGTGTCTCTGAAGTATGACGATGTTACTGTTACGACATTTGGAGAGCCTCGGGTTGGCAACTCCGAGTTGGCACGATACATTGATGAGGTCTTCTCGCTTGATGGTGAGAACGATGTGGACCAGCGAATGTACCGGCGTGTGACTCACAAGGACGATCCCGTGCCTCTACTGCCCCTGGATGAGTGGGATTACCACCCGCACGGAGGCGAAATCTACATCTCCAAGCATGATCTGCCGCCTTCTGAACACGACGTGCAGTTTTGCAATGGTGATGAAGATCCGGCATGCAGCACAGAGGAGAACCGGAGTTTTGAAGAGGCTATGCGACAGCTCGTGCCATGGGGCGAGTCCAATGGTTCAAATGGAGGGGAGGCCAAGATTCAAGGGTTTCCTACGCGGTTCAAGCTCTGGCAGCTGTTCTTTGCGCATCGCGACTATTTTTGGCGGCTCGGGCTATGCGTTCCTGGCGGGGACCCTGCAGATTGGGGCCGGGACAAGTATGACCTGGTTCAACCTGATGAGCTATGAGCGTTGAAAATGGATTTCTCGACCGTTCTCGATAGATGCTCTACATTATGGTCTTTTTTCTTTCTTTTTTGCACCCATGAACCAACCTGTCGTCTTGGTCAGCTGTGCTCTGTTCTTGCTGGCATACACTAGAGGCTTGCGTGTTTACGTGAGAGAACACCTACATTATTACAAATACCTAATTATACCACAGTGGAAACATTGTCAGCTTGCTTGGCCCGCACGTTCCGTAGAATTATTGTTGATCTTCCGAGTTGTCAGGGTTCTCTTCGCCGTGCCTATCAAAAGACCGACCCACGCAACACAACAGCGAGCAGAGAGGACTCGGACTGCAATCTCCCAGACCAGGGCGCGTGCGTGCTATTAGATTGCCAATGAGATCTTCGGGTCTTCCACTGCCGTTGCCATGAAGGCTGGGCGCAATGATGACTGAGGCTGTGCACGCGAAGCTTTTCATTGGGTTTGACCAAGCGCCAGACAGGATTGCGAGCCAGTTTTCAGCGTTTGGGACAGGATGACGTTGCGTGACGGTTGAAGGGGATGGCACACGTCACAAGGGTGCTGCCCGGCGTCTACATACACGAGCTGAAGAAACTGATGAGCTGCCTCTAACCTCATCAAACCAGGACCCGTACTACGCATGTGCGCAAACACGCGGACGATAGAGTCCCATCATGGATCGTATGTGCATCTGCAAAAGTTATAGCGCCGGAGAGTCCCGACTGGTAAGTGGGCTCGCCAGGCACGGCTCTCTTGTTGTTGATTTTACTGTTACTGTTTGTGTGTACAGGCTACGCAGGCTACGCAAGCCTAGCCGGTAGTGATAGCCACTGTTGGTGCCCGTTTTTTTTCCCTTCATTCCCCGTGGAGGGTCAACACACTAGCCACAAGCTTCTTGGTGCTCGGGTGTGGCGCAGCAGCAACGGGCGCCAGCAAAAGCAAAGCTCGAGAGAAGCGAAGAGAAGCGGGGGAAGCCGTCGCCCAACGAGTGTCTGCTTTTCCAGTGGATTGCACCCTGAAATACGCGCCTAACTCACCCGTACTAGCCCAGGGTGCTTGTCCAGGACCGCGGGAGGCCCCTCTGCTTTGCTTTTTAGGGGTCAAAACATCGATCGTTCAGCTGGCGCAGCAAGGCTCCCTTCCAGCCCAGCTCAGCAGCAGCTCAGCAGCAGCCCAGCCAGCGGCCACAACTGCTGTGGCTATGGCTCTCAAGGCACAACACAAGCAGACCAGCCCAGACCAGCCTGGTTCGCTCGTGTCCCGCAGTCCGGTCCAGCCCAACTCCCCCCATCATCTTCCCTTCTATCACCTGCACCGCCAAAACTCCTCTCTTTCTCACCTCCTCCCACACTCCTGCGCCTCTTTGATAACATCACCACAACACTTTCCTCATCCCTTCGAATTCCCCCTTTTCCACCAGAAAACCCGTCTTCAAAATGACTACCGAGGTGAGTAATCCCATTCTATGCTTTTCCTCCATACCTGCACTCCCTGCACGTTTGCTTGTTTGCTTGTTTGTTGGATGGGGGGTCGCCGAGCTAGGTTGCAGGAGAGCGATGGCTTTGCTCGACCCTATGCCCGCGCACCCCAACATCCCACGACCTTGGGTTTCCGTTCGCGCCGTTATCGGTCTTCGTCTCCCCAGGTCGCGGAATGAACTTTTTGTTTCACGAATGTATCGTGGCGCCATGCCAGCTCGCCTTTATTGCGGTGCTGACAAGGCTGATACCGTCTCCTTACCCCGCCGTTGTGCTTTTCCAGCTTCATGCTTCTCGCCCCTCCCTTCGCTTCCAGCCAAAAACCAGCCTTACTGACTCAAGTTCTCTGTAGCGTGAAAGGTTCGTGCATGAAACAATCCGCGATTCTCCCGAGATCCTCCCAGACCTCGAATCATCGAATCGTGTATCTACCTCCTCACCGAACACGTTGACTAACAAACACCTTCTTCGACACGTGCAGCAAGACTTTCCTCGCCCGCCTCTGCGAGCAGGCCGAGCGTTATGATGAGATGGTCACCTACATGAAGGAGGTTGCCAAGCTCGGCGGTGAGCTCACCGTCGACGAGCGCAACCTCCTCTCCGTCGCCTACAAGAACGTCGTCGGTACCCGCCGTGCCTCCTGGCGCATCATCTCCTCGATCGAGCAGAAGGAGGAGACCAAGGGCACCGACAAGCACGTTTCCACCATCAAGGAGTACCGCTCCAAGATCGAGCTTGAGCTCGAGAAGGTCTGCCAGGACGTCCTCGATGTCCTCGACGAGGCTCTGATCCCCAACGCCGCCTCTGGAGAGTCCAAGGTCTTCTACCACAAGATGTACGTCCCTTCAGTCTACGCGCACGACGATGGCAGCTCTACTATGAACTTCAGCTCCGGCTTGCGTTCTCACACCTCGGTCATGCCATCCCATTTCCGAAGATCCGGTCCTGACTTGTTTGCGTTTATAGGAAGGGTGACTACCACCGTTACCTTGCTGAGTTCGCTTCTGGCGAGAAGCGCAAGGGCGCCGCCACTGCTGCCCACGATGCCTACAAGGTGAGTCTACTTGTTTGAGCTCTGGTCGCCCATCGGCGCATGGGCACAGCCATCGCTTCTCAGAAATTCTCAACATAGAACGCAAAGATGGCTAACGACCTTTGCAGAGCGCCACCGATGTTGCCCAGACCGAGTTGACTCCGACCCACCCTATTCGTCTGGGTCTCGCGCTCAACTTCTCCGTCTTCTACTACGAGATCCTCAACTCTCCTGACCGTGCTTGCCACCTCGCCAAGCAGGCTTTCGATGACGCCATCGCTGAGCTCGACTCTCTCTCCGAGGAGTCTTACCGCGACAGCACGCTCATCATGCAGCTTCTCCGCGACAACCTTACTCTCTGGACCTCATCCGAGAGCGCTGAGGCTGAGGGTGCTTCCGGCGAGGCCAAGAAGGAGGAGGGTGAGGCCGCTCCCAAGCCCGCCGAGGAGGAGGCCAAGCCCGCTGAGGAGCCCGCACCGGCTGCTGCTTCTTAAGCTTGTCACGACTTTTCGAGATACCAATTGGACATGCTCGGCAGGAAAGGGGACCGAGATGTCTCAGGCTTTCTAATGCAATAGATGGCTCGTTCGTTTCCTCCCATACGCCCTTTGCCCTTTGAACAGATTGTGGAGTGCGTGGGAGTTCTCAGTTTTTCCCGGCCAACAAGACGAAGGGAGGATAATTGAATTGTTCCTCTCGATCTTGTTGGTCTCGACGCTGGCCGGCTGGTTTACAATGTGGTGGCTCTGCGCAGTGCGTTGCTTTTTATTCCATGCCTGTTGTTGTTTCCCTGCTTTGCCTCTCTTTATTTATTCCGCCTTTTTCTCTATTTTTCCTGCTGCTCGGCACAATGAAAAACAACACACAAATTTCCAAAGGGACAGAAAGGGGAAGACGTCAACTTTGTTGAAGCGCGAGTGGTTGGGAGTACGAGGAGGAGATCTGGGGCAGGGTATGCATCTCACGAGACAGGATAAGCAGGATTTCAGGGACTTTGCGGTTTTTCTCGCCAGAGGCCGGCTTGGAGTGCGGATCCGAAGGAAACGATGCCGATTTGCTTCGGTTATTTTCGACAGGATCTGCGATTCTCTCTTGTTTGTTCTTGGTCTGCTTTTCTCAGTCTCGTCTTGTTTTGCTCTGGTCAGTTTTCACCCCAAAGACACTACGTTTCGTTTTTCGTCGTCAAATTGCCTTTTCACCCTTTTCAGTAAAGGGAACGTTGACTCTTGACGACAACGGACGAGGGTGCTTTGTTCGAGGGAGTAGAGAAAGAAAACAATAACAAATACTTCTTCCCCTTTCTGGGATACCCCATTTACGAGTCTCGTCTATATCATCCATCTTGTGAAGATGAACTTCACCCTCATGATATGTGCGGACCAAACAATTGTGGTCTTTTGGCTTGGTAGTTGCCCACAGCCACGTAGAACGTGGTTCACATGACACCTAATAAAGACATCGGCATATCTGCATTGTGCCCTTTCAGTAGCGTCGTCTACGTTGCGTGGCACTGACGCTACCCGGGAGGGGTAAGAGGGGCGTTTGGCGAAGCTGAGCACATGATCAAACCCCTCGGTCCTGCAGCTGCTCATGGCTGTCGTTTCTCCTCGGAAATGCAGATCGCTGGCAAGTGACATTGGATCATGTGTTTCCTGGTTTTTCTAATTGTGTTGATGAAAAAAACCCGCAGAGAGTATCTCAAAAGCCAGAGGTTTACTCACTCACCGACTCTATGCTGCTGTCGCTAGCAAGAGGGGCCGGTGTGGCGGGCAATCTTCAGGGGGGTCCATGCTTTTTCTCTTGATTCCTTTCGTAAAACGTAGAAGCACAAGGGCTCGCCGGTTGGGAGTAGAGTATTTGGGAAAAACAAAAGGAACTTGCAGCAGTCCATGTACAATTGGATGGCCATTGCTTGTTTCGTTTCGAATCACGGCACCTGGGACAAGCAGGTTGAGGCACGTGCTTCCAGATGCTCCCAAAGTCGCAAGTGCTTGAGATACGCAAAGGGAGTTGAACGATATTGAAGATGGCCTATTGAGTAGAAATAAGGATTGAGACTTTGGGGGGTATATATGTGAAGAATCATAGGCATAACAGTTGCGCATCAATGGGCACGTCCCTTCATAAACCAGCGACCCCCTTCCCTTTGGTAGCCGAGCTTCCTCTGAGGGAAAGGGTTCGGTTGCTCGCCTTTCCCCTCCCATGCCGTGGCTGTCTTCAGCAGCATCCCATTGGCCCGATAAACAAAAAGAAAACCACAAAAACGCCAAGAACGGAAACTCAGGCATACTGCCTTTATGAGTTCGCATCCTATGCCATCCCATCATTCAGCAGCCTCTGCGCCCTCGCGAGCCTCTCGCCAGCCAGCTCCCCCTCGAGCCCCGTCGGCGGGCCCTGTGCCGCCTCAGCGTACATGCCCGTCCTAATCTCCTCCCTCAGCTTGAGCTCCTGCGCGACAGCTTCGCGATCTGCGGCGGCCGAGCTGACGCTGCTCAGCCGTGGGAGGTGCCTGCTGAGCCTGCGCCAGAGGCGCGAGCGGCGCGAGGATGATGTCGGGGAGCCTGCGTCGTGGTGGTGGTGATTGTGGCGGTTGTTGTGCTGGCTGGAGGATGAGGAGGTGGTGTTTGTGGCGGAGGGCGCGAGGACGGAGGAGGAGGCGTCGGAGGAGGATGTTGTGTCGTTGGGACAAGGGACGGCGGCGGTGGCTACCTCGTCGCGCCAGATGAGGATGCGGTTTTGCTTTGCGGAGGAGAGGGGCGTGTAATCGATGATGTCTTCTTCAGCCATTGTGGTATTGAAATTCTCTGATCCTTTTTCCTTGTTTTACACTTTGTATACCATGGATAAGTTTGTCGAGGCAGGGTAGTGTGGTGTGTCTGTTGATCGGAAAACAAGAACCGGGCGCGTGGTATCGCTATCGAGGAGACGGAGAGAGAGAGAGAGAGTAGCACCGCTTAAGTGCTTAGCGAAATGAAGAGCTTAGGGAACCTCGGAGGTGACGCGAGCTTGTCAAATGCGGGATCGGAAGAGTCTTGAAAAAAAGGGACCGTAATACCAGCAAGACAAGAGTCGACAGGAATGCAGTCGGTTCCAGGGTCTAGAACAGTGCTCGCGCTCCCCGAATGCACAGGACCCCGTGTGTAACACTGTTGGAATGCGAGGAGGAAAAGACGTCTCTCCCTGTCTCTCGGCACAGAGAAAAGCAGTCGAACGCGTTGATTCAGGTGACAAGAGATTTGACCCCAGCGTGACGCGAGCAATGGGTGCGGAGGACAGTGGACTCGACAGTGTTGTCTGGGCTGTTTGCGCACAGGGTAGAACGACAGAGGCTGAGACAGGTGCGACGGGATCGGGAGGATGAACAATTAGGGAGACAAGGGCGGCAAATGGAGGATGAGTTCGGAAAAGTCGAGACCGGAGCGGATAGTTCGCTTGCCGAAGTGGGAGGGATGCGAAGAATCAACCGAGGAAACAAAGTCAATCATTCAGTCGAGCGAGAGGTATTGTTTGTTGCCACTGCATGGGTTGGTGCATAGACGCTGTTCAGCCCAGCGAGAAGGGCCCAGCCTAGCCAAGCCCAAAGGCCCAGGACAGAGATTCAGTTCGCCGTGAGGGTCCGGCTTCGGGGAGGCCGTGGGGTGGTGGACACAGTCGTAGGCACGTGCGCTGGTACAGTTGCCGCTGGCTTCTGGAGAAGGAACAGGGTATTATCAATGACAGACCATGTGATGATAGATATTCAGTGGTAACAATGGGATGGTAACAGAGGGGGATGACTGATGATGAAGGGGCGGTATTGCGATGGGAACCACCAATAGGTTTATCAGCTGAGCATTCAAAGCGAGGGAATTGACTCCCTGGAAGGGGGCCATTGGCAGCAAACCGGAGCGAGCAGAAGAGAGACTCACGCGACGGAGATCCTCGTGAGACCCACCTGGCGTTGACCCCACCCCGGTTCAAGGCCGGTTCAGGTTTAGCGCCCAGATCAGCTATCGCGCCTGCCTGGGTTTTTCTTGGCTGCAGCTGGCTCGTGCGCAGGGTCACGTGCGTCCGTCGTCGGGCAATGCCGTGTTTTAGGGCGACTGTCCCCAGTGAGCCTACCAAGTGCCGTGAAGGCGGCTGCGTGCTCGTCGTCCAATGCAGGCTCCCGTGGAGACTGACGCGTCTAGTCTGACAAGACTGAGGTGATGTGGATGATTGTCAGGGAGTGTATCACACAGTTAGAATGATGTGGAGCTGCCCGCTGTTTCTATTTCGCTTTGCATGTTGATGCTTATTGTTGAGCATGATAGACCACTCCCGTGAGCGACGAACCGGGATATCCCAGTCTATCACTATCGCCTTCCACAGTAGTACGTCAGTTCCATGTCCCTCAGCATCACCTCTTTGTTGGCTGCAGTGTCTCCCAACCACCCATACCGCCTCCATCATCGCCCAACAGATCATCCATCGGCCCCTGCGACTGCTGTTGTACTGCTCGCGACGGCATGCCGCCGACAGGCTTCCTCGCCGGCAGCGCGGGCGCTCCAGCGTCCATCCCCGGCATGCGCACCGCTCCCGAAGGGATCGCCGAACCCGTCATCGACCGGGTGGGCAACGGCGGCTTCTCGTCATCATCGTCCCGAGATACCATGCTGATGGGCCCTGGCGCAGCAGCGGAAACTCCGCTCAGGTGTGCTGGTTTTCTCGCGATCGGTGGTGCAGCCTTTGTCCGCTGATTCCATGAACCGGTCGACGATGCACTCGGTGAGGAACTGGGCTCAGTCATGGCGCGGTTGATGCCAGCCTGTGGAGGGTTGGACATGGCTGACATGCCTCCTCCCTGTCGTCTGGGCGGTGGAGGGGGCGGCGTGGCTGATGCCCCATCATAACTCCTCAGACTCCTCGTGTCGTTCAGCTTCACCTGTCCCATCTGCCCTGACAAGTTATTCGAGTTGAACGCTGGAGGCAGCTTCCGAGCAGATGGTGCTGATGACTGCAAGGAAGCAGGCATTTGGATTTTCTCATATGGCGAGCTCGAGATGCTGGATAGCGACGTCTTGGACGATGAGCGCGGGACAGATATCCAGTCATGTTCCTCCGCCTGACCAAATGGATTTGAAGGGCGATTGGGATCGAGAACCATGCTTTGACCGCCAGCCCCGGTCGGTGCCGTAATCTTTGATCTCGCCGGCTGCTTGTTATCAAGCCACCACTTTTGTTTATCGGAGCTTGCAGGCGGCAAGCCTGGTTCAATCGCATCATATCCGATCAGGTCCTCCTCATCAGAATCGTCCATCAGGTCGACGTGAGTGCCTTCCTCGCCGACGTCTGCTTTTCGACTGGCATACACTTGTCGGCTGATGGCATCACGACGTGCTTCGTCAATGATGCTGACTCGGCATTCAAATGTGGCGTACACTGGTCTGTGGTCGGAAAACCGCAGGGGAGCCGAATCATAAGTCAGCTGTCGAAGATTGGCACCTTTTCGGAGAATACGATCCGTCCACGCTGGAATCCTCGCTTTCTCGCTACAGCCATGTTAGTACTGCCAGTTCTGAGCGAACAAGCAACTTGTGAACTTACGAAGAATCGTACTCGTCCGACCCAAGATCAAACTTGTAAGTCGGAAGGAAGTTGATCCGTGCTTCCGAGTAGAAAGAAAAGGCAAGCCCAGCTACCATTTGTAGGTTGAGTTGATCGTTCTCATAAAGCCTCTCCAAGTTTCGCTGCTTGACGAGACCGCGGGTCGTCTCCCAGCCCAGCCCAATACGGTAGTTGAAATCACCGAGCCAGACGATGGCATCTGCTCGACCGTTAGTTTCCTTCGGTCCAGGCTCGTAGGCATCTAAACTTACCGTGGTCCTCAATACCACGTCCACGCTGGAACTTGAGGCCCTGTGCTATCGTCTTGTAGTCTCGGTTGCGCTCGTCGTAGTTGGCGAATCCAGCAGCCAAGTGTGCTGTAACGAAGCAAATATGCGTATTGGCATAGTCGAATCGAATAGCGACAGCTCCCTTATTGCCGGCTATCCCGGACATTCCCGTCTTCTTGACACTGCCCTCGACGTTCTTGATATTGGCCAACGCCGAGGATTTGACAAAGATGCAGAGTGCGGCGCCGACCAGCTGACCACTGCGGAGTAGCACGTACTTCTCGCCGCCCAGGCTCGCTTGGCGTCTGTTGAGGTTGTTCTTGACAGCTTTCTCCCAGAGCTGCTTCCGAGACGGATCACTGTTCATGATCTGCTGGGGGCTCAGTTCTACGATCTCTTGAAAACCAACCACATAAAGATCTGGCTGGGCATCGCCCATAGACTCTGGGAACAGCCAGGGAGATAGATCGCTGTCTATCCCGTTGGTCCGGCCATTCAGATTGAATGTGCCGACCCACATGTTGATATTCTTGAACGAGGTAAACTCCTCCGACCTCTTGTTGAGTTCGACGGAAACGTAGTCGCTGATGGGATCTAGCAGATGTACCGGTACTTGTCCCACATTCCGGCCGAGCAGCATGTCGATAGTGACCTGCCTCGAGGGGTCTACAAAATTATTGTGGTAGATCCTTTGCACCGACTTCCGCGCGTCTGCAAAGACGCCTGCGAGGGACATTTTCCCGGAGCGCGTAAAGGAGGACTTGAGTGCGCCAGTTCCGGCATACGTTTTGGATAGAGAGTCACCGTTATCAGCCCACAGGCTCGAGTGCCTCATCCAAAAGTCGGAAGTCGCGTGAGCTCCGCGTTGAGAGAGGAATGTCTCCATTGCCATCTGTGAGATGACAGTCTGAATTAGGTTGGTACGATCAAGACAATCAAGACAGTTGGTGCGGAAGACACCTTCTTGCTGCAGGACACCAACAGTCCGTGCTTGTTCCTCTGGCGTATCGTCAGTCTCTTCCGCCAGATAATAGGCAAAGCCGTCGGCTGAATGTTCAATCAAGCGACGAATGTCCTGAGCAGCCGCATATCCACTCGGCCCCCTTGTTTCTGCGTGAAAGTCATAATGGGTTGCGCGCAGCAGCGCATGATCAGTCCCACCAGACACGCCAGGATGGGCCAGAGGACTGTGCTTGATGCCCCGGGAATACAACGTGCTGAGCTCGATTTCGCTGGGCTTTTCGTTGCTCAGCAGATTTACCACATGAACGGCGCCATATGTGTGTTCCAGGTCTTCGAAATGTTTATCGAAGGCAGGCTGAGTACCCTCTGGACCACGTGTCACTGTAATCTTTTGTCGCCCAGGAACCAGATCTGCCGCCTGCTCCCAGAAGACAGGCACGGATCCTCGAACCTGTGAGTATGAGAAAAGAGTACCCGACGGACTCCAAAATACTGTCTCTGATTCAACAAAGTTGGCGACGTTGCCGTCGTCATCGATGCCACGAGCGTTGAAACGCGTCCCTGCCCTTCTGCAAGAAAGACGTGATATGAGCGTGAGGTAGGAGGGTCGACCTGACTTGGCCGCCTTTAAGGGTGATGCACTTAGAGGAATTGTCATGGTCTGACAGAAGCCTCTGATCGCAGAGGTGAGAATACGAGAGGCGTCCAGCGCTTCTCGCTTTTGTGGCATGAGCCTAGACCGGAATTCTACCAGAGGACTAATCATGAAAGAGTTCCAGAGGAATTGCTCGTCAAAGTTGTCGATTTCGAAGGAGACAGAGTTGAGAGGTCTGCATCTGTGTCAGAATTCGGAATAAGCGGACGCGAAGAGACACTCGTACCTGTCCTGCACACGGTTCGTCAGATCGAAACTGGTGCTGTAGTAGAACGACCCGTTGCCCAGAAGCTGGCGCAGGTCGTGACACGGATGCTGGAGAGGGACATCACGTCGACCGAGACCTTGTCCATAGGAGAGTGATTGCGCGTCCCCGGCAGTGTCCATGGACATTCGAGACGCAGAGTCGGAGTCCAAGGCCTCCAGAGGAACCACATCATCGTAATCGTCACTGCTCAGGCAGTAGAACGCCACGCCGAGAATCCTCTCGACTGACTCGCCTGGCCTCACTGTGGCCACTCGCGTTGCGTGCGTTATGACAGACAGGAAGACTTCGTTCTGCGCCGACATCAAGCCAAGGGTTCCATACACAGGCTGAGGCGAGAGCGGTCGATATTCCCTGAGCAGGTCATCGGTGATCGGAGAAAACTCGACCATGCATTTTGCTGGTACGGATTCGCCCGTAGCCGTCCGGTTTCGTGGCGCGTTCGGATGTGAGCCACTGCCAGACGTGTCGGTGGCATTGCTGCCAACATGGCTGTATCGGAGGATGAGGGCGTGGGACGAGGAAGCGATGGCGATCGATCGGAAGGGGTAGTCGCGGATATAAAGCTCGCATGACCTTTCGATCGGGGCCGACTGATGGCTTATCTGGGCTTGTGCATATTCCATCTTGACTGTCCTGCCTGTTGAACCCTCGTCGCTGGCACTTGTTGGAAGGATGCTGGGCGTCAACCGGACTGCTGCTGCGGATTTCAAGGGCAGGTGTCGACTTGTCAGCTACTTCATCTCGTGGAAATCACTATGACCGGTGGATCATTAGACTGTCTATCGTCGTCGAGTCGCATCGGCTCGAATTGGGCGTACATTCGTAGATACAGGGCTGGAATTGCTGTGAACAGGATGACGTCGAATACAGAGCGAGCTGACTGGGGGCTTATTATTTGTGTGGTAAGGCCCAGCCCCGCCAGACCAGAGCTTCAGACATCTAAAAGGTTGTGACCAGCCAGACATAATCGCAAAGGCTACAATCAAGCTTTTAGCGATCGTGCATGCAAGCAAAGTGCCATTGGAAGCAAATGCGATGTTTCAAGTAGCCAGAATTGAGGATCCAGACATTGCAGCAATGGTGATAATGTAGGCACATGGCAATTCGAGCATGCATGGTGGACATGTCCTAGTTACAGCTCGGCTATTTACAGATGCAGTTTTCACGATCTGAGTTCGCAGATTGACCAGAGAAGTATGCCACTCGGCGCACTGAAGGTCACATTCAACAACCAAAGGTCTAGGTTCCCCATGACGAACAAAGCTTTCAGAGAAGCTCCTGTCATTCTGCAGACTTGCAATTCGTGGAACAACGAAAAAAAGTTGGCCATGCGTCTTTAGACAGCCAGGGAACGAAAAATGAGATAAAAACGTGTTTTAGGCTTCAGATTCGAAGGTGAGATCATGCTCCCAATGGGAGCGTTCATCCTCTTCCTATCATATTGTTGTTATTGAGCATCATCACCAGCCATTTTTAGGTGAGAAAAGAAAGAAAGAAAATCAGAAGCAGACACGGATCGCAAAAGTGATGGAGGAGGGCCAAATCGGCTGAGTCAGCACTAATTCTTCCCCCTACGACAGGGCTTCTCGAAGATATTGTACGCTAGTCTGCTTTCGGACACAGGACCTCTGCAACTCAAACGTCAACGCCAACCGCGATTTGCTCTCTGTCGCAAGCATATCATCATCCCATTTCTGTCCCATCTCTGGCCGCCCGCGCATCACCAATCTCGACGACTTGCTTCGCCATTCACTTCCGAAAAGAGCTGTTTTTCAAAAGAACAAGATGAGCGACTACGGTCACTACGGCGCCTCGGACGAGGAATTCGGCGCGGTCCGTAAGCTCATCGATGCGGTCGTGAGTCTTTCACCTCGAGCTTATGCGTCTGTGCCACGGCTTTGACGCGCTTTCCGAAGCTGGGTGCGACTTTCGAATTCGACACAGCTGCTGACCGGTCGTTCGTTGATAGGAAGCTGATCCCGATAACTTTGAGCTCTGGGAAAACCTCATCAAGTCAGTTGACAGCCTCGAAGGCGGTCCGAATCGCAACTCGAGCCCCCAGGCGCTCGCCGCTTTCCGCAATGCCTACGATCGACTTCTCGCCAAATTTCCGTTGCTCTTTGGATACTGGAAGAAATACGCCGATGCGGAATTCGCGATCGCAGGCCCCGAATCCGCTGTCATGGTACGTGCGCTCGCCTTCCAATCTGGCATAGGATGCGCAAGATGGCCAGCAGTGTGAGCAAAGTGCTGACAAGCTCCAGGTTTACGAGAGAGGCTGCGCCAATATCACAAACTCTGTTGATCTGTGGACATCGTATTGCAATTTCAAGATGGATACCACGCACGATACGCGTCAAGTCCGGGAGTAAGTATACATAGGCGTTTCCTTCCCTTCCCTCGCCTTAACTGGTCTGCAACGCAGCAAGCTGCCCGAAAAGTCGATCATGAATCCTTGCAGAGGACCGTCTGTCCTCTGAGATCCGCCGCGAGAACTCTATGAGTTGTTGGTGAGATATGCTGAAGTAGCCCCAGCCCCTCCGGGATACTCTCTTACGCTCTCTTATCAGGCTATGCTGGATTCCTGCGTACCGCTCACAGCTTCACGTCGCATTTCCTCCGCAATACCCCTCAAACAGCCCTCAAGTCGAGTTTACCGAACAGCCCATGGTTATCTGATTCCTTGTGTATTTACCCTCCATTCCTACTCCCTCGCCCCGTGTTGCTGTCCTTTCGGATGTAACAGCTACTGACTCGCATCGCAGGCTCTTTGAGCGTGGCGTCCAAATGGTCGGCCTCGACTTTTTGGCCCACCCGTTCTGGGATAAGTACATTGAGTACGAAGAGCGCCAGGAAGCTCAGGACAGGATATGCGCCCTTCTCATCAGGATCGTCAGCATTCCTATGCACCAGTACGCGCGTTACTATGAACGTCTCAGAGGACTCGTCCACTCGAGACCCGTGTCGGAGGTTATGGACGAGGAGCAGCTTGCCGCACTCCGCGCCCGGGTCGATGCTGAAGCCGCCGCACACGGGCTGGGCCAGAGGCCAGAGATGGAAATCGAGCGGGATTTGAGGACCAAGATTGATGCACACTACTACGAGATCTTCACCAAGACGCAAGAAGAAGTTTCGAAGCGATGGACATACGAGTCAGAGATTAAGCGACCATACTTTCATGTCACCGAGCTCGACCACGACCAGCTAGGCAACTGGCGTAAGTATCTCGATTTTGAAGAGGAAAATGGAGACCACGACCGCATCGTGTGCCTCTATGAGAGGTGTCTTGTCACATGCGCATTCTACGACGAGTTTTGGTTCAGATACGCCCGGTGGATGCACGCGCAAGATGACCCCAAGGCCGGGCGGGACATCAAGCAGGAAGTCAGAAACATTTTCGTCCGTGCTGCGACCATCTTTGTTCCTATCAGCAGGCCCGGCATCCGGCTGCAGTGGGCGTTTTTCGAGGAAGCGACAGGGAGGGTGGACATCGCACGAGAAATCCACGAGTCGATTCTCATCAAACTCCCGGATTGCGTCGAAGTCATCGTGTCATGGGCGCATTTGCAACGGCGCCAGGGAGGCCTTGAGGCTGCCGTGCAGGTTTTGAAGGATCACATCGACGCGCCCACCGTCGACCTGTACACCAAGGCTGCGCTCGTGGCAGAATGGGCCACGCTTCTATGGACGATGAAGGATTCAGCGGAGGAGGCCCGCGCTGTGTTTCAGAAGAATGTCCAGTGGTACGCTGACAGCCGTATTTTCTGGGAGAAGTGGTTCCAGCTGGAGCTGGAACAGCCGTCGCGAGGCGCTGAGGCTTCTGCACAAACGGCAGTGCACGTCAAGAATGTGTTTGACGAGCTCTGCTCCCAAAGCCGCCTGTCGGGTGCGGTCAAGCGTGACCTCAGCCAGAACTACGTGAAGTTCCTGGTGCAGCGAGGTGGTAAGGATGCGATGAAGGCATATTTGGAGGCAGACTGCCAGGTCTATGGGTATGTTACGTCCGAGTCCGCCTTTCTTTGTGCCTATACACGCGCAGACTGAAGCTAACTTTCTCAGTCCCCCTGGCGCCGTATCCAAGCTAGCTTCTCGACAACCTCTCAACCCGAAGCACGCGGAGAAGGGTGAGCTGGATGAGGCCAGCAAGTCCAAGGCGGAGGCTCGTTACTCGGCATTCTACGAGCTGTATCCTGAGCCACGCACAGATGCATCAGGACCGGCCGATTTCAACTAATTTCGCCGTTCCACAGAAAAGTGTACTGGGGGGATTAATATTGTTCAGGCGCTCGGGCGAAATTATCGGATATTCGTACGACTCGGAACCTGTATGGCTGTAATCGTGGTATCGGACTGAGCACAGAGTATGCTCGTCTCAGGCTCTGAGCTAACGGACAACTTGGATGTATGTGCGGCCAAAAGTCTGGATCAGTTACTGCTCGCTCGCCTGCAGAGCAATGCTATTATCATGTCGCACATGTTGCTATCTGTAGGATAATTTACAAATGTATCGATGATATCGGTCGTGACACTGTCGGTCACATGCTGCGTGTGACAATGCTCACGGTGTAAACGTGAGCATTAGATAGATCACGTGATCGGCCACTTCGCTATCACTTGCTCGATCAGGAAAGGCGCAGCGACAAAATTTTGAGTGGGTCTCAGGTACGCTGTCAGGTCTACGTCTCAGTGCGGCTCTGCTCCCGTATCCGGGCCCAGCTGTCAGGACGACGCGCGTGAAAAGTATTTTTTTTTTCCCGCGACGAGTCTGGCTGGAGGTCGTTAACGTCATCCCACCCATTGATAAGATATCGCCCAGAGCCCTTCCTTACCAGGTTACCTTCTTATCAGGATCT
This sequence comes from Parasarocladium wereldwijsianum, assembly GCA_036250105.1. Taxonomy (NCBI): domain Eukaryota; kingdom Fungi; phylum Ascomycota; class Sordariomycetes; order Hypocreales; family Sarocladiaceae; genus Parasarocladium; species Parasarocladium wereldwijsianum. Next base: position 142,507 of record JAXOUE010000004.1, read on the forward strand.
TCGCCATCAAAAGGTCCACGAGTCGTGTAAACGTGTCATAGTGTGTCTTTCCTCAGGCCAGCGGCCCTCTGGGCGTCACGGTCATCCCGCAGAATAGACGAGAATGCGAGAATGTTCGTGGATCGAGGGTCCCACATGGTCTTAATCATACGTTCTCCACGGCCGTCCGATTCCGTTCTTTCGGTCTCGCTGCCCCTGCGCGCCCTCCCTGGATGGCTGCTGCATTGGCCACTAAGGTGCTCTTGAATCCAGCTGACAATCGTTGCTTTGACGGCTCTCGAGTTTGAGGATCGGGGGGGGGGAGGGCCCGCTGACGGTGGATCAGGAAAGGTTAGAGTTTGCCTCATTCTGGGCAAGATGGGCGAGGAAAAGGCAAGCCGAGCTGGTAGAGTGAAGGGGGCCTTTTGTTGGAGCTGGCTTCTTATTATTTGGCCTGGTCTATTTCTTCCTTCCCCGGGGTTCATCTTCTTCCTCTACTCATCTTAATCTCAGAGACCACCTTTTCCTTGTTCTGTTTCCAAAACTTGTAATCATCCAAAGCGTGTCTCTCCTTTTACTCACCACATCACAGTAGGTTTCCCGCTATCTAGCATTGCTCACCAAACTATTGCTGATCACACAACTTGCTTGCAGATGGCTTCTACCCGCTCTTTTACTCGCGCGGCCACTCGCGCTGCCACCCGCAACGCCTTCGCCGTCGCTCCTCGCCAGACCTTCCGCCAGTACTCTTCACAGCAGGCCCCCAAGGGCTCCTCCAGCTCACTGCTTCTCGGTGCTGGCGCCGTCGCCGTCGGTGGTCTCGGCTTCTGGTTCTTCAACCAGGGCAACTCCCTCGACACCAAGGTCTTTTCTCCCACCAAGGAGGACTACCAGAAGGTCTACAACGAGATCGCCAGCAGGCTCGAGGAGAAGGACGACTACGATGACGGCAGCTTCGGCCCCGTCCTCGTGAGACTGGCATGGCACGCGTCTGGCACCTACGACAAGGAGACTGGCACTGGTGGTTCCAACGGCGCCACCATGCGTTTCGCTCCCGAGGGTGACCACGGCGCCAACGCCGGCCTGGTCGCCGCCCGCGATTTCCTCGAGCCCGTCAAGAAGAACTATCCCTGGATCACATACTCTGATCTCTGGATCCTCGCGGGTGTCTGCGCCATCCAGGAGATGCAGGGTCCCATCATCCCCTACCGTCCCGGCCGTAGCGACCGTGACGCCGCCGCCTGCACCCCCGACGGCCGCCTCCCCGACGCCGCTCAGGGCTCCAACCACCTCCGCAACATCTTCAACCGCATGGGCTTTAATGACCAGGAGATTGTCGCCCTCTCCGGCGCGCACGCCCTCGGTCGCTGCCACACCGACCGCTCCGGTTTCGACGGTCCCTGGACCTTCTCCCCCACCGTTCTGACCAACGACTACTACCGCCTGCTGCTCGAGGAGAAGTGGCAGTGGAAGAAGTGGAACGGTCCCAAGCAGTACGAGGACAAGAGCACCAAGACCCTGATGATGCTGCCCACCGACATGGCGCTGATTCAGGACAAGAAGATGCTGCCTTACGTCGAGAAGTACGCCAAGGACAATGACGCCTTCTTCAAGGACTTTTCGGCCGTCGTTCTGCGTCTCTTCGAGCTCGGTGTGCCTTTCGCTGAGGGTACCGAGAACAAGCGCTGGACCATGAAGCCCACTTGGGATGAGTCCAAATAGACCTTTCACGTGGTTTGCTGGGTTCAGCCAAGTTTTCTTTGCATTTAGAGCGTTTACATTCAAGTCAATTCATAGACCTGGTATAGAGGGACACATATGATAGAGTATGAGCGACATTGGAGGGAGGAAAAATATTAGATGGATATCCCACGTTCTCATCAGAATACATTTTGCTGCCTCACAATGGCAAATTCTTTTGTAAAGTACATGTCGCACATGCGACTTCTCCATAATCCAAATACTTGCAATGAATTTTCATGGTCATCTATGGTGTGTTACGTTGAACCTTGTCGATCTTGCGACATTGAAACCTACAGCCTCGTTAAGCGCATGTTGTCTCGCACAAGCCTTGATTTGTCATCTCCATCCAGCGTCGTGGCCAGCGTGCTGGTTTGTATTCCCCCCGCTTGTAATCCTGGACAATCGGTGACAAATGCGATGCCCTCTGCCAGCGCGGTCACGCAAGTTTGCAGTTCGCGGTTCGCGGTTCGTGGCTCGCGGCTCGCGGATAGATATCGGCCACATTGTGACCATTTCTTCTCACTGTCTGGCCCAGGGTGAGAACCCCAAGTGCGAAGTTTCCCCATGTTGTTTCTACTTCGGCGTACGAAAGAAGACCGAAGTTCCACTTTATCTTTTTCGAAACCTTCCGCGAATCTTATGGCGTTATTTGGCCGGATCGACAGGTGAAATCAGGGACCGAGAGGGACTGACTCGCCCACCAGGGCGGAGAGAGATCATGCATGCTATCACTAGGTTGATTAATAATGAACCGAAAGAGGATCCTGACCACAGCGCCTTCGCGGTTGTTTGCAACAGCATCATTATACAGCATGCTCGTTTTCGCCCCGCTTCGGGCGCTTCGCCTCGGCTCCATGAAGCGGGACGTGGGATCTGTATAAGAAGCTTCATGCCGCAGCTTGACAAGCCTCTTGATACTGAGTTGTTATAGACATTCCATCATAGACTATCGCGTCACTTTGATCCCGCTTTTCCGTCTGTTCTCGCTTTGTTTACTCGCCAGTACCAGTCCACACCGAAAACACCATCACTCAGAGCAAGCGTCAACCAGCGCAAACCATCACCATCACGATGGTCTACGATCTCAATAACAAAGCCGCTCCTGGCATACCCTACTACACGCCGGCTCAGGAGCCCGCGCCTGGCACCGCGCTCGACCCCGACAATGCGCCCACTCTCTTCAAGCCGCTCAAGACCCGCGGCGTGACCATGCACAACCGCTTTGGCGTTTCGCCCATGTGCATGTACTCGTGCCACGACGGCTTCGTCACCGATTTCCACCTCGTCCACCTTGGCCAATTTGCCCTTCGCGGTGCCGGCCTCGTCATGGTCGAGGCCACCGCCGTCGAGCCCCGCGGCCGTATCTCCCCACAGGACTCTGGCCTCTGGAAGGACGAGCAGATTGCGCCCCTCCGCAAGATCACAGATTTCCTGCACTCGCAGGGCTCTGTTGCGGCGATTCAGCTGGCTCACGCGGGCCGCAAGGCGAGCACGCTGGCGCCCTGGATCGGAGGGTCGGCCAAGAAGCAGATCGCGGCCGAGGAGAACGGCGGGTGGCCCACGGATGTCGTGGGACCGAGCGCGATCCCGTACTCGGATGACTTCCCGCAGACCAAGGCACTGACAAAGGAGGAGATCAAGGAGCTCGTCAAGGGTTTCGCTGACGCCGCTGTGAGAGCTGTCAAGGCCGGGTTTGACGTGATTGAGATCCACGGCGCCCACGGTTACCTGATCACAGAGTTCCTCTCCCCCATCTCTAACGTAAGTTTTTCTCTCATTGAATTCGATAATCCTGTGCGTAAGTGAAGAGCAAGTGCTGATGATCTCCATCAGCATCGTACCGACGAGTACGGCGGCAGCTTCGAGAACCGTACCCGCTTCCTCTTTGAGATCATCGAGGCCGTCCGCGCCGTCATCCCCACCGAGATGCCCCTCTGGCTGCGCATCTCGGCCACCGAGTACATGGAATGGCAGGGTGACTCCTGGGAACTTGAGCAGTCCATCCGCCTCGCCAAGCTCCTGCCCAAGGCCGGCATCGACGTCCTCGACATCAGCTCCGCGGGCAACAACCCCCAGCAGCGCATCCCCAAGGACCGCAACACACAGCTCAACTTTGCGCGGACGATCCGCGAGGCCGTCCGCGCCGAGGGGCTGGAGCTCCAGATTGCCGCGGTCGGATGGATCACGGACGCGGAGCGCGCCAACATGGCGGTCCAAGAGGGCCCTGCTGCCTCGCCGTCAACCACCCAGACGACGAACGGCGAGCCCAAGCAGAGCCAGGGCGCTACAGACATGATCGAGTTGGACAGCGAGCATGGGACCAAGGCGTCGGCAGATATTGTCCTGTCGGCGCGGCAATACTTGAGAGAGGCAGACTTCCCTATCAAGGTTGCAAGGGAGTTGGGCGTGAAGGTGAAGCCGGCGAATCAGTACTTTGCGACTGCCTATTAGTTATCAAGACGCACGCAATCAGACATTAGATAGCATAGCGGTGGAATTTGTTTGTCAAAATTCTCAATATGAAAACGACCATTTTTAACCCTTTCAAACAGTCTATTCTTAGTGTGCTGACGTGCAGGAATGATGGGAATGTTGTTGGCTTGCTCCGCCCCAGCGATTCCTGCGCCAGACCAGAAAGGATATTTTGGACACCGTATGAGTCTCTTGCGACAAAGACAGTGCACATCAGCATAATCCTCTCAATTCAATACTTCACAGCGTTGCATAATGTGTGGTATCGGTAGAAAAGTTCACGGTCAGCACAAAAAAGAAGCCAGGTTGCAAGATTGGGAAAGCAGCCGCCGCTTTGCACAACGTGGCCTCTCGGAGGATGACCCGAACGGATCGGGGCTAAAAGAAGCAGCTCGGCAGGTCCTGCGGCGGCAAAGTGTCACATCGAAACGGGTAATAATCAGTACTTGGTACGAATAGGTTCATGCGCCTCTGTGTGTGCGAGGATAGCTGGGCCCCGTGGCCACGCTGTAAAACACTGTGTCGATAGAGCCCGAGATGCTGCACACATGTTGCATAGGTGTTGAGATCCGAACGATATCCCAGACTTTATTCGAAGTTGGTCGACCCCAATTTGTCAGGCATAGAAGCATAACGGGAGACGGGTGCACATGTCATTAGGGAGCTTGGGCCATCTGTGGCAAGATGATCCTAGCAAGTCGAAGGCACGAGAGACTACGATTTTTGAGACACAGACACTCCCTGATCACGTCAACACCAAGACGAAAAACCATAGTCATCCCGTATGTTACTGATCAATCATGCTCGACGGCAGGCTCAGGCCGGTGCGTACGGGAGACGGTGCGGTTTTGACGTAGGTATGCATTGCTTGGAACGCGCGAGACTGGACCCTTCGCCCTGATCAGCACGGGTGTGGAGGCCGGCTGGGCTGGGGCGAACCAGTCAGCGAGCCGCTTGCTTGACCGGGATCTAGACTCGTGGGTGTGCACGCCTATGCCATTTCGTCTTGGACGATCACCGTATTCTGAACGAGGACAATTGAGAGGCGAGGCGAGGTGGGGAGGAGACGAAACTTGAGAGTTCAAGAGCTCCTTTCGTGGGCATCTGGCGAACGAGAAGAGAGATCTGGTAGACGTAGCGTGAGCTCTGACAGGTCGAATCATCAGCAGAAGCAACAGTTGGCAAACCCGAGCAGAGTTGCCAGGTATCATCCTTACTGTACTAAATCAGGCCAAAGGATGCACACGCAGACGGGCTGATGGCTCCTTGGGGTGGTAATGGTGGTGCAGGTGGAGGCCCAGCTCAGCCGTGAAGCACGTCGAGCCTTGGGGACACTTGTTCACTTGCGCTCCCTCAGCTCCCCGACCCCACCAACCTCCTCTCGCCGCCACCGCTGCTTCGACTACAGGTACAAAGTCGGCCCCGGTACTTCTACGCCTTCTGTCCTCATTCCATCTTCCTCCCCCATCATTCTCTCCCCATCTTTCCCTTGCCTCAATAGCTGCAACTTCTCTAGCTGGCCTCGACTTTGTTGTTTGTTAGGCCTCATTCTCACGATACCCATACCCACACACCACGTACAGATACCCCAAACAAAAAATCAAGATGCAGTGCAAGGCCCTCGCTTTCGGTCTCTTGGCCGCCATTGCCGGCTCCGTCTCCGCTGAGGAGGTTTCCGACGTTCACCAGCTCACAAAGGATACCTTTGGTGACTTTATCAAGGCCAACAACCTTGTTCTCGCAGAGTGTAAGTCAAGTCATGCCCCAGCACCAGCGCCAGCTAGGCACCTCTCAGGCTGCATTACCAATCATCAGTAGCTGACATTCAATGCTTCCACAGTCTTCGCTCCCTGGTGCGGTCACTGCAAGGCCCTCGCTCCCGAGTACGAGGAGGCTGCCACCACCCTCAAGGAGAAGGACATCAAGCTTGTCAAGGTCGACTGCACAGAGGAGGCCGACCTCTGCAAGGACTATGGTGTTGAGGGTTACCCCACCCTCAAGGTCTTCCGTGGCCCTGAGAACGTCTCTCCCTACGGTGGCCAGCGCAAGGCGAATGCGTAAGTTTTGACGTCCTTCAACGTGTTGTCCGTTCTGAATCACGAGCTGACAGAGGCTTCTCATCCAGCATCACATCTTACATGATCAAGCAATCGCTCCCTGCCGTCTCTATCCTCGACAAGGACACCCTGGCCGACTTCAAGACGGCCGACAATGTCGTTCTTGTTGCCTACATCAACGCCGACGACAAGGCCTCCAACGAGACCTTCACAGCCCTCGCTGAGGAGCTCCGTGACACCTACCTCTTCGGTGGCATCAACGATGTCGAGGTTGCCAAGGTTGAGGGCGTCGAGGCCCCCGCCATCGTTCTCTACAAGAACTTTGACGACGGCAAGAACACCTATACCGAGAAGTTTGACGCCGAGGCCATCAAGGCCTGGGCCAAGACCTCTGCCACTCCCCTCATCGGTGAGGTTGGCCCCGAGACCTACTCCGGCTACATGTCCGCCGGCATTCCCCTCGCCTACATCTTCGCCGAGACTCCTGAGGAGCGTGCCGAGCTCGGTACCGCCATGCGCCCTCTCGCTGAGAAGTACAAGGGCAAGATCAACTTTGCCACCATTGACGCCAAGTCTTTCGGTGCCCACGCCGGCAACCTGAACCTCAAGACCGACAAGTTCCCCTCTTTCGCCATCCAGGAGATTGAGAAGAACCAGAAATTCCCCTACGACCAGGAGGCCGAGATCACCCACGACCTCATCGCCAAGTTCGTCGAGGACTTTGTTGAGGGCAAGATTGAGCCCAGCATCAAGTCTGAGCCCATTCCCGAGACCCAGGAGGGCCCCGTCACCGTTGTCGTCGCCAAGAACTACAACGACGTTGTCCTCGACGACACCAAGGACGTCCTGATTGAGTTCTACGCCCCCTGGTGCGGTCACTGCAAGGCCCTCGCCCCCAAGTACGATGACCTTGCTTCCCAGTACGCCGCCTCCGAGTTCAAGGACAAGGTTGTCATCGCCAAGGTCGACGCTACTGCCAACGACGTCCCCGATGAGATTCAGGGCTTCCCTACCATCAAGTTGTACCCCGCCGGTGACAAGACCAACCCCGTCACTTACTCTGGCTCCCGTACCGTTGAGGACTTTATCGAGTTCATCAAGGAGAACGGCAAGCACAAGGCCAGCATCTCCATCAAGGCGGAGGCTGAGGCTGCCCCTGCTGCCTCTGAGGAGGCTGAGAAGAAGGAGGAGGCCAAGGAGGAGGAGAAGGATGAGCTGTAAATCAGCAGCAGCAGCAGCAGGTATGATGATGAGCTTGACGTAAAAGCCCTCGTGTGGGCAGCACGATGGACCAATGTACTACTGTGCGCATGGACGGTCTTGCGCAATCGAATGATTTCCCCGGCGTGTTTCATGGTTTTAGTTTCTAGCGGACCCAAAGGTCTTTCAATAGCTGTTTTACCGGTACAATGGGATACTGATGACATATATATGCTTTGGCAAAGCCAGACATGTGGTTCATTCTGTCGTGTGATGCGACCGAGCCAATATCAAGCGTATTAACAAGTATGGGTTATCACAGGTAAAAGGAATTATGTGGTTTGACCTGTACTGGTGATAACCGCCGCCCCAATGACCGTGAATATATTACACTCTCAGACTCGATACAATCATCCCCTGTGACTTTTGCTGGTTTCGTTCCGTCCCTAGCAGTCTGTGCCTTGCTACGCTTGTTTCCATTTTCGATTTTGCGTACGCCCTCCTCTCCTCGGTCCGTTCTGCACCAAAAGCACGTATACGAAACTTGGGTGAATCCTAGTTCTTCTCCTTGCTACGCTGCTCGAGGGTCTGCACGTAGTGCGTCAGGCTGTTGACGGACTGGCGAAGGGTCTGTGATTCGAAGGTCAGCTAGGACGGTGGTCTCTGGGATGATGTGGACAGCATGTGAGAAGTGATGCACAAGCAAGCTTCTGCACCAATTGTATCTTCTTTTTCAAGAGCTTCCGGGTTGGTGACGTACGTAGATGTCCTCGGTGAGGAGGTCGTTGGAGGTCTTGTATTCTTGGACGAGGTAGGAGTAAACAGCGCCACCGGAGAGGGTCGTGCCGAGGAGGAAGCCGAAGAGGCTGTTTTTCGTTCAGATTATCAGTCTACCCAGTTTCACATTGCGAGCTCTGGGAGGCTCGATTGGGTTGTTCTCGTCAGGAGACGTAAAAGGACTTACCCTCCGCGGAAAGCACCCATAGGTTTCCTTGCGGGCAGAGGCGCGGCGTCGGCCATACGACGAGCTGAGGCGTGGAAGGCGCGCGAGCCGGCGAGCCGGGAAGCGAGTATTCTTGAGGATAAGGCGATCATGGTGCTGATGGTAGTAGTTGGTGTGAGGATCTGCGGGGATGATGCCGTAATCGAGTATAGGAGGAAGCGTAGGGTTTGGAGGTAGAGGGAGCAGTTTTGGTGAAATAGCTGGTCGCGGCCGAGTTCCCGGTTTGGCTGTCGTCAAGCTTGCGGTCGTGGATCTCGTGCTCGAGACGGCAGGGTGGCGGGATGGAGCGAGGTCGAGGTCGTGATTGGGTGGAGAGCTCCAAAGGGATCCACTGTGACATTTTGGGTGGAGGGAGACTCTTGGAGCCTTCAACGCACCTTGGGATGCGTTTCTGGCTGGGAGAAGCCTCGCCTTTCTCCTGGCTCGACACCAAAAACAAGAATAAGAGAAATACCGAGAGGACGCAAACCACTCGGAGACAGAGTGTCTTGACTCACCATGAACAACTTTGGCGTCATCGAGCTTGCGAGCGCAAAGACGACGTCCGCGCCGGGCTGGGCCTACGTCCCCGACACACGCCTCGACCCGGGTGCTGCCGCGTTGCAGCCTGCGAACCGAAAGCGAGCGCGAAATGCGGGCGTCGGTGGCGGTTTGAGCATCGGGGATTTGTCGGCAAGGCAGGAAGCGAGGGTCAGGAAGGAGATTGAAGCCTTGGACAAGGAGTCCGGGAGGGATGCGCAGATCCCAGTGCCATTGAAGAATGGCAAGCGTAAGTTCCTCAGACGACCTGCGACCTGCTACGAGAAGAATGCGATTTCTAATGTCGGTGTGGATGCAGCACATGCCGGGAAGACGGTCAACGTGAGAAAGATCCTGCAGTCACAAAAGACGTTTGCGAACCACCTCGACGACTACCTCGCCCTCCAGGCGCAGAACGACGCCGCCGCCGCCGCCGCTGCCGCAGCTGCTGCCCGACGCGCACCGAACAAGGCCGCGGCTGCGGCGGCAGCAGCAGCAGCTTCTGGCCACGAAACAAACGACCATCCCATGACCGACGCGCCCCCCACCGCCGACCGCTCCTCGATCCTCACCCCGTCATTACGCCCGCCGCCCAAAGCCCACCCCGGCGACAACGATCCCCTGCTCATGTCCCGCGTGCCCGAGATGCCATCCGATGAGGAGCTTCGCAGGCTCCTCGCTCACCCGCCGCTCTCGTACGTGGATGCCGGCGCGACGTGGCCGGATGCGAGGGGCGCGAGGTACCCGACGCGGAGGTTCTGCGAGGTGTGCGGGTATTGGGGGAGAGTAAGGTGCATGAAGTGCGGGACGAGGGTGTGTGCTCTGGAGTGCTTGGAGACGCATCGGGAGGAGTGTCTGACGCGGTACGGAGTGTGATTTGAGCATGTATTGTCGTGATTGCTGGATGTGTTATATGGAGGCGTTTTAGGGGGGATGCATGGTTGCTTTTGAAAGGGTTGGAGTTTTTGTTTCCTTGAGGAAGGCTGTTTTGAGATACCCAAGATGGAGAGTCAACCCGAGCATAGGATCAATTTCGTATTGGAAAGAGGAACAGGTCTGTGATTCTACAATTTAATCTTCCCGTTGTTGCGGTGCTGTCATGGCAGTCCAAGCCATCAATCCCAAAGACATGTTGATTGTATCAGGCAACCAGGATATATTTCAGCTCAAACAGTGATGTCACCTGTGTGATTTCCAGGGGTTCACATTAAGGAGATGGCAAGTAATATGAAATCACACTCCGACAAAGCGGAATAAAATGCACGTCAATGGTCGTATCAGTCATGACCTTCACCAGTACAGGGTAGCTCACTGTTTCTCGACACTTGGGCGCCACAATGAGTCACCCCCACTTACAGCCCGAAAGGCAGGCCTAGCAGTTTTGCCCCTCCATTTAATGCGTCCCAGAATCTGCCCCGCGATGTGTTCCTGAACTTCAAGTCCATAACACAACTGCCTAATCGCCGCCGTCATGTCGTCTGAGCAGGTCCCAATCCACCCGCCCAAGGAGGCCGCCAAGGAGCCTTCCAAGGAGGCGCCCAAGGAGGGCAAGCCCAAGGAGAAGAAGGCCAAGCCCAGCAAGAACGCCGGTCTTGAGGTATGCATGGAACGCGACGACCCATATGCCATTGGGGCCCGACAGAGGTACTGATTCTTGTCCCTTCTCCTCAGCTCCCCGCTCTGCCCGAATTCATTCAGCACCGTCTCGATATCTTCGACAAGATCAAGGCTCGACAGGATGAGGAGACCGCCGCCAAGCCCCGCGAGGAGATCACCATCACCATGCCCAATGGCAACGAGGTGAAGGGCACGTCATGGGAGACCACTCCCTCCGCGATCGCAAAGGGCATCTCCAAGTCTCTTCTCGAGCGCACCGTCATTTCAAGAGTCGATGGCGAGCTCTGGGACATTACGAGGCCCCTCGAGAAGAGCTGCAAGCTCGAGTTTATCGACTTTGAGGATATTGAGGGTGGGTTATCCCCGAGACAGAGGAGAGGAGCTGCGTATGGAAATACGAAAGGAGCTCGGGTGCTGACGGATTATCGCAGGCAAGAAGGTCTTCTGGCACTCGTCTGCTCACATCCTCGGCGAGGCTTGTGAGAGGAGGTTCGGTTGCTACCTCTGCAATGGTCCCCCCACCACAGAGCCCCCAGGTTTCTACTACGACATGGCGAACATGCAAGAGTAAGTTGCGATCGTGCGGCAAAATCATTGGAGCCCTGCTGACCGATGTTAGTCAAAACGTCACCGAGGAGGACCAGAAGGCTCTCGATCAGATCTCGGCCTCCATCATCAAGGAGAAGCAACCATTTGAGCGTCTGGAGATGACCAAGGAAGAGCTTCTCGAGATGTTCAAGTACAGCTCCTACAAGCAGTACTTTATTAACCAGCGTGTGCCGGACGGCACCAAGAGCACCGTCTACCGATGTGGTCCGCTCATCGATCTTTGCCGAGGACCTCACGTCCCCCACACCGGCAACGTCAAGGCCATGTCTGTGTTGAGGGTGAGTTTGATCGATTTCATTCTTCCCTCGACGACTTCGACATTTACTAACATCAAACCTGCAGAGCTCCGCCGCCTACTGGCTGGGTGACAGCAAGAACGAGTCCGTCCAGCGTATTGCCGGTATCTCGTACCCCGACAAGAAGCAGCTGGAAGAGTACAAGACCTTCCTTGCTGAGGCCGCCAAGAGGAACCACCGCAAAATTGGTCAGGATCAAAAGCTCTTCTTCTGGGACGAGACCTCGCCGGGCTCGACCTTTATGCTTCCCCACGGTGCGCGTATCTACAACAACCTTGTCAACCTGATCAAAGACGAGTACAAGAGCCGTGGCTTTGACGAAGTCATGTCACCCAACATGTACAAGGCCGATCTGTGGAAGCAGTCTGGCCACTGGGACCACTACGAGGAGAACATGTTCACCTTCGAGGTCGAGAAAGAGATGTTTGGCCTCAAGCCCATGAACTGCCCTGGCCACTGCAAGATCTTCGCCCACGACACTGTCAACTACAGAGATCTCCCATGGAGGATGGCCGATTTCGGTGTTCTGCACCGAAACGAGTTCTCCGGTGCTCTCACTGGTCTTACGCGTGTGCGCCGCTTCCAGCAAGACGACGCCCACGTCTTCTGCCAGTTCTCCAAGATCACGGAAGAGATTGAGTCCGCCCTGGACTTCCTGAACCACATCTACAAGATCTTCGGCTTCACCTTCAAGCTCAAGCTGTCGACCCGCCCGGAGAAGATGATTGGTGAGGCCAGCACGTGGGATGCCGCCGAGGGCATGCTCAAGGCGGCGCTCGACAACTTCTGCCCCAAGATCGGCGCCTCGTGGGAGCTGAACCCCGGTGATGGTGCCTTCTACGGCCCCAAGATTGACATTACGGTCTACGACGCGCTCAAGCGTGACCATCAGTGCGGCACGATCCAGCTGGACTTTATCCTGCCCAAGAGGTTCAAGCTGCGCTACCTGGCCTCCAAGGACGAGGAGATCAACGAGGAGGACAAGAAGGACCCCGACCTCCCCGCCGGCTACGCCCGTCCCGTTATGATCCACCGCGCTATTCTCGGCAGTGTGGAGCGTATGTTTGGTATCCTTACCGAGCACTACGCCGGCAAGTGGCCGTTCTGGCTCAGCCCGCGCCAGGTGCTGGTCGTGCCCATCATGCCCGCCGCCAACGACTACGCGCACGAGGTCAAGAGCATCCTCGCCAAGCAGGAGATTTTCGCGGACGCGGACCTGTCCACCGATACTTTCCAGAAGAAGATCCGCAACGGACAAATGTCATCGTACAACTTTATCTTTGTCGTCGGTGCGGAGGAGGCCGACTCGCGCACCGTCAACATCCGGAACCGTGACGACCAATCGAAGCAGGCACGCGCGGAGACGGTGCCGCTGGAGCAAGCGCTTGAGAAGCTGCTGGCGTTGAAAAAGGAGAAGAGGGCGGTGAATGCCCTCGAGTAGACAATCTGAGCTTGTTTTGTTGGTTTGTAGAATTGGCATGAGACCATAACTGCTTGTAGAGCAAGACCAAGAAAAAAGAAATAAAGACTGATGATGATACCTCTGATATCCCCTTTCGATGCAAGCCCGTCATGGTTGCTCGAGTGTCTTCGCGACTTTGGCAAAGCTCCTATGGTGAGTCTCGACGATTTACTCATCGCGTTGGCAGCTTTGCACCGAGACATTAGAGGACGTCTTTTATACTGCTGCTTTGCTGGCGGCTTGTGATTCGATGGCAATGAAGAGCATGGGTCAGATATCATAGAGCACCAGAATGATACGGGAGTTAATATGTAGGTGGATCTCTGGGCGACGCGGGCTGTACCGGTCAAGTATGCAGCTTTCCTGCAAGAGATGTGTGCTTGACAGGGGGTTTATGTGCTTCGTGCTGGGTGATGTGTTTGCTCTGCATGCCGGTGCCCGGTTTACGTCTCGTGAGGACTGCTCTTTGATGGAGGGGCGAAAAAGATGCATCTCTGCCAAGTCACAGGTTGCCGAGGTCAGCCTTATTTGGGAAGAAAGGGCCTTTTTGCTTGGGACTGCAGGCAGCCGGCGTCATGGATGCAGGCGATGGATTATGTGCGTTTTAGTAGCTGCGTGAATGTTGTGTGGAGCTTGCTGGAAGGTGACTTGTCATATGGGACTGCATGACATTCAATCTGCACGCGACGAGCGATGAGGAGGAATGATTGTTTGTCGAGGTTGGGCACAGGTCAATGGCCTCAGAGGGCGAAGATGAGTTTGTGGCACGAAGCAGAGCGAAGCAAAGCGAAGCAGTCGAAACACATGGGTTTGGAGAAGAGAAACGGTACTTATGTCTGCACGTGAAATTGGTGTGAGTCGAGGTACCTCGTCTAATAGTCGCATTACCACACCACATCGATCTCTCTCGCACGTGTGAGTCTCGAGTCTCGAGGCATCGCGGCCATCGAAAAACGGACTTTGCAACCCTCGCAACCCTCCCTCGAGAACCCGACTGCATCCTCGGTTCTGCCACACACGATCATCGCACATCCCTCTCCTCTCGCGACTCTGCTCTGCTGCGACCTACTGCTTGGCCTGCGCCGCCACGCTGCCCTCCCACGTTCCAACTCACCCCTCGACCCCGCCGAACATCACGACAATTACCCTGTGTTGCCTCTGTGCCTGCCCAAGCGGCGTTGAGTTTCGAAGATTAGGATCACTTGCGCCATCTCGAAGCTTGGGACCCGATAATCGTCCCTCATACGAGTCTTTTGCCGCGAAATAAACGAGTCTAGCGTCTCTTCTTCACAAGCAACATCGCACAGCAGCGTCATCATCATCGAGCAAAGCGATACCAACACGATCACCGAGGACTTGATACGGAACAGCAAGCAGTCCCCGCGATATCGAGGTCAGCACTGCGCCCAGCGATATCAGACCCTACGTGTCGCTCATCGGGGTTTCGCCACCTACATCTCCTTCACTCTTTCCACAATGCGATGCGGCTTGGCCGGGAGCTAGCTACTGGCTGATAACCTGTTTACAAACTCAGCTGCTTGACCTGGTTAAGCACGGCACGACGTACACGGCGACATGAATAGCTACGAGGCAGACCATTCGGACGAGCTTGCGCAGATGGCTTACACCTGGGAGGGACAATGGGATGGGCCACCACCGCATGGTGCTGCTCTCCCGGGCTATCATGGCGGTCTGCCGGCGGCTGCCTACGTTGAGCATCCGGGACCGCAGATGTACAACCCGTCCAGTGCTGCCTACTGGGCCAATCCAGAAAACCATCAGCCGCCGTTCGGGCAGGGCGTACAGGCCCAATCACCAGAGCATGGCAACGATGAGATTGCCGACGACCACGGCGCCATGTTGGACTTTTCGAACCATCATACCGCACAGCCTCAAAACTCTACAGAGCACATCGGCACGTTGCCCTCGGGCGGAGAAGAAACAAACGCCATCTACCTGGCCGGGTTTCTCACCTGTTGCGCGTTGGACCCCCGGAGCTCCTTCAGGATCGACGTGAACGCCCTGAGGGAGACCATCCTGCAGTCCGTGGACGGGACGAGCGTGGGGTACTCACAGCTGATGGGGGACCACTGCGATTTTCAGGGGATCAACTGGCGCCGGCTTGGGATCACCCGTACGCAGGCGCGGCACTGGAAGAGGACGATCTTCCTGATGCCCGTGCCCAGCAAACCCTTAGAGAGGCTGTCGAGGGAATGCTTCTTCCGCTTTGCAAAGATGGACTTCTACGCAGGGGTCCACTCTAGCCATTATCAGCTGCGAGACAATCTCGCATGTCCGACGCGGTGGCATACGTACTTTCCCACTCGGCAGGGTGTTGTATGTGCGGAGTCACAAGGGGGAGGGTCCCCGAGCCGGACGATGGCGCTTCGCCATCCGGAAATCTCAACGTTGGCTGTAGGGTCAGACGTGATCATGGCTGGAACGTTGAGGGGAGAGTACTGCCTCAAGAGGCTGTACTCGGAGTCCAGGGATGCACAAGTGGACGGGTCCATCACGGGGGCGAGTCGGGCGAGCGTCAATCATCTCGACATGCATGTAGCCCGGCAGAGCCACCAACCTCGCGTCGCGATTGCGAGCAACGACGAGCAGGTGAGGCTCATGGACGTGGACACGCAAAAGATCCTTCAGACGTGGACGTATCCCTGGAGCGTCAATTGCACCGCCACATCTACGGATGGACGCCTCCGAGCGATGGCAGGCGATGGCCGCGAGATTCTCATCTGTGAGGCCGAGTCTGGCGACATCACGCAGAGACTCTCCGGCCACCGCGACGAAGCCTTTGCCTGCGCCTGGTCTGACGATGGATGGACGCTCGCGACAGCAAGTCAGGACTGCACGGTCCGCATCTGGGACGCTCGTAAATGGGGCCACGGCATGTCTGTCTGCACTCTCGGGAGCGAGATGGAGGCCATCCGCAAGCTCAAGTTCTCACCCGTCGGGAGCGGGAAACCCGTGCTGGTGGCGGCCGAGGACATGGATTACGTCAACATCTTTGACGCGCAAATGTACACGTCCAAGCAGACCATCGACGTCTTCAGTGAGATCAACGGCGTCGACTTTGCCAACGACGGGCAGGATCTCCGGGTGCTATGCTCCGATCCGCACAGAGGCGGGGTGTTGCACCTGGAGCGGCTGGGGCTCGAGGCGGAGCCGCAGCTGCGCAGGATGCGCAAGACGACGCGCACGGGGAGGGAGGATATGCTGTGGGATCCGAGGACGCATGACTTGGTTGGGAACGGGGACGGCAACGAGGGCGTGGACGAAGGAGGGGAGGATACCATGGATACGGATGATCACTTCTCGGCCGGGCCGAGGGGTAAGCGGTCAGGTCGAAGGAGATACCACCCCCGGAGTTATGAACCTCCCGAGGTTTTTTGAGGAGGAGGGCGATGAGATTTACGATCGGTGTTTCGAAAGAGTCATGATCTAATGTTCAATCTATATATATCTATAGACGTTTCCGTGTTGGGAGTTTCCCAGCGTCTCGGGTTTTGAATCCATCTTTACTGTATCATAGTCTCTGGAATCAGGGACTTGCTGCATCGCATTCTCTCCCTTCCCTGCCCTGTCACGAAATAAACACATGTGCGCTCTCGGTTCATCCCGTTCTCCGTCTCCCTTGCGTGGCTCCCTTTATCGTCAGCCATGCAAAACGGCTCTCTGTTGTTTGAACGGAGGGTTACCCAGCCCATTTGAAGCCAAAACGATGGATCACTACGGCTCCCTGCCCTCTGCCCCTTTTTGTCTGAAACATAGTGTCGGTCAATCCAGCCCTACGTCAAGAAAGCCACAATGTGAGACATTGTCACTATGTGGGCGGAATGACATGATCGGCACTGCAGATCCACGTGGAGGAAGCCAGAGAGGAAGAAGCCGACAGGAATGCGGGAGAAAAGACCGACGAGCTTGACGACTTGACAATTTTGGGGCCTGTTCGCCACAGAATGGACGAAACCTCCATCTGACAGTTTGTAATACTTGAAAGTTTTTTTTTCATGTCTAAGAGAACTGCGTGATTTGTTTCAAAAGGGAGAAGCAAATGCTGGAACACCTTGTCTCGGCACAGAAGAAGCAAATCTCATCGAGTGTTTTGTCCTGATGACCCAGGTGAACGCGAAGAACTGATGCCGTCGCCATGTCACTGCGACACCGCGAGAAAGGGAGGTTTAGCTTTTTGCAGAAGACACGAGGGAAACGGTGATCATGGATGTGATCAGAATGTTCCCCGAGTTTGGCTTGTGGTTTTATGGAAGGTAAACAGAACAGAGCAACCTATGAGTGTATGTGCACGGGATCTTTTGAACATTGAAAAGTGTGATTCCATTCCCGCACAGCGTGGGGAGAAATAAGATTATACAAACAAAAAAGACGGCTGCTAATGCAATGCAAAACCCGGATCAAGTAAAAGGATAAGGGTAAAGACCATGATCAAAACAACGACAAATAATGTGCACAATGTTGTTTATATGCAACAAGAGGAATATTCAGATCATGTGATATATATGTGCTCCCAGCTTTTTTATGTTTGAGGCGAAGCTGTTGAAAGTATCGAGAGAAGATGTACAAAGCTTTCACTTCCGACACGATGCTCAAGTCGAGTCACCGGTAACAGATGCGAGATTATCATCGGCAGAGGGATGATCTATCCATCTTAAGCGAAGACCTCCTTGGGGCAGCCCCAGTGCTGCTCAACGTTCTGAACACCACCCTGCTTCCACTTGTCGTCGTACATGGAGAAGAAGCAGGTGGAGCCACCGGCAGCCTCCTTGATGGACTTGAGGGCGGTGATGGCCTCCTTCTTACCGGGGCAGGCAGCACCGTTGCAGCCGGAGCCGCCAGTGGGCCAGCCGCACTCGAGGTTGATGGCCTTCTTGCCGGGGCAGACCTTGTTGAGGATGCTGAGCTGATCGGCAACGAAAGCGCCGGCCTTGTCGGCGGTGACGGCGGTGTTGAAGAAGGGGTGGATGTTGGCACCGACAACGTCAATCAGAGGGCAGATGGCGCTGACAAACTCCTCGTTCTGGTAGCTGTCGAGAATCTCAGCAGTGGTCCAGGGGCCCTTGTAGCCGGAGCAACGGGACTTGACGGCAGTGATGAGGCTGCTGAGCTGACCAGGGGAGCAAGCACCGCTCATCTTGACCTCGTTACCGACGACAAAGAGCTTGACCTGGTCCCAGTCGGCCCAGGCGGCGATGGTGTCAACCTGCTCCTTGATGTCGGGAGAGTTGATGCTGCAGCTGCCCTTGACGAAGACGCCAATGACGAGCTTGAGGCCGAGCTTCTTGGCGGCAGGGATGACGGTCTTGTAGGTGTCGCAGTCGGTGGAGTAGATGCGGATGGTGTCAAGACCCATGCCCTTGAGGATGGTCAGGTCAGCCATGACGCCAGAGGCGCTCTTGCAGAGACCGTTGGAAGGCTCGTAGGGAGTGTAGGTCATGGCGTAGGCACCGTCCTTGGAGGGGCCGAAGTTACCGTGGACAATGTCACCAGGGCCGGAAACCTGGGGCTTCTTGGTCTCCTTCTTGGGCTCGGGCTTGGGCTCGGGCTTGGGCTCGGGCTTGGGAGCCTCCTTGTACTCGGTCTTGGGCTCGGGCTTGGGCTCAGGCTTAGGCTCGGGAGAAGGCTTGGCCGCGACTTTGATCTCGGTCTTGGGCTCAGGCTTAGGCTCGGGTGCCTTAGTCTCCTTGGGAGGCTGAGGCTTCTCAGACGTCTTGTAGGGGCAGTAGGCGACGGTCTTGTCGACAGTGACAGTGACGACAGTCTCGCTGCGGGTGTAGGTGCCGGGCTCGAAGACGGAGACGGTGGGGTAGTAGACGTCAGTCTCACCCTCCTCGATGATGGTCACGGTACCGGGCACAACGGTACAGACACCAGCGCCAGGGCAGACGTGGGTGGTGGTGGGAGCCTCGCCGCCGTTGGCCTCGGTGCAGGCTGCGTAGGTGACGGTGGTGGGCTCAGCACACTCGGTGGTCATCCCTCCGATGGTGTGGGTACCGGCGGGAAGGTGAGTAGAGGCGGCACCGCAGACCTCGACCTTCTCGGTGACGGTCATGGTCTCGGCGGGGATGGTGTAGGTGCCAGGGCCATCGCAGGTGCTGAGCTCAGGGGCGGGAACGACGGGGACGACGGGGATGACGGTCGTCTCGGGGGCAGGAGTGGTGGTGGCCGGCGGCGGAGGCGCGACAACCTCAGGAGTGTGCGTGGGCTTGGGAGCATCAGGAACCCAGGTGGCCTCACCGGTGATGGTGTGGACGATGGTGCGGCAGATGGGCGTGCAAGCCTCCTCGGCGCTCTTTTTGAAGAGGTTGTGAGCCTGGCGATGGGCGTTGTGGGCGTTGGCACCGGAGGCCATGGCCGCAATGGCGGCGGCAGCGACGAAACCCTTCATTGTGATTGAAATAGATGGAGAGTTTTCTTTGCGAGAATTTGATTGCGCTGTACGTGTCTGTCGGCTGGAACGTCGGGGAAAAACGAATGCCCGCTAAATGAGTGAAGCGGTAAGTGGGATAAAGAATGAAAGGACGAAAGCTTGTCTTGCGATGGCTTCCTTTGTACGAGCTCGACGTCGGGGGTTCGTGAGGAGGGGAAGAGGGAAAGGAAGGAAGGCAGAGCAAAGCGGCGCGTGGCGATGAGGTTGTTATTATTGTGGCTCACAGCCCGACTGTCATGGGTTCCCGGTCCAGGTCTGTGTCCAGGACCCGTCGCTCTCGTCCGTCTCCTCGTCCTCCCCAGCATAGACCAACAACACGCAGCACCGACAGGACAAGGGGCCACAAAAGGGGGGCGGGCGATACGACAAATGACCGGGGTCGTAGGCGGTCTGCGGCCCCCAGTCACACCCCGAGGTGCCACTGACAAAAGCGCAGTCAGCAGCTATCCTTGCCGCCCAGAAGAGCCGGAGTATGGTTGTCGAAAAGATGCGGCGCTACCATGGCCACCGTCCAGGATATCCAGAGGCTCTCCTCAGCGCGAGAAAAGGGGGCTCGGCCAAGGGGAGGGGGTGTGGAGCCGGGCCCGAGCAAGCAATCTCCTTCTTGCTAGGCGTTCAAGCCTGCGCAGTGCCCTCCGTGATGAGATGTCAGCCGGTACATAGGTAGCGATAGATGAGTGGCCGAAACGAGGCGCCTTGAGTAGCGGAAATGACCTGGCGTCGCCTTTGAGAGTTGTCCAAGATGAGGTCCTATGCCCCCCCAAGTCAAGCCAGAGACATGAACCAGCTGCCGCGTAATTGTCTTCCTTGGCCCGACTAGGTATTGTGGCGCGGCCAGTTCCCTTCAATTCTCACTCCATCATTCAAGCTTTGATGCTTCCTAGCCGCCGTCGTTCCGTGCTCTCATCGAATCTCGTCCCACTGCCTGAGTCAATGCAGTCCGCAAGGGCGACCGACGTCTCTGGGCGGTGAAAACGCGCGACAGATCAGGTACAAGGCAGACACCTGTCAGGCCGGCTGGCACACCACTCCGTGGTTCCTGTTCCTGGCGCTATTGTTCTGGTAGCTTTGCTGAAGATAGATCGTGCGCCCGGTCGCTGCATGTATTCAGGTTGCTTCATCTGTGCGCGAGAGACTGCAACCGCCTGCGGTGACAAGCCACAGAGGCTACACCACTTTGGTCGCCGAATCCGCGTCCTGTCAGTGCCGATCTCTTCCACCGTTCAACTTGGTGGGTTGCAATGCACCTTGGGGCCAGAGCCAAAGGAGAGATTGTACCTGCATTGATTGTGGGCTCCATCTGCGCGGTCAATATTAGCCCCGGTCTAAATTCAGGAACAAAATCAGCCAGCACCCACTCATCATGCGTGCCTTGACCCAACCCTCCCACACTCGCGTGGTTGGCTGAAATGATGGGGTTGGCAGCAGCCAAAAGGGAGACACTTTGGCGCGATCAGTCGAGACGTCGATGGCTTTGGAAATAGTCTTCATTTAAGCGACGCTTGTCCGAGGTTTTGGTGCTCAGCAGCGATTCACCAATTGTTGAATGTGGCGTCGGGCTATTCTCGGCTGGTGCACGATGACTGGATTGTGATGGATCAACCAGTACACGGCGCAGCGCAGAGGAAGACTGCTGACAGCGCCGTTCTCCAAAGGATGCCGTTGTCCCACGGTTCATGGGGCGAAGAAGGAACTTCGTGCGTCTTTGGGATTGGCATCCACAACGCCCCCCAGTATCCCACAATAGAATAACGTTCATATCGGCAGCTTCGTTCGCGAACTTGCATCTTCGAATTTGGTCCCCGACTTTGTCCCGCAGTGTGCCGATTTGCCACGGACAACACGGCCCCCAGCGGGAAATTGTCCAATTCGCTGACCAGACATGGTCGTGATTGGCAAAGCAATTTCGAGTTCCGGCCCCGGCACCAGGTAGGCAGTCGATCGATCCAAAGCTTATTTCACTGACGGCACCAGTGCTCGGGGAGCTGTAAACGATGGGCGCTATCTTTTAAACCAGAACCCCATCTTGACTCCTGCAATTATCGTCAGCATCAAAGCCCTGCTTGTCTTTTTGTGGGACAAAATCGAACCTCGATCCCTATCGAGTGTGGAGCAGAGACTCGGACGGGCCCAGACTGCCCGGGGAATTGGTAATACGAGGTACTCAGAAGCACGAACATGGTGACACGCGGACAGGCGACATCCTCGTGAGTAGGTGACACCGGGGGGTTCACGCCCAACTTGGGGTAGTAAATAACGTCTTCTTTTTTATTTGGCTTTGACTACCGTCGCGACACGCTTCGTTTCGTCACGACGTTTGTAGCTGCGCCGCAACAGAGGTGAGCGACGGTGCTGCGGCACCTGTGAGGCGACGGATGTGAGAAACCAGCTTCACCATGATGATTCGATGTCATAAGCCAGAACGGGAGTATACGATACTCTCGAAACCGACTAGAGGGAGGATGGGCGGGAGATCAGCAGGAATTGAAAACAACGATGATCAATGTTGAGAAGAAAGGATGATGGGTCCATGCCTTGCTACATTGCAATTGCTGGTATGGAGGACATCACGTGACCTCGCGCGTCGATGATGGTGTGATCTACGCGCTCTGTGTAGGGTAGCCCGTTTCATGTCGCCGCTCTGCCCAAATTTTTTGGCGTCACTTCGCGACTCTACTTATTAGAGCGAGCACATCGCGTTCTAAGTAGCTACCGCACAACACCAGCAATATGCTTACGACAAGCAGAAGATCACCCTATGTCTGCTGGCGATGCATCGCTCGCAGCCCACAGTATGACCAGTCTGCTCGCCTGATCGCATCGCCCCGACTATCGTATTCGACAACGACGTCACTTCGGAACACCACACATGTGCGCCAACCAGCCCTTCTTGAACACCTTTTACAATACCTAACGGCTCTATAGCAGGATCGTGCCTCCAGCGATGATGTTGCTAACACGATTGCGGCTACTATGGCCAAGACCACGCCTCGTACTTCAACTTCGAAGAGGCAGACTATCCACGATCGGTTACGAGCCTGGGCCGCTGAGAATAAGGACAATACAGTAACGTCGCATATCGGATCAGAGTCTAGACTCGCTGTCTCTGTGGCAAATTCCGGAACACGCTCGATCAGCTCTGGTGTTCATATCAGCGATCTCGAGCTGGCATCAGATGGATGGACAACCGGTGTGATAGGTCAGGGTGCGGACGTGGACATTGGGACCGTTGGAACAACCACTCGGAACCCTGGTGACTTGATCGAGATCAGGTAGGCAAACTTGAAGAACGAGATATGTGTTTGAAAATGGTCTCTTTTGCTAACAAAGACTAGATCCTCCAGCTACCGCGGCAAGCAACTGGCCATCTACCTTGGATTCTTCAACGGCATGCACCACTTCTACACCAACTTTGCCAAGTGGATGATGACCAGATCGTTCCCTGCCACCTTTTCTGTTGCGCGCTTTGCCTCGTTTGAAGACCTCGAGCCGATTTTCAAAGCCATCCCGAACGGACTGACGACCGAAGAGTATGGAGAAATGCAAAGAGAGAACAAGGGCCCCACAAGAGAGGACGGCGCTGCTGTCCTGGCGAAGATGCAAGAATTCAGACTGGAGGCCGACCGGATCTGGTTGAACAACATCGAAGCTCTCGAAGGAATGGCCGACAAACTGCCCCAGCTAGGAACCGCGAGCTACCTCAGTTTATTCGACATTGCCCGCTCAACGCTCCCAAAGAGTGTCCGCGCCGACGGTACAATGTCTCCGGCTACGCTATACAGTGTTCTAGAGGTCATCGAGCACGAGAACCTCATCTTCCACCCGCTCAGCGACTCGGATCAGTGCCAACGGCGAGACTATTTGTTTGAAATCTTACCAAAGGCCCAGATCAGCACTATCAAGTCGGTAGCCAACATAATGAGGGATGCGACCAGTACGAAGTGGACAAATGCAAAGACTTCAGACTCCAACGCAGTCTACGAGGGGTTTGTCGCCAGGGCCCAGGAGGTTGTCGCGCAAAGCCGCAAGGCACGGCAATGGACGACTCACAGCATTTTGCAGCCTACCTCTGGCGTGACACTTGAACGGCCAACTTGGAGCAAAGCAGACAGGAAGCTCATTTCTTTCCTGCATTGGTGGGCCGTACACAACCTCATGGCACCAGACTCTGTGTATCACGCAATCGGGTCGTCTATCCTCAGAGGTCTGGATCTCTATCCTGAAGTAGACTTGGATCAATCATTGGCTTGGACATTCCTTCAGGAGATTGGTCACGTTGCTCCATGGGAAATTCCAGGCCGCTACCAGACACGCCTGCCAGGCACCGTTGCTGTACGAGGCGGGGGACTCACTCGGGAGCCCCTGGCTGCCTCATCCCTAAAAGAGTCTATGCGAGAGGACGTTGCGGCAAAGACGCGTCAAGATACTGGTGAAGAGACCGTGTTTTGTATTGACAAGGCCGAAACAACCTTGATCGATGACGGAATCTCTCTAGAGCGTACGGAAAGTGACGAGGAGTTTTGGATTCACGTTCACGCGGCCGATATTGGAGCGGAGGTACATCCTCGGTCCCGCCTTGATACATACGCGGAGACCATTCCCGACAATATCTACCTGACGGGACATTTCCAGTCGATGCTGCCTAGCGTAACAGAAGCAGAGGGCGAGAACTTAGCGGATCGCTTTTCTTTGGAACAGGGAAAGTCTGCACTCACGTTCAGTGCAAAAGTCAATTTCACTGGTGACATCCTGGATTACAAGATTGAGCCTCGCCGACTGAGCAAGGTCGTGAATCTTGATCCGACGGATGTCGCGAGATTCTGCAACCAGCCGCAACCACCGCCCGTGTCGAGCACCAAACTCGTTGTCGGCGAACTCACCTCTGAGATTCCCCCATTCGCACGCGATCTTCCGCTCGCAAAGGACCTTGACGAGGCTGCCAAGGGCGATCTGCGCACACTGCACAGATTGAGTGAAGGGCTGAAGAAGAGGCGCGCTCGCGATGGAGCGTGGCCGTTCTTCCCACCCCGACCAGCTGTGAACGTCAGATTCAACAAAGAAGCCGAGTCACCATCGGAGAGGGACGACAAGATGACGTTACCTGCCGACCCCCGCATCGAGGTCGGCTACGAAGACACCGCCGGTAACAGCATGGTGGCCAATACCATGGTGCTGGCCGGTCAGATCGCCACAATGTGGTGCGCCGAGCGAGGCATCCCCGCCCCTTTCCGCAAGAATCCCCACGCGGAGCGGAACTGGGACCTCGCGCTGGACTACGTGAACAAGGAGATCATCCCGAACATCAGCACCGGCAAGCCCCTCAAGCCTGTACAGATGCGGACCCTCAACGCAATGATCGGCTCGCCCGAGCTGTCCACCGAGCCGGGACCCTACCTCCTCATGGGCCTGACCAGCGGCTACATGAAAGTCACCTCCCCCCTTCGCCGCTACGCCGACCTCGTCGCGCACTGGCAGATCCACGCCGCCCTCGCCCACGAGCGCGCCGTCGGGCGCAAGATCGACCCGAGCATCGACGACCTGGACGCGATCCTCCCTTGGGGACGCGCCGACCTGACCGAAAAGCTGCAGCTGGTGGAGATGCGCGAGAAGATGGTCCGCAAGCTGGCGCTGTGCAACAACGAATGGATCCTAATGGCCGTCGCCCGCGCCCTCTCCTCCGAGGGCGGCCTCCCGGACAAGATGACGCTCACCGTATCGCAGAGCTACGGCAAGGGCGTCGTCGGCACGCTCGACTACTTTGATCTCACGGCGATCCTGCCCGCGCAGCAGATGGACGAGATGGTCCTGATCAAGGACCTCCGCGTCGACGACCAGTTTGAGGTGGAGATTGTGGACGTCAACGTGCTCAGGCGGACCGTGACTGTGAGAGCGGTGAAGTACCTCGGGAGGGGCGATTCGGGGCCCGCACCGGTGTCGAACGCTCGGGGCAGCATCCTCGGGCTGATGAGCAAGCAGTTTGGGCCGGGGAATTTCCCCAAGATGCTGGCGGGCGCTGCGCCGGGCGAGGGCGAACCCTCTACGACCGCCGAGAAGCAGCTGGGGGCGTGAGCATTGCCTGAGTGACATCTTTCATCCGCGCGACCACAGAGGGAACAAGCTTCCGCGGCCAACTTTCAATCCTGGTCGCGTGACCACGGCCTAATTCACGATGCCCCCTCCTCACGATTTTTGTTGGGGCTCTCGCCTGCCTTCTCGTTTCGGGGGGACCCCATCCCCCGCACCCTTTTTGTCAACCCCATGGGGAAACGCCCGAAAAAAAAAGTCACGATACCCTGGGCCACTATTATGATTCATGCGTTTGTGTTCAGCCACGTCAGGCACTTGAAGGGGGCGGGAGGAATGGCGAAAAAAGCGTGATGTCATATGACCCTCCAGATCTTTGGCGGTGTGATGATGAGCGACGAGTAATGAAGTCAGCGGCTGAGGCGGGAATGTTTTTTTTTCCACACTCGGCTTGTCTCAGTAGCGGTGTACTTAAATTATTGTATTATTGTAACATAGACCACCTGTACAGATAGTCAGTGCATCATGTTGGCAGCATCGAAAGGCATTGCAAGCACATTGGGATTCACTGTCACAATCAGAGATCAAAATACGCGTCCACACATCGATTCGAAAGAAAAGACCCAGGTATTGTGATCGATAGATAAACACTTTTCTTTTACATCAGCACTAGTCGAATACTACCTCATGTTCTATACAAGTACTCTTGTGTCCAGCCCTCGAGGGCAAATCCCGTATTTTTTCCAGAGCTCCGTGTTTGCTTTCCGTAACCGCTCTCAAGGATATCATGTAAAAGGCAAAAAGAACCTAAGAAAAGGAAAAGAAGAAAAGAGACCAATAAGTGATAAGGAGAAGCCACATGCAAAAAAGTGAGAATGTGATACCGAAAAAGAAAAAAAAAAAAACGTCAAACCGTGGTAAATCCCTGATTCCGAGTTCGCGATAACCTAATACGCCATTACCACGCATCGCCTTTTCTGTTCCTGCGTTCGTCAGGATGCAGTCGTAGTGCACTGAAAATGATCATGTGGCCACTTGGCCCAACAACATCAGGGTCTCTCCACCCTCTGAACTTCGTTTCCTGGTTTGTGGACCCTTGGGTGCCTACCACTCATCGCGTAGTCGATTACTTCCTCCAACCAACGTTCCAAATGACGTGAGCAATGTCACGAGCGGTGTTGACTGTCTCAATCACCCGTCCAAAGATGCCTTCACCTGCTGCGGCTGCTTTGCCTTCGTCCAGCGGCATGAGCATACCGGATTCTGTCCGCCGCATACCGTCACTGTTTTTGCCGGGGCTCCCTGACGTCGGTGACCGATGCTCTCGTGACGGAATGCTTTCAAGCGAATCAGACCGCATATTCAGCATGGCTTCCTCCATCTCGTCATCCTCCTCCGCTTCTCCTAGGTAAAAATGGGTAGAATCCTTTGACGGCCGCAGTGTTTCCTGAGAGGAGCCGGGTGATCCAAGAGGACTGTGAGCAATCCCTGTGCTGTGCTTCATGGCGGTTTCTTGGGGTTCCGGCGAGTCCTCGCGATATTTAAGTGTTGTAGACGGCAGCATGGCAATGATCCTGGCGTCAGATACGCCTGACTTGCCAGACCGCCTCGTCTTCATGGGCCGTCTCTTCTTCGTCCTTGTCTTCTTCATCATGAAGCCATCATCTGAGTCGCTGTCCTGGGCGAACGTTTCTGTCTCAAAGTCGTCGTCTTCGTCGCCCCGGACATCAACAGCAATGCATTGTTCTACTTGCTCGTTGAAGTGAATGTGTTTGCGTCCAACGCTGGGAGATGAGATGCCTGATGATTCGGCTGAAATCTCTGTCGTCGTGGTAGTCGCTTGACTCGATCGGCGAGCCGCGAAGGGCGAAAAATCCGTGTGAGCACGAGACAAGGCAGGCCGCACGGATGCTATAGTTTCCTGCGCTCGCACGGCAGCCGTGGCTTGCTTCAACAAGGAAGCCGTGGAGATGGATCGTTGAAGCATCAGCTCTGACATACTCCGCTTCTTAAGACACGGCTTCTTGTTGAGATTTGTAAAAGACTCGCTTTTGGAAAGCGTATGACTAGATGGCTCCGTGTGTGTTGCTTTCTTCGTTGCTCCTATCTGCAGAGGCCCGTAGAGCCAGGTCACATCGCAGTCCTTGAGCCTAACATCAGAAGGTTAGTACAATGAAGGCGTGGCAGGAGTGTCGGTGCGCATACCAGTTGAGTGTCTCTGGAGAGATGGTCTTGAGGTTGTTCTTCGACTTCATCCACGTTCTCCAAGACGCATTCTCCAGCCGAGCACTGTTGTCAAATTCGCCACGACGCGAGACCACATATCTCCAAGATGACCAAATGTCTTCCTCTCTCCAATCATGCGAAAGATAGTCGACCTGTCTAGTAGGCTGTTTTATGACAGCCGTGTCATCTTCCGCATGCTCTCCGCAGTCAGGAGTTCCAGGCTTGATGCCGTCGGTGATTTCTGAGTACTCTGGAGAGGTGAGATGACCGAGATCGTCCGGAGGACTGAGAAGACCTTCTGCACCGTAACTTGACTGATCAAAGAACTTCTGTTGGGATCGGTAGCTCGGGTGAATGAAGGTGTCTTGCATAGACTCGTCGTCTATGATGGCCTCTTCATAGTCGTCGCTGGCTATTGAGAAAGTGGTGACAGGCGTGTAGGGATATGACAGATCGACAGATTCTGCATGGATTGTGCGGGGCGAAGAGGAGACGGAGGAGGAGTCGGAGATGTCAAAGGCCTCAGGTGCTGTGTTTGCTTGGTGAGGGCTGGGTGACGGAGCGGAGTTATGCGCGGCGAAGAGGTTCGTTGATGAGCCAAACTGGGAGCTTGAGTGCGATCGTCGCAAGGAACTCGACGATCGCTTAAAATAGCTATCGTCATCTGCGAGGACGACGACGGCCATGGTGACCAATGTGCAAAAAGGTCAAGCCGTGATAGAGTTGAAGAGGCCGGCGAACCGGGAGAAACAAGGTCTGCTGAGTGCTAGACCTTCATCGGCTGCGCCTGGCCAGCACGCGGGTGCTGAAGAGTGTCGGGATCAGTGTTGTTTCGCGTGTTGTTTGCTGCTTTCTGTAGAGTTCAGGATAGAAAAGTAGGTTGGATTGTGTCGGAGGGGTCGCGAAGCCGCCTCAAGGTAAGGATCGAGGACGAAGAGCGTGTCACGGGGGACTGAGGGTGGCTTTGTGAAGGTGCTTGGCGGGTTTGCGTGGGCAACCTGGGGATCTGGAAAGCGTGGCGTGGGAGCGATCCAGAGTGAGACAGGCGGTGACCGAAAGCAGAAGTCGTGGGGGAGGCGGCTGGCGCTGGCGATGATGGTGTCGAGTGTGGGAGGACAAGACAGGGTTCAACCTCGGACGGGTAGAGAGGGAGGGAGGTGAAGGAAGAAAGAGCAGGCGCCGTGCCGTTGGAGGGGTCGGTCGGTCTTAAAGCAACGAACGCAAAAGCTGCTATCGAGAGGGTCCACAGAGATGGTTTGTGTGTAAGTAGGCATCAGGTATGAGGGAAAAGGGCGCAAGTCGCAATGGCCAGTGAGTCGAGGGCGTACGATGTCACAGTGATGTTGAGCGAGAGTCTGCAGGTCGGAAAGCAGATAGACATGCACGGGGGTTTTGAGATAAGGAGGAACAGGACTATGATACTGAGTTGCGAGGAGGCCGAAAGGGACGAAGGAACGGGTGGGCGATCTCGACGCAGCGATGCACAGGCGGAACCGGGGGGGGGGGGGGGGGGGGGGCGGGGGGGGCGAGTCCGGTGTTGTGCTTGGGTCGGGTTGGAGACGACAAGGACCCTCTGGGTACCTGATGTGGCAGCCCCTGCGCTGAGACTTCGCACATGATCGCCCGGTGGTCAAGTACCGTGCCAGTTCCCGGGTTTTGGTTGTCGTGCGTCGCAGCAGGGACACCCCTCCCCTCTCTGGCGTCCCCCTCTGGCGGGCTCGGATCAAGGCCCCGTCGGTCTACTGGTTTCAAGCTTCGGGGGGCACGAGGCTTTGCCTAGTGTCACTGCGCCAACTGGGCAGCGATGCCCCCTCCCTGATGCAGGAATGTCTGTCTGGTTGAGCTTGTCGAGCGATCTTGAACAACATGCGCATTCACACACAGGATATAGCTCATCAAATCCAATGCTTCCCGTACAAATCCTCTTGTCGAGTGGTACATGCATGTATGTACAAGTGAGCAGTGAATGCCAGATCGCTGAGGCGGCTCCAAGGGTCGGTGTGCGCAGGGCACGGGGGAGACGGAAAGAGGGGCCTGGCACCCAATCATCTCGCTGATAATTGCTCACCTGATGGCAGAGCGACCAGCAGCCAGCCTGAAGAAGGCGCCCACGGCCCTAGCGATTTCCGTTGCTTAGCGGCTGCCTGCCTACCTCCGCCCGCCGTTCAGAAAATTCTCTGTCAGTGACCCACCAGCGAGGCTCAGCGGCGTCTGCCTGCTTGTTTCCAGCAGGAAGGAACGCCCTAGTCCTGTCACTGTCGTAGGCTGCAGGCTCTTTGCAGGCTCTTACACCTGTGTGGCCCGGCATCTGTATTCAGCGCCCTGCCGTACTCGGAACTCTCCTGGCTAATCATGATAGCCTGCAAAGTCGTGCTCCTTTTCTCGCTATTACGAGTATCGTCAATCCAATCACCACGCAGCTCCTACCTTTCTCTTAACTGTGATACGCTGGGTCAAGATGTTTTGTGTCTTTGCTGCGCTGCCGGATTCCGATCTCAGACAGAATTAACTCGGCCATCCTCTGGCACTTGTCGGAATTCCGAAACCTTGGAGTCGAGACAACCGCCGGTTCTCCCTTGGTCCGCAAATCAAACACTACTGCGCACTTGCCGAACACGCCATGTGCACTGTTGCGCTCATCTTCTCTCCAGGGTCTTCTTCACTTGCAGATCCCTGACCACCTCCGGGGCCCACTATAGCCTCGGGATCGGGACCTGGGATGGATCTGGGGCTCTGGAGCTCTGGAGTTCTGGAGACTGCACCGGCCATCTCCAGGCCTGATGAGGCTCTGCATTGCGTGTCGAATTGCGACATCGATGTGATCGTGAATTGGAGTCCTCCAGAAAGCTGATTTCGTGATGGGATACCTATCCCTCCAACCATCCGTCATTCGCAGGGTCTTCGTCATCGCCACTCCAATTGAGATTGCGACCTGATCACAGACGGAATGTTCTCGCCTTCTAGTCTGGTATAAGCAGCAACGCCATTATCAATACTTGACATCAGATCAGCTAATAACTAATCGTGTGTAGGTGTGCCTTGATGTGCACTGCTACTGCAAGACGTCACCCAACATCATGCACGAGCCAACGCAAGGAGCTTCGTGTTGCTCATACCACCAAAGAATTAAACCCAAAATTCCAGATACGTTCTCCTGCCTGTTCCTGACCGTGGCTCCGCCGCGCAATTGCGCACAAATTCGCCACTTGCCCGAGGTGTTTGCAGATCTAAGCAACCAGGGCGCGAGCCGAGACGCCTGCGGCGGCCTCTCGATCACTACTTCTCCCCACACAGCCGCGCAATCACTGTGATCGATGATGCTCCTCTACTATGGTTATCAACGCATTGGGGCGCTTTAGCTTCTCCGCTAGCCATTGGTGCTTCCAACTTTCTTCGAGACCTGCTACTGCCAGGCCCGACAGTCCTTGGCATTACCTATTCTAATCAGGACATGATGCACCCTCATCTCAGTCATTATTCCAATACTGCGCAAACAAGGTCCGGTGAGGCCTGCAGCGCGGTCTACAACGGAGCAACATATACAATGTACAGTAATCCTATGCGCAATCGCTGAAAGGATCAAGTATCGGTTTGTACCACCGCCTCCAGCTCGGTCTTCGCGGAGGCATTTTGCAGCCAATAAACTGGACTGTTCGCCGGTCAATATTTCAGCATTATTGAGCTAGGGATGTCTTGTCCATGAGACAAATGTGCGATATTTCATACAGGCCTCGAATGGCACGACGCAGGCCAGAGATATGATGCGTCCTTGACTTTGACCCAATAGTCATCGCCGAAAGCCAAGCACATGCCAGTCTGAACATCAATATCCGCCCTTGCGACGTGCCATCTAATATCGACACGGAATGGCTCGAATAGCTTTGTCCTGCCAGCCAGAAGCGGATGCCAAGTAGTAGAACTCAATCGCTCACATCAACTAATTGCGAGTTTGACTATCGGGGCGGCCCAGGGTCGCGCAAGCCATCAAAGTCAAATCTTTGGGTAGCAATGGAGCCAAGCTTTGGATCGTCGCGTTGCTTGTGGATATGATGCTATTTCGAGGCCAGCATGCGGCTGCTTCATGAGGCTCAGGATAAGATCGGGAGCTTATTTCGCCCAAAGCTACAACTGGGAACGCCAGCATCACAAGTCAGGGTCAGAACGGTCTGTTGCGTCGATGCCTCTCGCCATTCACACTTCCGTTCATTATTTTGGCACCTCTTCGTGAGAACGTGGAGCCCTCTCGCTTCTCGAATGAAGCACTCGGCTTCCTTCGGCACGTGCTCATTTTGATATCATTTGTTTGTTTTCTCGAGACCGCGGCGCATCGGGGACATGCGGATGCCACAACCTGGGCTGCGTGTTGATCCATGCGACCACCACACATCAAGCGAGAAGCTCAATGCGCGTCGCGTTCAGTTTTCCGCGGTTTATCAGTTGTATCTTTGGAAATAAGCGGGGATCATGAAAGTTTCTGCACTGCGACAAAGTTGGTGATGCGAACTGGATACTCTCCTCATCGGCACACACACAACCCACAACCACCAGCCGACCGTGCATGCAGCCAGTCAGCTATCTTCATCCAACCGCTGCGCGTCGTGAAAACACCATTCGCTACCGGTCGTTCTGGATCCGTCCGGATAAGACTTGCCCGTCTTCGAAATGCTTCAACGCGTTGTGGGCCCTCCCACCATCGACAACAGGACAGCGACCGGCCACTGCATGTAAAGGCATGCAACAATATTAGCGGTCCCCCGTTTCCTGTTTATCCCTGCCCAGCATGCTTTGCCAATCGATCGCGGCAGATCCGAAACCTCCCGGTTCAGCACGTCGCGATTACACAGAATTTTTTTCTTTAACCTCGTGTAGGCAAGGGCCTGCAGCCCCCGCAGCAAGGCATGCATGCAAGTCATCCAATCTATTCCACCTCTTGATATGCATTCACGGGAGTTGAGCGGGATGAGTTGCATTGATTGCAGGCAAGAGCGATAGAAAGAAAACGTTGTTATTCTCTATCGCAAGATAGACCGACAGTTCCTGTTGCCAGCTGGCTCAGGAAACTCTAGTCACGGTCCGGATTTGTGAGATCGATGGGCCCGCGACACATTGTTTCCCAAACCTAGTTGACAGAGTTCACACCATTTCCCGAATCACATATCTTCAGCGCTCGCTCAGAGTCTTGCAGCACCCGCCGCAATGTACAGACTTTTGGTCGTCCCGTTCAAATACGAGGTCTCGTAGAGCTCAATAAGTGGCCGTTCACGTGAAGATGAATCGCTGGTGTTGATCCGGGCAATCATCTCTACACTGACGTGGATATCGGGTGAGTCGGTCGCGGGGTTGCAATTGAGTATGGTCCTAAAAATCGGAGAAGATGCGCGTCGCGGCCGCGTGCATACCAGTTGGGACCAGAAAGTGTTCGAGTCGGTATGCAATGAGCAGTCTCAGGTTTAGGGTAGCCAAATATTGGGCTGCTCGTGGATGATCGTGGCGACCTTGCCCATGGAGATTCTATGATGAACGACAATGGCAGGTTGCCGTGTTCCTCTGACGTTCATGAGCACGGTCTGTGTGCTGGGCTCCGCTCGAAAACGACCATACGATGTGTCTTGTTGACTGCTGAACATCAGGGGGTACGGCAGGCTGGATATCGAGGTGTAGACTGGAGCCGGCCGTTTATTGAAGCCAGGAGACGAAGCGCACTGATTAAGCGAGCGAAAGGCCCTTATAACGGAGAGCAACACAGCAGTATCTGATGCAGCTCAGTTCCTCGAGGCGAAGACGACCTCAGGCGGCAGACGGAAGCTGGCACAAAACATGCGTTTGTTTGGTGCAACATCGCGAACCTCGGTGATCTCAACCTCGCCGGCGACCTGCATGCTGCCGACAGCAAGTCTTATACCAATCTCTTTTTCGATACGATCGCGAATCTCTGTGAAGGCAGCCTCGTCGTCGCCCTTGACAGCAAAGCAGTGCGTGTGGACGATGGGCAGCTGAGTTTCCGTGTTGGGAGCGAACAAGCTTTCGTGACCCTCGTAAAGGCCTTTGTAGTTGTGAAGGAATTCAAGGGCCGAGGCTGGAAGATTCATGACAAAGTGGGAAACGGTGGGCGGAATGTCGACGCGTGTAGGGGGCGGCGGTGGTTTAGGGTCTTTGCGAGATTGTTTTGGACCAGGGATGAGTGTGTGTTCACCTGCTTTTGAAGCGGCGAGAACATCGTCGACGGCAGAACGAATGAACTCGTGACCGTCCTCGTTGAATGGTCTCACAAAACCGGATACCTTTTCACTCATCAGCAATCATCCTTGGCCGTAACCCAGGCCCATGGGATCTTTGACCAACCTTATTCCTCTGGATCGCGTCCTTGAGATACCTGTAGCTCTCGGGATTCTTATCGTTCGCCCACACAAACACACCCTTTTTGCCCGCCGGTACGGCGAACGGCCCAATACCACCCATGACATCCACGACGACCTCGCCCGGCTTGAACAGCGACACCAGCCTTGCGTGCTCGGTGCCCAGCTTTGTGTTCCAGTAGACTTTGGAATAGTCGAAGCGGAACAGGCAGTTGGCTTCGGTGACCTCGACCATCATGTCATCGGGCCCGGCAAGAACCTCATAGGCAAAGGTGCGGAACTCAGAGTTGCCGCCTACATCGTCGACTTTGTTGATGACGGTAGTGATGATTGGGTTTTTGTCGACGATGGCCTGTGCGATGACGTACTTATAGGGCAAGTAACGGTCACGGAGGTTAAGGTGGGCTAGCGAGGGAAGTAAGTATAGAGATTCGGGGATAAGGGAGATGGCGAGGAAAGGAGACCAGGGACGTACCGACGTGGCCTGCTACGTTGAAACCCACGGGAATCTCATCCTCGAGATCTTCAGGGAGGACAGACTTCATGACATCGTCTTTCATGCGTTAGTGGTGGGCGCATCTTCAATGCACCAGCCCAACGACTCACAGTAACTCCAGTTGTCGTACTCGAGGTGCACATCGTAAGGCTCCAGCTTCAAATCGCCAGACTCAACAGCGTTTCTCAACTCTGAGCTCCACGTAGCAGGGGCTGTCAAATCTTGGTCAGCTCACAATTCACAAAGGCTCATTCACTCTCGAGTCTGCAAGACTCACCCGCCCTGTCCAGCTCATGCTTCAGCAGCAGACACTTTTTCCCCTTCTCGCTGCCCTCCACCGGGTGGTTCACAATCGGGCTGATCGTCCTCAACCGCAGCAGCTCCCCCGAGGCCTCCAGGTTCTTGCGGTACTTTGTCAGCAGGCGGTTATCGCTGATCGCCGCAGCCGTGGCGGGGAGAATTCGTGAGAACAGTGACTTGTCGAGCGTCTTGATGCCGCGGGCTGCGGGGGCGCGGAAAAGTGAGGCCATGTCTGAGGGATCCTGGGTATGAAACAAGCAAGTCAGCTTGTGATTTTTCTTGAATTGCGATGGGACAATCAATATTTTGCAGTGTCGCTATATGTGCACTGACCTCCATGGTTTGAAATTCACGTGCAAGCTTTATGATTGTGCAGGGGTTGGTCAATAAGGCTCTTGAGATCTTGGATGACTGAGGCTGGGCTAGTTTTTGGGTGGTGGTGAGGTATGGATATCTGGAATGCAGGGTCCAGCACCGCCACAGTTGTGTAAATCTAAAATGTGGCTGGAACTGAGGCGGTGATGTCACGACTTGAAAGCGACTGTGAGAGGTCGTTTCCTTGAACATGAATTTGATCTCGTCAGTTTACTAAGCTTTGTTTATTTTGTCTTATAGCTTGTTTTTACTTCTGAGGTATACGTCAAATGTCCAAGAAACGCACTTTGGACTCCTTCTTTGGAGCAGCGCCGAAGAAAGTCAAGGTTGAGGAACAACACGCTGCGGATGAGATACAGGTACGGGAGATGCTCAAGATCACACGATATTGAGCATACTGACAGCCAGCAGGGCGAATTCTCGTCGCATCAGAACTATCCTCACCCCATCGCGGGGTTTTCTGACTCTGTGGTAAATGAGCTGGCATCCTTACCTGCCAGAGAGGGCAAGGCCGTCGACAACCAACCTGATCTTGACTTACTCTACTTTGAACCCTTCATACCAAGCTACTTGGCAAAACAATGCTTCAACTTTCTGAGATCGGAGTTGCCTTTCTACAGGGTGAAGTACATGATAAAGAGAGGTCCTGTCGAGACCCAGATCAATACTCCCAGGTAGGTGGTTTACATCTGATCATAGTCACACTTGCTAATCAATGGTAAAGATGGACCACGGTCTTTGGCCTAGACGAAACTTCAATATTCGATGAGTCGGGCATTCCCGTAGACAAGCAGACCGGTGCAAAAGCCGTTGATAAACGCTATGAGAAATATCCTCCTCGCCCAATCCCCCAATGTCTGGACGAACTTCGCAAGAGCACCGAAGCAGCAACGGGATGCAAATTTAACTTTTGCCTCGTCAATTACTACGCTTCCGGCGCCGACAGCATCTCCTATCACAGCGATGACGAGCGCTTCCTCGGGACTGACCCCGCCATCGCGTCCTTCTCACTCGGCGCGCGGCGGGATTTTCTGATGAAGCACAAGCCCCCCGCGGCCAATGACCCGAACGCTGAGGCCATCAGCGCCGCGAAGCCGCTCAAGCTTCCTCTCGGCAGCGGCGACATGATACTGATGAGAGGAAAGACCCAGTCAAACTGGCTACATTCAATTCCCAAGCGGTCGGGGAAGAACCTGGAAGGTGGGGGCAGGATCAATATCACCTTTCGACGGGCGATGATGAAGGGAGGAACTGAGAATTACTATAACTATAATGTCGGGACGGGGCCCGTGTACCGATGGAATAAAGAAGCGAGGGAGATGCAAATCTGGCAACCCTGAACTCCGCACCTGATATTCTCACAATGCAGGGCTCGGCACTGCATACGGACACAGCACTTTCCAGAACTTACGTGCCGCGACGGAACTGCGCTTTGGAAAAGTTGCGAAGGGCTTTGAGGAAAACCTGGTATCCGAAAGATTCATTGTCCTGGAGACAGAAGATTTCGGTCAAGCGGACCTGCCATGGTGGATAACCCGAGAGTTCGACGTAGGGACCGAAGAGGATGAGGAGATCGGGCTCAGACATGATACCCTCAGAGAGCTCGGCGTCGATAAGCTCCATGGAGATGTCCCGAGGGGAAAGCTTGCCCTTTTGCGACATCTCGGCCAAGGTCTTCGTCAGGTCTACGACAGACTCCCTGCCGTCCTGCTGGGAAATGAGGTGAAGCTTGAGGTGGGGGCCTTTGGTTGAAGCACTGCCCACACTAGAGGATCGCTCATCTTTGTGAGGGGAGGTGAGGGAAAGACTGGGGTGATCATCACCAAAATAGAAGGCGAATTTATGCATAACAGCGGCGTACACGCGGGGCATGTGCTTCTTTAGCACACCTGCCTTCTCATTAGTGGTGATCCAAACATCTGGATATCGTACAAAGGGAATAGCTTGCCTGTCTTCTCGTACACCGAGAGCATTGGGATATCAGCGCAGGCGCACCACGTTGCCAGCTCAGCGGTCTGGTCGATCAAGCGCTCCAGATCCGCCTTGGGCTTGGGGTTATCCTCCTTCTTCAGCACTGCGCTCAGATGCTTGGGCTTTTTCTCCAGGTCCATAATATCTCTCTGGATATATTGTGGGGTTCCATGGTGGTATTTCAAGACAGCGCTCGTCTGGTAGCAGATTACGTTCCATGCCTGTCGTGTTCTGATGTACAGCGAGAAGAGCGCGTGCATGAGGATGAAGACAAAGACATGCAGCTGGTTCTTGAGAAACCTGCGGACGCCGAGTCTTGACCTGCGCGCTTCTCTTGTTGTTGTTGTTGAGGGTTGGGCGGGGGCTTCGTTCGGGTCAGGGAGGTTGAGCTATGGATAGGCACTTGGGCATCAGCATATTAATAGTGACAAGACGCGCCAGGAAGGACCAACCTTAACCAAACGACGACGCTCAGCATCGCTCAAGAATGAATGATTCTCGAGTTCATCCTTTCGATAGATCCGTTGATCTCGTAATGACATAGGCATGGCGATCTATGTGCAGCGACGATGCTGGCTTACCGCAACGTAGGCTGATGTGGGAACTTGTCGGTGCAGGTATTCAGAGTATGCCTGGTATTTCCGTTGATGTGTAGATCAAGTCGATATGATGAAGGACAAAGTTGAGGTTGGTCTTGTCGATAGGCCGTCACGGTCTTGTATGCCAAGAAAACATCAAAGGAGGAAGACCACGAGCTGACGACAATCGTCTGGCAATCTCCAAGCAGCGATGCGATTACGTCTAGGGTCCACGCGAAAATGCCCCCCGACCAACTCCAAGCATGTGGCCCTCAGCCACACATTGACGCGGAAGTGGCGCAGTCGTAGCGGGGACTCTTTCAGGGAGGCTGGAGCCTAACCCTGACGACGGTCCCCGATACGGAGGCGCGTTCCCTGTGTGAGCTCCGGCGAAGCTTCAAGTAACATGCACACGTAATAGTGAAGCGCATTCTGAACAGCATTATCCTTCGACGCTAGACCGACGTGCAGGTGAACCAGACTACCGCAGCCATCTACGACAAACGAGCGAACGAGGCGAATCCGCGTCCCTGAGGTCCATCGACACATGTAGTCCCTCCACGGGACACCACCAAGGAGGGTCTTGCTTTCGCGATGATGGACAGGTCAAGCTCTGGGCCGACAACGCTCTTTCCGAAGGGTCCAGAATTCACTTTGGACAACTTCTCAAAAGATGATTTCATCGTTCGCGATTTCATCGAGAGCTTGACCGAGAGTGCGCTCCCTGTCGATCGCCGATCCGGGCACACTCAGCAAGCTTTCGATCCGAAGCCATTGATCAGGACATTTGAAAGTACGTGAATTGTCCCCGTAGCCAATCGAGTGGCGATGCGAGATACAAATAATCTGACCATCATTCAGGCGCATTATCACAACTCGGTCAGCTTAGCGACGAACTGCAAGAAAAGGAATCGGATCTGCAAACGCAGGTTCGTCGCGCAGAGATTCAACATGACCAAACGCTCGATATCCTCGGCGGCAAACTCGACAAGTCGATGAAATCGTTTCGGAACCTCGACACATCATTAAATGCTGGTACCGCCATCGACGACAAAGCGGAATCGGCCAGCGCAGGTGGCAGCGAAGCAGTCCAGATCGGCGAGAGACTCGAGGAGCTGGATCGTAAAGGCAGGAGAGCACAGGATGCTATTTTCCTGATACAATGCTGGAGCGAAGTTAGCGAAACGGGAGAGCTGACCTCGCTGGTCGATATTCAAAGACAGGGTGGCGCCGACAATAAGATTCGATGTGCGGTGATCGCGAGACAGTTGATGCGAATCAGCCAGCGACTCGACCCCTCGTCATGGGGAAATACAGAGGGTGTCAAACACAGCAACTCGAACGGAGGTGGCCCGACGACAGCACATAATACGAGAGAGGTGTTGGAGAAGTTCTGCGAGACTCTGGAGCAGGATCTGCTGAAGCAGTTCAACAATAGCTACCGCAAACAGAACTTTGACGATATGCGGGAGTGCTCAAAAGTGTTGCAGGACTTTAGCGGCGGCGCGAGCGTCATCGCGGTCTTTGTCAATCAGCACCAGTTCTTTATCGATCGCGATCAATTGATGAGCGACGAGGTGACGGCGGACGGCGAAACATGGGATCATCTCGCAGATCCGGACCTTGAACCGCCCGGTGTCGAGCCCAGCTTGCAGTCACTTGTGGATGAAGTCAAGATTGTGATGCAGGAGGAGTCATTTATCATCAAGCGCGCGTTCCCTTACTACGAGACGGTCTTGATCAAGTTTATCCAACGCATCTTCCAGCAATCGGTGCAGCAAAGACTGGAAAAGGTTCTCGACAAGGCTGCAACCATTTCCTCACTGGCATTCCTGCGGTCGCTGCACTCATCGAGGACATACATTGGCGCACTGATAGAAGATCTGAAGACGCACGGTCTGACAGAGCACCCAGAACCAGCGTCTGCACAGATCTCACAGATTCTCGATCAGCAGATGGAAGAGCTTTTTGTCCCTTACCTCGTCGGCAACTCCTACATCGAAAACGAAAGGAAGAGTCTGGAAGAAATGTATAGTTCTCTGCTGTTCAAGTTTACCATCTTCCAGTCTCGCCGGAAGAAAGCCCCGTCGGGCTTCATGGCCTCGCTGGCCCAACAAGGTTCGCAGATGATGGCTTCAGCTAAGGATGCCTACATCGAAAGACTCGAATCGTCGGAGTTGACGCCGACGCAAAAGGCCATCATGCTGCGCGTGGCAGGGTTGTCAGACAAGGAGAACAAAAACGACATTGAAGTGTCGGATGAAGAGGGTGTGCTGAGCCTCACGCATGCCAAGCGCATGCTGAGATGGTTGGCGGAGAGTGTGCAGCGTACACTCGAGCTAGGCTCTCAAACAGAGACGCCAAAGGATGTAAACGTTCTGCTGCAGCTCCTGTTGACGAGTATGGGCAAGGTCTATGTCGAGACGGGTCTCGAAGCCGCGCTGGATCAAGCGACTATGTTAGAGAACGCCAAGGTCGAGCCTGACCTCTCATTCCTGCCGTCCGTGAGACCGGCCATCACCATCACCGCGATCATGGAGCGCTTCATCTCTGTTGTTCTCATCCGCCTTGCAGAGTCGAACACGACGGTCAGGCGGAGCATGGAGGCGCAGAAGAAGATGGCCGTGGACTCTATAGAAAAAAAGGTCAACGGTGTCCTCAAGACGACGATTGAAGTGATCACAAACTGGGTGGTCAAGTCTCTCAACAACCAAAAGAAGTCTGATTTTCGCCCTCGAGACGTGGAACTAGACTCTCTACAAACCCAAACGTGTTTCGGCATCTGCACATTCCTCAGCCGCGCGACAAAATACGTCCGTAGTGCTGTGGACGGCCAGAATGCCGATAAATTCTTCAACGAGCTCGCTCTCGCGCTCTCACGTCATCTCTTTGAGCACTTTAAGAAGTTCCAGGTCAACGCCACGGGTGGTCTGATGGTTACACAGGATATTGGCAAATACGTCGGCACGATGCGGGAGTGGGGACTCGCCAAGGATGTTCTCGTGGCGGTAGATGTCCTGACGGAGATCGGGTCGCTCTTCATCGTTGGTCCAGAGGCTCTGAGGGAAAAGAGCCGGACGTTGGCGAATAATGCGGCCCGAGGGAGGTTGACCAAGGCTGACTTTAGGGCGTTCGTGTCAAGGAGAGACGATGCCTCGAGCGCAGGCATCCAGAGCGTGTTAGGTAGCTTATGAGGAAAATTAGGTTTACGTATTTCCAGGCGCTCAAGACAAGCTGTTTCTATTTTCAAAGGTCTCTTCTCATTTCCCTACCGGTAGCCGCCAGCATTTTCTCGTCCATAAAGTCAATGACCTCAAACAGATCCGCGAGGAATGTCAGCTTTGCTCTCTCCTTTCTATTCAGCAACGAGTGCTTATCCTGGCCCATTCCCGGGCCGCACATCTCGGTAAGATGGTGGACGACGAGCTTCAAGGGGATCGGTGCCCTCATGACGTTGCACATGAACCTCTCTACCGCCTCCCACGGCGTGCTGGTGTTTCCTGCAAACAGCGCTGGGTTGGCGAGGAGGCCGCGGGCGGACATGAAGCCCGAGAGGCCGGTGGTGCTGGGCTTTGGCTGGTGTGAGGAGGTTGATGCGGTGATGTCGTTGATGGTGAGGGTCTCCAAGTTGGGTTGGTCGTCGGGGAGAAAGTGCTTGAAGGGCAGCGCATTGTTGTCAAAGATATCGCCAGAGAGGAGAACGGGGAGCTGTTTGGAGTATTTGGTGGTGAGGATTTCGAGGGCCTCGGTGCGAATGGGGGTGGTCGAGGGTGTGTGTCTTGTCCTCGGGTGAATGGTGATCCAATCTACGTTTCTGTTGTTTGGGTCTCCAATGACTGTGTCGATCCAGTCCATAGTTTTCCTGTTCACGCCAAGGTCAGTCTCGCAAATACGCCCCTCGCATCATTTAGGCTCAGTTTCAGTTTTCATACCTCAGGTCATCATGTATCCTGATTTTCACACTCACACTCCTCCCCTTGGGATTCTCCATGTCGGCCTCCATGCCGACACCCCACCCATCTTCTCTCAGCATCTTCCTCGTGTCTACCACCATATCCCTGACCAGCTCTCGTTGGTTCATCAATGCAGCACCCAAGGTCTCCGCACACGCCCAGGACTGAGGGCATCCACAGTTGAGATCAACGCCATTGACGTACGGCGCAGCGAGGGATGAGGCCCGCGACAGTTCGAGAGGGCTGTTTGCGCCGAATTGTACGATTGTGCAGGGTCGTGGTCCGTTGGTTGAGATGGTGAGATCTGAGGGGGGAATGCTCAGACTTGAAATGAGATGGGAAGCTTGAAAGACTGTTACATACCGCTATCCCGGGCAAAGTTGTTGCGGTTGAATTCTTTAGCAAGGATCATAGGTGTCCAGCAGATGTCCGTGCCGTAGTAATGCACTGTTTGGCGAAAGGCGAGCTGGGTTACGTGAGCTATTGAACCCAATTCAAACTCCTTTCAGATAGCAGGATGATGGACTGAC
This sequence comes from Parasarocladium wereldwijsianum, assembly GCA_036250105.1. Classification (NCBI taxonomy): domain Eukaryota; kingdom Fungi; phylum Ascomycota; class Sordariomycetes; order Hypocreales; family Sarocladiaceae; genus Parasarocladium; species Parasarocladium wereldwijsianum. The sequence goes on from JAXOUE010000004.1 coordinate 184,724, forward strand.
TTTGCTGTATCTGACCATGGGAGCACATGCGTAGACGAACTTATCCTGCTTCTTACAGGCATCAAAGATCTTGAGAGGGCTTGGAGCATGTCAGTCTAAGGTGTTGGGAGGTTTCAAGAAAAGTGGCAAATAACCCACTGCGCTGGCGTCGATGGATAGTCCATTGTTGCGAATGGAATCCCTCGGTTGTATGATTGAGGAGAGGGGCTTCGAATTTCTCGAAAGCGCGATATTGACTGGACGGAATGGTAGAGTGAGCGCGGAGTGAAGCATTGAAGTGAGATGGTGATGAGAGTGAATTTTTGGGTGAAGAGTCAGTCTCTCCAAGTTGGTGTGGGTTAGTGGGCACGCATTGTGAGGTTATGAGCGAACTTCACTTTTCACCCGAATGCGGGCAGTCTCCAGTAAAACTCAGCTTACCGTGCAGAATTTGAAAGTGTTTCAATGAGAGTCTGAATTAATGACACCTGTATTATGAAAAAGCGGTTGGTATTGTGAACGTGAGCGGGACGCCCTTCGCCCACTGCACCCGACCCAACCTGCAGCAACAGAATCTCGGCAGAATGACTGGGAAAAAATTCCAAGTCTCAAAGTAGATATTGAAGAACTATAGAAGGAAGGAAAGAAATGAAGAAATAAAGAAACAAATAAGCAAATGATTGTGGTGCGAGGCAAGCTCTCTCAGCGAAAACCTCGACAAAGCATAATGAGCGAAACCGCCAATACTCATGCCGCTGAATGGCCCTGCTTAACTTTTATGAAATCTGGGCAATCGCTTTTCCAAATTCCCATGAAACGTTTCTTGAGAGAAAAAACAAATCACGCTTCATCCATAACCCGTTACTTCGCACATGACTGCCTCATGCCAAAGTTCTCGGTATCACTCCTTGCCAGTGTCTTCCTCTCGTGGGAAGCTACAATCAGTACATTTGTCATTACAGTCGTCGTCTTCTTTATTTTTGTTGTTGTTGTCGTCGTCGTCGTCATTTGGCGAGTCCTCTGCGGTTGTCTATCTCTTCCTCTTCTTGCCCTCGACATCCACAAGCGCAGACTCGGCTTGCAACGCGAGATTCTCCAGCGGAGGGACATAGGTGCTTTGGTTCACTTGTCTGGCGATATTAAGCAGCCTCCGCCTCTCATGGATCAGAGCCCTGAGCGACACCCTGCTGTACCTTTCATAGCATAGGCTTTCAATCCTACGCATTTCTCTGTAGCCCCATGTGACGAGACGCTGCCTCTGCGCCTTCACTTGGTCTTTGATCTCGTTGAGAGCTTTGAGGCCAGCTTTCGCTCTCACAATAGCTGCTCCAGTCCTTGTGCGTATTATCCTGAGTGTGTTCGGCTCTGCGTCAAAGACATGCCGTCGACATTCACACGAAGGCGCAGACGGATTGGTGCTTGGAGATGACTTTACCGCAAGTGGGCAGCACGGCATGAGGTGAGGACCGACATCCAGAATGATGCGATCCTTTTCTCTGGACGAAGCCTCTTTGGCGTCGACCAGGACAGTACGGACATGTGTGTACAGGCATTCACGGAGGCGCTCGTAGAGCATAGCCTTCTCGCGGTAGAAAAGGCTCTTGGTCAGTCGCTCATCAGCGATGAGAGCATCCCATTGATTCTTAGAGAGAGCGCTCAGGGTTCTGGCTTGCGTGTTGATCCAGTCTTTGGTGAGGTCCGTCACCTGCCGAGCAAGTTCGCCGTCGGACAGGCCCTCCGAGCGATCCGAGTCCTCGTCAGAGACGGAAGAACCCTCGTCGCCAGAGGCGGCCTCCGAATTCTGTTTGGATAATTTAAAAAGCTGATCTCTCAAATTGCCAAGGTACTTGACAAATATTGCGTCCCCAGGTCTCGAGCCGTCGCTGGATGCGATGTTTTCTACGGCCGCCATAGTGAGCCCAACGCAACATGGCTGGCTCTGTGCTCCGGTGCTTCCATTCCGTGCACCAGACATACAACACCTATATCCTTTGAACGTGATGGCGCGCGGATTTGCCATCAACGAATTCCCAGACCTGTGAGAACGCGCAGGTAGACCCTTCGTAGAGACAAGTTGAGAATGACCCATCGTATCTGAATTGTGGCGTCCTCGTTTGCGTGATGTTCAGATCGTGACTTGATTCTGGAGCTTCGCGATGGCGTCTCGGGTACAGAGAGTGCCAAGGTCCTTTTGGAAAGAGTCTTGACAAGTGAATGTTGGAAAAGAAGAATGAAGCGAGTGTGACCCAGGGTGCCTCCTATGGCGTAGGACACTGTTCCTGTGGATTATGGAAAGGCCAAAGTGACCAAGCTAAATTTGACGATAGCTCCGTGTTGGTTGCATGGTGTTCTCTTCAGTGTGATGCGTTGTGCATGCATGCTCGAGATAGGTTCGTGGCCAGTTCGCGCGTCTTCAGATCTGAGCCGTTCGCGCCTTATAAACACCCACTCGCAGGCTGTATCCTGGATGAATCCCTCCTTTCAGAGGGATGCACCGGTATCTCAGAACTTGCGATCGCTGTCGCGTCATGGACAGACTTCCCCTCCGGACCTGTCGGTTAACCTGAGGCACGGCCCCTTGCCGAAAGATGCTTACATACTCACTCACCGGGTATCACTACGATACCTTTCAAACCGTACTGTCCGGGTCTCCGGATAGACGATAACGACATTTCGTGAAGTGCCTTCGGCACCCGGGGGACGGCAGGAAACGATGGCTTCACGTTTGGAACTTCACGACGGAGAACTGGAAGCACTATGATATCGTAGTGTGAACTGTGCTGGAAAGATTTTTTTTGGATAAAAAAACATGGTACCAAACCTATTGGACAGAGTTGCAAGCCGCGAAAATGCAACACTCAAAGCTTTGCCTTTGGTTCCGAGAATGACACGCGGTTTGTACTAAAACTCGAATTAGTATCTTGTTCAAATGGTCCGTCCTGACAGAGCTTGACTTTATGCGTACCAAGTTCCTACATCTTGCAGTCCAACCTCCACAGTATCCCCATTCTTCAGCCAAACTTGTGGTTTCCGACCCATACCGACACCCGACGGTCTGCAGCATTTTTTTTTCATCAGTACTCGTTGCCATCGTCCGCGCCAAAATCAAGAGAGACTCACGTTCCAGTAAAGATGATATCACCTGGCATCAAGGTTGTGCCCTGGCTAAGGAAGGCAATGGTTTTAGCAACAGAGAAGATCATATCGCTTGTGTTTCCGTCCTGCCGCTCCCATTAGCGTGTCTGCAGGTAAATCAGATAAGGGACAGAAGGGACAATATACCTGAACCGTCTTCCCGTTCACCTTTGTCCAGATCCGCAACTTCTGAGGGTCTCTGATCTGCTGGCTCGACACAATGGACGGGCCGAAAGGCGCCCAGCCATCAAAGCCTTTCCCCAAAGACCATTGACCGCCACCGTGCTTGATCTGCCAGTCTCTATGGGAGACGTCGTTTCCGATAGAGTAACCCAGCACGTAGTTGAGTGCATCCGCCTCGCTGACAGAGCAACATCTGCGTCCGATAACGGCGACCAGTTCACACTCATAGTCCAAGCCCTCGCCCTCCTGCGCCATGGCAGACACGGGAATATCGTCTGTCGGACCGTTGAGCGCTGTCTTGGGCTTGTAGAAGAGGATGGGGAATTTGGGTTCCGGCATCCCAGACTCCTTGGCGTGCAGCGCGTAGTTCAGTCCGAGGCACCGCACGGTTCCAACGTCGGAAAGGGCCAAAGGTGGCAGAAGAAGACGAACATCTGCGATATCATTGGTGATTTGATGCTTGCCAAATATATCGCCAGTGATGATTCGTGCCTGGGATGCCTTGGCGGCATCGGCTTGGCCCTTGGGGAGGATGGCGTCACCGTAGTAAGTACGGCCATCCCGGGCCAGGAACCGGATGAGACGCTGTCGTGGCCGTCAGCATTTCTGTCGTTGGCCGAGAGCACAATCATACATACAGTGAAGGATGACATTTTGCGTGTAACTATTTGTGTTTGGGAGTGAGGTCGACGACGACGATCTAGCGCTGCATTGAGAGCAAGAGGTGGACAGTGCCGATCATCGGCGTGCTGGCAAAGGTAATCTCGAACGCATCATAGATGCAACCTTTTCATCATTTTCCCCCGAGGTACCTTGGCGGTCTAAAGGCTCACAACGGGGAGATTCTGAAAATCTCCTGCGGCACTTCATAACATCGCACATGCGTGCACGACGGTTTCGGATCCAAGACTCAAGGGCAGCTGGTGATGAAAGTCGCCGATATCGACGGGGTTAGGGTTGACAGCTCACTCGATTCGGTTTAGTGCGGATGGGACCTTTACGTCGCGATCCCCAAGCTTCGTCCGCGGCTTGTCAATCTATGACAGCCGGACGTACTTTGCAAATCCTCTCATGAGCCTGGCAGGACAACCAAGCTTTCTACACTTCTCTTCAGTACTCAGGCTTTATACTTCTTCCTCGTAAGCCTTCACGATGCGTTTGTCCGGTCTTCAAAGGGAGGTGTTGGGACTATACCGACAGTGCCTCCGCGAGAGCAGGAAGAAACCCGAGGTAAAAGACATCCACAGCGAGCAAACGATCTCGGAAGGCAAGCTAACGTGGACTTGAACAGAGCACTCGAGCCCATTTCCGCAACTTTGCACGGATCGAGTTTGCCCGTAATCTGACGCTCGACAAACGAGACTTTGCCGCCATCGAGTTCCTGCTGCGTAAAGGCAAACGCCAGCTCGACGCCTACTCGGCGCCAGGCATCAAGGATATTCACTGAGGGGCTGTGGGAATCTCAGAGGGCTATCCAGTCTGCTGAAGGAGGGAAAAGGCTGGGCCGGACATCCTTCTGATCGACGCCTCGTGAACTCTCGGCCATGTCGTCGAGCACTGTCCTGGTGACGCTGGAGATCAAGTCTGGGTGACGCCGTACGACCATGACAACTTCTCGCCGAAATAGAACATACTGGGGCGGGCAAGGTATGGGAAACCCAATATTGAGCTACAAGAGGAGGAGGAACGCCGTCGGTCGAAAATGCCAGTCCGACCCCCTCATGCTACGAAAAGCAAACATTCGACATGCCGACAGACTACGGATGTTGAAGCGATTGACGGCCAATAATCGAGAGGATTTCATGTGAGCGGCGAGAGCCGCATCTGATGAGGTCATTGATCTGGTCGTCAATCCCAAGATCGTGTGTTTCGGATTCGCCAACTCCTAGCCGGCATGGTCGCTTTGAGGCATTGTAGAAGGCGGGCCGGATATGATCAGATCGCAAACAGCTTGTCAAAGGGAAGCTCAACTCAACGTGCCCAAGCTATAGGGTTGACACGCAAGGGCAGTTTAGAGACAGCCCAGGGGATAGGCAAGGCGACATCCTCGACCGGAGTCTGCCGGACTTGTGAGACCTGATGTGGCTTTTACAATAGATTGATAGACAATCTAAGCTATTAAAAGGAGCAGTCGCATAAATGCGCGTTGCAGATCGCATACAGTATTTGTACCAATGTCACACAGACACAGAATGACCGTGATCTCAGTGGACAGCCACGTCAAATTTCGCAGCCGAGTCAACGAGCATACGGTGCTTCGTCGAAGACCAAATGCAAGTGTCAGAGAACAATCAAGTATTTCCATAGACCAAAAGTAACTTTCATCATATTCTAAACCCTTCCGCCGCCACATATACTCCCCCTCTCAGCAGTTCGCAGCCTATTGAGCACTCGCGTCCCATCGATTCCAAGAGGGGCCGGGCAGGCGGGGAAAAAAAAACTCCTTCAAGCCAAAAAATAACTGGTGGTTTTGTTTGTATCAAGAAAAAACAACGCCTGGCGAACCCGTTTTCTTTTGTTTTGAGCACGTGTTTCCTTTCCGCTGTCATTCGTGGATTAATGTCGAAGACATGAGAGGTCGGCATGCCACAGAAGAGAAATTTGTTTTACAGGGGCTTGCCGCCGATAAAGTCGGACCAGCGGCGGACCTCAGAGGGGATGCCCTCCTTGCGGGGAAGCTTCTCGCTCATACATTGGGCGAAGAGAAGGGCGGTCTGGGAGAGAAGGTTAGCTGGTGAGTCTGGAGGGAGGGTGGATTGAGGGCGTGGAACAAGAGGAGGACGTACCTGGGGCTCCATGAACAAGGGGACACCAAAGTCGACAGCGTTACGGCGCATGACGTAGTCGACATCCAGAACAGTCTGTCCACGAACCTGTGCGAGGTTGAAGCAACCGCGGATATCGTACTTCTGGAAGACCTCACGGAGGGCGCGCTTGTCCTCCTTGGGGAACTCGATGACGTTGACCTCGACCTTCTGGCTGGCGGTGGACTCGACAAACTGCTTGACATCCTCGCCGGCAGCAAAGAACTTGTAGCCGAGGGGCGCGAGGTAGTCGACAACCTGGGTGAGCCACTTCTTGGTGACGTTGCCACCGAGAAGGATACCCTCACCGGGCTCGGGCATGCGGAAGTTCATGGTGGACTGGAGAGAGGCCCAGTAGGCCTCGACGAGGTCCTTACCGAAGCAAGCAATCTCACCAGTGGAGGCCATCTCGACGCCGAGGAAGGGGTCGGCGCCGGCGAGACGGGTCCAGGAGAACTGGGGCACCTTGGTGGCGACGTAGTCGCGCTTGACGGCCATAAGGTCGGTGGGAGCGGGGACGTCCTTGCCAACGAGAGCCTTGGTGGCGGTCTCGATAAAGTTGGTACCGAGGACCTTGGAGACGAAGGGGAACGAACGGGAAGCACGGAGGTTGCACTCGATGACCTTGAGAAGGGGTTCGCCGCCCTCAGGGTTGTCAGCCTTGATGATCTGCATGTTGAAGGGACCGGTGATCTTCCAGGCCTTGGCGACCTTCTCGGCGATCTCCTTGACACGCTCCATGATGCTGGCCTCGAGGTTGGCGGGAGGCAGGACAAGGGTGGCGTCGCCAGAGTGGACACCAGCCTGCTCAACGTGCTCACTGACGGCGTGGAGAATGAGCTTGCCCTCGGAAGCGACACCGTCGACGTCAATCTCCTGAGCATCCTGGATGAACTTGGTGATGACGACGGGGTGGTCGGGAGAGACGCTGCTGGCGGCCTCGAGCTTCTCCTTGAGGTCGGCCTTGCTGTGAATGACAGTCATGGCGGCACCAGACAGGACGTAAGAGGGGCGGACAAGGACGGGGTACTGGACCTCCTCGGCGAACTTCTCAGCCTCGGCGACAGAGGTGAGCTCCTTCCAGGCAGGCTGGTCGACACCGATGCTGTCGAGGATCTCGGAGAACTTTTGACGGTCCTCGGCCTTGTCAATGTCCTTGGGGTCGGTACCGAGGACGTTGGCGCCACCAGTCTCCTGGAGACGGAGAGCAATGTTCTGGGGAAGCTGTCCACCGACAGAGACGACGACGCCAGAGGCGTTCTCGAGCTCGTAGATATCCATAACACGCTCGTAGGAGAGCTCGTCGAAGTAGAGCTTGTCGGCCATATCGAAATCGGTAGAGTAGGTCTCGGGGTTGTAGTTGATCATGACGGTCTTCTCGCCCATGTTGCGGAGTGCCTGAGTGGCGCTGACGGCACACCAATCGAACTCGACGGAGCTACCAATACGGTAGACACCGCTACCGAGGACGATCTTGCCCTTGTCCTCGAAGGTAACGTCATGGGAAGAGCCATTGTAGGTAGTGTACAGGTAGTTTGTGTCGGCAGGGAACTCGGCGGCGAGGGTGTCAATCTTCTTGACCCAGGGTCGGATGTTAAGGCTCAGACGGTAAGCGCGAACCTCGTCCTCGGTGCTGTTGACGGCATTGGCGATCTGGCGATCGGAAAAACCCATCTTCTTGGCCTCGAGGACCTGCTCCTTGCGGAGAGACTTGAGATCGCCGACCTCCTCGAGCTCGCGGGTGCAGTCCACAAGGTTCTGGAGCTTGTGGAGGAACCACTTGTCGATCTTGGTCAGTTCGTGAACCTTGTCCACGGAGTAGTTCTCGTGAAGCATGGCCTGGCCGACGGCGAGCCAGCGGCGATCGGTGGGGTTCTGGAGCTCATAGTCGAGATCGTCAAACTTGTCACCCTGGAAACCGACGAAGCGAGGGTCGACCTGACGGATGGCCTTCTGGAAAGACTCCTCGAAGGTACGGCCGATGGCCATAACCTCACCAACAGACTTCATGGCACTGCCGATATCACGCTTGACGTGCTGAAACTTGGACAGATCCCAGCGGGGAATCTTGGTGACGATGTAGTCAAGCGAGGGCTCGAAGTTGGCGGTCGTGGTCTTGGTCACTGCGTTGGGCAGCTCGGGCAAGCTGTGGCCGAGGCCGATCTTGGCAGCCGTGTAAGCGAGCGGGTAGCCGGTGGCCTTGGAGGCGAGGGCGGACGAACGGGAGAGACGAGCGTTGACCTCAATGACACGGTAGTCGAGACCATCGGGCTGGAGAGCGTACTGCACGTTACATTCGCCGACAACGCCGAGGTGACGGACAATCTTGATGGCGGCGGTACGGAGCATGTGGTACTCCTCGTCGCTCAGAGTCTGACTGGGAGCCACGACGATGGAGTCACCAGTGTGGATACCAAGGGGATCAAAGTTCTCCATGTTGCAAACCGTGATACAGTTGTTGTTGGCGTCACGGACAACCTCATACTCGACCTCCTTCCAGCCCTTGAGGGACTTTTCGACCAGGATCTGGGGGGAGAGAGTAAGAGAGCGAGCGGACATGTTGCGAAGCTCCTCCTCGTTGTTGGCGAAACCGGAACCGAGACCACCGAGAGCGTAGGCGGCACGGACGATGATGGGGTATCCAACCTCCTTGGCAGCCTCGAGAGCCTCCTCGACGGTGCCGACGGCGATGGACTGAGCGATGGGGATGTTGATCTCCTCGAGGGCCTTGGCGAAGAGGTCGCGATCCTCGGAGAGCTCGAGGGTCCTGACGCTGGTGCCGAGAACGCGGACGCCGTACTTCTCAAAGAGACCCTGGCGCTGCATCTCGACACCCAAGTTCAGGGCGGTCTGGCCACCGAAGGAGAGGAAGATGCCATCGGGCTTCTCCTTCTCGATAACGTATGAGACGTACTCGGGGGTGACAGGGAGGTAGTAGACCTCATCCGCGAGGCTGTGGTTGGTCTGGATGGTCGCGATGTTAGGGTTAATGAGGACTGAGGCGACGCCAGCCTCCTTGAGGGCCTTGAGAGCTTGAGCACCTGTGGGAGCACGTCAGTCCTGGGGTGCACGGTGCCAGCAATTACCCGCGTTCGCGTGCAGGACAGCTTACCAGAGTAGTCAAACTCGCCAGCCTGGCCAATGGCAAGACCACCAGAGCCGATGACGAGGACCTTCTTGACATCGACGTTGCGCTGGGGCTTGATGACCCCGCTGTCGAGGTATGCCTTTGCGTTGGGGGCAGGCTGGGCAGCAGAGCTGTAGGATCGCAGAACGGTGACGGTGCCGAGACGTTTTGACACGGCACCGGGGATCACGCGAGCAGGAGACCTGGCGGCAGCGCTGGAGAAGGACCTGCTGGCCAGAGTCTGGGGAACGCGGCGTCCATGTCGGAGCAGGGCCGGAGCTCGACCAGCGAGCGACATGGAGAGGCTGATGGGGGCAGGCATGTTTCTGGTTGGTGGGCGGTCGCAAAGGACTCAATGCTATGGTCGGCACTGTGCCTCGCGAGAAGCCTTGCCGGAGAGATGAGGCCCAGGAGGATGAGGGAGTGAGGGGATCGTGAGTCTGAGATGGCAGTGACAAGGACGAAGAGAAAGAAGTCGGTCTGGCGGCCTTCTTTTTGCTCTGCTCTGGCTCTGCTCTTGGCTCTGTTCTGGTGGAGGCCCATCGGCGCCGGCAGGTAGAAAAAAACGGTGGGGCGCTCCCAGGCCAGCCTTGAGTCAGGCAGATCATCGTCCAATTGGCCACTGTGATTGGTCAGTATCGCGTCCGAGTGCCTGGAGCTGCAGCGAGCGCCGGGGGGGCTGCAGGGAGCCCTACAGCGCGGGTTAGGGTCTGTGACCCCTGCGTGCAGCCAGTCACAGGGGTCGGTGCGCCGGGACCGGAGCTGACGAGTCACTGATAAGCAGATAAGCACTCTTCTTCCCCAAAGAAAAAAAAAATAACCACCACCAGGCTGCACGTGACACACGTCACTCGATCCAGTTGCCTGGAAATCAAAAGCGGACGAGATGTGCCGGATTTCACTCTGCACAGACCGGTATCGCTACGCTCATGTTGACACATTGTGGTAATGGAAGTTGTAGTAGTACTTGCGAGGTTGCCCAGATAGATGAATCTGTCCACGGGTGGCTGCCTTAACTGTCGTCACAGCCGGCCCCGTATCGCAGTCCTCTGGTCCACTACCACAGAGCTAGGCCAAATGAGTCTGTGATGGCAGCGGCAGATTTTTCGGACGCATCGGTCAGCTCGGGATGAGATATACAGAAGAGGGGCATTGACGATTGGGTCTCGCGATTTCGGATGGCATGTCACTTTTATCAACAAGATTAACCACAATGGTGTGTTGCTGACCGAGTCGGGTGGTTTGCTTTGTGTGTATAATATGATGGACATATATCCAAAGAAATACTTGTAATCACACACGATCTGACACACTGGTCCAGAGGAATGGCATCGCAAAATCACAAGGTTTATCAGTTTAGATATACTGCTCCATCCTCAAGTTATCATTTTTCCTCTGCTCAACTTTTAGACGACAAATGTGGTCAGCAACTCAAGTATTACTCGACCAATTGAAGGCAGTGAAATGTTGCTATCAAGTCCCGGGTAGGGCGAGTATTGGAGAGGCAGTTCGCAGCCTCGTCCCGCGTCACGCGTCACGTGCAGTCAGTCGCGTCCATCTTGAACTACACCCCTTCACGACACACAACTCCCTCATCGATCCGCGTTCTCCTGCACGTTACGCAAGCATTCTTGATGGATTCTTAACGGTCAGTTCAAAGACATGCCGTGGCAGTCCGTCGTTCCCAGGAGCCTCCCCTCCTCTCCCTCCACGTCGCAGCTGCCAATGCAACAACGGAGCTGAGCCATGTGATCGACCTCGGCGTCTTCTCCTCGATGAAGAAAGTGAAAGCGCGCTGCAATGCAGAGATTCAAAGGCCGAAATTCCATTTCAGAGACTGTCCGTTGGCGGGCCGCGCGACGACCGTCGAGGGAGCAGTGCGTGAATTCCACCTGACCGGGAACTGCCTCCCTCCCTAAGAGTAGCAGCGCCTGAGGAATGCCAACGCATTGTCGCCGTCCAGATCCGACACCTTTCCCGTCCCCTCTACCTGTCAGTCTGACTGATGTCGGCGGCTATTGGCATCCCGCAGTCCTGCTGTGCCTGCAAATCCGCCATTCTAGTGACGGCCTCACGTCTGACACCAGCGCCTGTCGCTGCATCCATGGGTTGTCTCCTCATTCCTCTCGACCGTCAGGCACGGCAGATCGCAGCGATCTCCAGGGGCAGCGAGACAAGGTGCGGGATGTTGATTTCCTTATTCCAAGAGGCCGATGGAAAGCCAGACGAGTATAAAGCTTGACAGACAGAGCGGCCGATTACATCTTTTCTCATCATCATCATCATCCTCTTCACTTCTCTCTCAACCACTACCTTTTCTTCACTCTCTACCTCTGAGCCACTTGTCTCTCAGATCCGCTCCCTTCTTCGTCAATCTTTCTTCTTCACCTGCTTCGAAAAAAGAAAAAGCAACCGCAATCATGAAGTCCACTACCATCGCTCTCGCCGCCTCCCTCCTGCTCAGCCAGGCCATCGCGGCCCCGGTTGCTGGCGACTCCAAGGCCCTGGATGTGGCTTCAGACGCGTCTGCCAACGTTGACGCCCCCGCCGCTGTCCCCGGACAGCCTCAGGTTGATATGCCTCAAGGTGCGCAGCCGCCGCAGCCCAAGGACGTCGACGCCGCTCTCGACAGCGTGCTCGGCCAGGCTGGTGTCGACCCCAAGTCTCTGGATGATGCCAAGAAGGGCGAGCTCAAGGACAAGATTGGTCAGATCTTGGACCCCAAGACCTCTCCCCAGAGCAAGCTTGCTCTCGTCGACACCCTTCTCGGTCTGCTCGGCGGTCTTCCCGTCGTTGGTGGTGTAGCCGGCTCCGTAGGTGGCCTCACCGGCGGACTTGGTGGCCTCACTGGCGCTGCTGGCGGTCTCACTGGCGGCCTCGGTGGTCTCACCGGCGGTCTTGGTGGCCTCACTGGAGCTGCTGGCGGCCTCAGTGGCGGACTCGGTGGTCTCACCGGCGGTCTTGGTGGTCTTACTGGAGGTCTCACGGGCGCCGTCGGCGGTGCCGCCGGTGGCAAGGGCGGTCTCGGTGGTGTAACTGGTGCTGCCGGTGGCCTTACCGGCACCCTGGGTGGCCTTACTGGCGGTCTCACTGGTGGCAAGGGCGGTGCCGGCCTCGGCGGTGCTCTGAGCGGTGTTACTGGTGCTGCAGGCGGTCTTACCGGTGGCCTCAGTGGTCTTACCGGCGGGCTTACCGGCGCCGCTGGTGGCGCCGCTGGTGGCCTCGACCTTGGCGGTCTCCTTGGCGGTCTCACCGGGGGCGCTGGCGGGCTGACCGGTGGCCTTACTGGTGGTGCCGGTGGGATCCTTGGTGGCCTCCCCGTTGTCGGTGGCCTGCTTGGCGGCCTTCCGCTCGGCAAGCGTGACGTCTCGGGCGATATGTCTGAGGATGACATTGTCGCGCTTCGCAAGGTTGGGCTCCTAGGTGGAGCACTCATCCCTGGAATTCTTAAGCGCGACATGACGAGCGAAATGTCTGAGGATGACATTGTTGCGCTTCGCAAGCTTGGCCTTTTGGACGGTCTTACGGGCGGTGGTGGCAACGGTGGGCTCCTGGGCGGTGCTCTCATTCCTGGCGTCCTTCGCAAGCGTGCAATGGAGGAGGATGCCGATGCAGCCGCTCAAATCCAGGCACTCCAAAAGCTTGGTCTCCTGGACGGTCTTCTTGGCGGTGCTGGAGGCCTCGGTGGTATTCTCGGTGGGCTACCCGTTGTTGGTGGCCTGGCCGGTGGCCTCCCGATTCGCAAGCGTGGACTCCTGGACGGTCTCCTTGGTGGTGGCAGCATGGGTGGCAGCGGAGACTTGCTTGGCGGAGTCACCAACACCGTTGGTGGCCTCACCGGAGGTCTGACTGGTGGTGCCGGCGGCATGGGTGGTCTTGGTGGCCTGACCGGTGCTGCCGGTGGCCTGACCGGCACCCTAGGTGGCCTCACCGGCGGCCTCACCGGTGGCATGGGTGGCCTCGGTGGTGCCCTCAGCGGTGTTACTGACACTGTCAACGGCGCCGTCGACGGTGCCACTGACGCTGTCGACGGCGCCACCGGCGGTGCCCTGGGTGGTGCGACTGACATGGTCGACAACGCTGTGAACAGTGCCACCGATGCTGTCAATGGTATTGCCGGCTCTGCCGCCGGTGTCGCGAGCATGCCTGATGCCAAGTCTCTGACCAAGCGTGGCCTGGACCTGGGACGCCTCCTTCGCATCCGCATCGGCAAGCGCGACGACAAAGCTTCCCCCCTCCCTGCCCTGGTCCCCGGCATCCCGCCTACTCAAGAGCAGCTCCAGGCTCTTATTCCCGCCGTCATCTGTAAGTTGCCAGCTCTCACCATTCCCCGCAGCCCCTTGACACAACTAACCACCAACAGACGATGACCTCTACGAAGTCTCCGTCCTTCTCGGTCAGGTTGACGACAAGTTCCCCATCGACAAGGATGAGATCACCAAGACCGTCGACAGCTTCCTCGACGATCTTGCCGACTACCTCGACATCCCCGCCGCCCCCACCCCTGTCTCTTCCCCCAAAGACAAGGATAACTAAGTCAGATATCCTGTTCGCCGCCTCAGTCCGTGGCACACACGCAAAGACCAAAAAATGGCGAGTTTCGATGGCATGACAACCTTTGTTTCTTTCTCTTCTAAACCCATTTCATCTTTTCTCGAAAGGCGGGCCCGCCTGGGCCTCTGACGGTTGCCTCATGTAGTTATCAATTTGACTTTCGCATTTTGCCTCATTATCCACCCTGTCTCATGTGACTGATTCTCGACATCCTGCTTTTGTGCCCTCATTTGCAGGTTGACACCGGGCGCTTTTATGACTTGAAGCTCTTCAGAACCGCAGCTATAATATCTGATCAACAAGCTGAAAACTCGTCGGACTCGTCTCACGTCCTCGGGCGCTATGCATCGACGCATCCTGGCTGCTGTTGGTGCCGATTAGGAGACAGGCGGTGCAAGACTCACGAAAGCACCCTTGGCAATTTCATTGACACAAACCGACAGGTCCACCTTTCATGGCCATCTATCTCGTTAGCCAAGTCGTAAATGACCTTTGAGTAAGGACTCCTTCCTTTGACCTGCGTGGCAATCGACACGCGCAAGTACCACTTGGTGCTCCGGACACCGCATCTGCTCGCCGGATTTGGGTGTGGTGATCTAAGGATTCGCTACCGGTCTTTGAAACCTAAGAATGCTTTTCCAAGATAGCATGGCCATTAAGGACTGCGCCTTGAGGTGGTCTTTGGCTTGAACGCATGTCCGCACTCCTACTCGTGCTCCTTGCATGGTTCAAAGGAGCCCTCCAACCTTTGGGAGAAGCCGCAAATCATCCACACACATATTAATATCAGATGCTCCCTCGCTTCATTTCCGCCTCTCAAATACTTGCATCTATCACTACCCAACACCCACAACACCATGTGCTACACTCTGCACCTTTTCCCCTGCGACCACTCTGAGCGGCGCGAGGATCGAGAATGCCGTCGCAACAAGTCGTCCTCCGGCTTCTTCTCCGCCCTCAAGTCCAAGCCGGCCTGCGACAAAACCCGCGCCGAGAAGCAGAGATCTTCCATCTGCCGGAAGTGCGAGTCGCAGCAAGTCGAGGCGGAGAGCGCCGAGAGGAAGGCCGCGAGACGCGACAGACGAGAGCGATACAGGGGCCTGGACGACAGAGAGTTCCGGCCGGTTCGTGAGAACATGAAGGTGGAGGAGCAGCGCAAGGCGACTCGTATGGAGAGGTGGCGCGAGCTGGATGATAGGGAGCAGAGGAACCCAGGCATGGGCGAATCCTCCCGTCGTTCATACGCGCAGCCTTACCAGTCCGAGTACTCGTCTTCCTCCTCCTCCAGATACCAAGAGTACGATACCTGCGGATCCTATGAGACCCCGCCTTCCTCCTACAACGAGGAGACTGGGGTCTACTGGTCGTCTGGTCCAGCCCATCGAGCGACCTACCACTCCGGCCAGGTTCAATACTCTTCGTATGCCGCTCCAGTCGAGTACGCATCCCCCCAAACCACTGCCACAGCTAGATATCACGTCCCTGCTAACGACTTTGTAGATCCATACCTCGTGGAGCAAGCCGCCACACGCCCGATTCTCACACCGTCCTCCCCTAGAGGAAGCTTTGACTCTACCCGCGGCTACCGAGAGTACGACCACGGTGCTGCGTCCCGCGCGAAAGCAAAGCGGGCCGAGCGCGCGGCTTACGTCCCCGAGACACCCTGGCAACGCTCCGTAGCCGTGCCCTCTACGGACGACAAGCCCCGAAAGGTCCACCGCATGCGTCCCGAGCTCGAAGAGAAGATCAAGAATAGCCCGCGTCTCGCTTCTTTGTCCTCTGGGGGTAGCAAGAGCCATAGACACTCGTCTTCAGGTGAAAAAGGTAGGTCTCGTTCTCACACAACTAACCGTCTCACAAAGGACAGACCGGAACCTTCTTCCCACCGTCAGCACGGCCGTCAGGCTTCTAGGGGTGAGTGCACGGGCATGTTGAAGCGTCAAGAGTCTGACGAGAGCTTCGCATGCCATACCGCTCGCAAGGTTGAGTCTGGCCGTCGTCGGTAAGGTCTGCTGTCCTTTCTTTGTAAAGGGTTGAGGCGGGCTTGAATTGTCCCCTTTGTTTCCGCAGTGATGTGCTTGTTCCTGTTTGTTCGCAGTGTCGTGCTTTTTCTCTGCCCTTGCTCGGGGTTCTTGACTTTAGGTACATAGACCGGCGTTATAAGGATCATTGGCTTTTTTGTTCATTTTCAGATATACATGTCGTTTGAAGTGCGAATGTTGTAAGACCAAAACGTCAAAGACAAAAAACACCGAAACAAAAACAATAAACATTTTGCCTGCAAATCCCAAATACTCCCTTTTCGCCTCAGAACTTGATAATACATGTGAACGACAAATTGAAGACGCTCTGGCGGTGAAGAAGACCTGGTATAGTAGCCGCTTAACGCAGAAAATTTGCGGAACGTTCTCGCGAGAATTGATTGCCCCCATCCATGCGTTGGGGCATTCTGAATAGGGTTTGCAGTTCGAGCTGATGAGCATCCGTCCATCATTGAGCCTTTCCATTCTTCTGCTCTCCCTTGAGCTTCTTGAGCTCGGACTCGACCTGCTTTTCCACCCGGCTCTGGAGCTCCGGACGATACCCCAAGGCGAAGAGGATCTCGAGCCACACAAAAATGGGGGCCAGGAACAGCGCCTGGACGAGATTGTCCAGCAGGGCCGGGGCGCGCTTCTCAAACACGCCGTGGCCGATAAACTGGGCGATCCAGGAGAAGAGGTGGGCGCCTAGGGCCACCTTGAAGGTGAGCTCGGGCTCGACCATGCGCATGTGGTTGGCGAAAGCGGTCATGCCCAGACAGGCAGCCGCGAGCACCGAGCCGGCTGCTGGCTCCAAGAGGACGTAGAGCGTGGCGTACATGGTAGCGGCGATTGTGCCGACGTTGAGGTCGAGGTAGGGCACCGTCAGCCATGATGGGGTGTGCACGAGGGTGCCTGAGTAGGTAGCCTGCCACCTTGTTGTGAATACTCGCCGACTCATCATGGTGCGAGGATCAACGAGGAGGTATCTCTTACCATTGCGAAACCGGAAAACATGATGAGCGGCACGCACACGACATGTATGGCGACGTTGACTTTATTGTGGTGATATGCGCCATACTGTACGTGAGAGGCAGGTTAGCACGTGACCCCGACGTTGTCTCCGGAATGACGGAAAGGTAATCTACTCACAAAGACGAGGTGTTTCTCTAGGTCTAGAGACATGACGGGTGACAAGTGAGAGTTGCGTGGAAAGTGATGAGTCGGATGAAAGACAGGTGGGGATGAGGCTATCGCGAGGTTGGGCAGCTGGCGTTGAGCCCCTCGTTCGTACGATGTGAGACTAGGAGGTTTCGGAATTGGATATACGTGTTCAAAATGGCCAGAAGGGCGAGGAGAGGGCGTGCTGTTACGTCGTCGATCAGGGTGTGAGGAGTAGGGCCGACGGCATGAGGAGATGGTGAGAAAAGAAAGTTGCAGGGCCGTCTAGATAGGAGAGAGTGTGCGAAGCTGGGCAAGAGTGAGGTCAAGTCGACGCCGTTGGCGAGAGCCTTTCGTGCGTGGTCGAGGCTTTTGAGAGGAGCCGACGCTGATGGGTACTTGAGCTCTGCTAGTGCACAGCTGTGTTTTTGGTGTGAGTGCTAGCAGACGTTGAGTATCGTCTCCAAAGCCCCCACGAAACAGGCCCCCGTCCCTACCGGGGCGCTTCTTGAGCTTCATCCAACCTCAGACCAGCACTGGCAAGCTTGACAATCCTGCTTGATCGCCGGAATATGCATCTCAAAATGCACCGTGACCAAAAGAGCTGGCACCCTTGGTCTGTCTATCCCCTTTCGTGCATATTCTGGCGTGCTTTTGACCAAAAAGGAACGTCAAGCAGCAGGTACCTCTGCTCCCACACAAAACCAGTGACCGCATAAGTCACTTTCGCGCTCTCAACCTGCCTGCGCACAGACCACATCCGACCTCCAGCAAACAGCCGCGTGCGCAGGTCGCGCATCTGAGTGTCGAGATTTCTCAAAGGGAACCTACGCTCACGGATCATTCACGCTCATTCGACCCGCCCACCTCGTCCACGCTCCCTCCTCGACGACGTCTGTCTTTGACTCTTCCTTGTCTCTCGTCGCCTCTCGGAGAGCCAGTAGCATCGGAACCTCGTCCTTGCGGGCCAACCCTCCCCGATCCACGATTCCGTACCTGTCCTTGCCGTTACCTCCTGCGGCCGCGACCGCTTTCTGGCTCTCCCGCGACCTCTCGACGACAACCTGCAGCGATTGCAAATCGATACGAAGACGACCAGCTTTGAGGATCGAATTGTCGCGAATCATCTTGGACCTGCGAGCGGATATCCACGAGCCTTGTTACAGCGCCTTAGCGGCATCACCCGCATCCCCTAAACGAACAAAACCCCTTCCGACGATAACTTCACCTTGCCGCCCAATCCACCGCCATCATGTTCTTTCTCTACAACATGGAGCGCAGGGTCACCCTCCACCCCTCCTACTTTGGCCGCAACATGCACGAGCTCGTCACCAGCAAGCTCCTCAAGGACGTCGAGGGCACATGCGCCGGCAGCTACTACATCATCTCCATCATGGACACGTTTGATATCTCAGAAGGGCGCATCCTGCCTGGCAACGGCCTCGCCGAGTTCACCGTCGGATATCGCGCTGTCGTATGGCGGCCGTTCAAGGGCGAGACGGTGAGAAACCACATATCCGACCTGTTGCGCTCTGCGCAATGGAGGAGCAGTTGAACGTGATCTCTAACAGTAGTGCGTTCTTCTTAGGTGGATGCTATCGTCTACTCCATCAACCCGCAGGGCTTCTTTGCTCAGGCGGGCCCGCTGAAGCTGTTTGTGTCAAGACATGTATGCGCTTCCTGGTTCTCACCATTTACGCGTGGGAATATTCGTGCTCTCCTCCCAATGCCTGGCTAACACGGACTCTCCCTGATGTAGTTGATCCCTGCCGATACCGTATATGCCCCGACGGCGACGCCGCCACAATACACAAACAATGAAGATGTCGTGATTGAGCCTGGTTCGCAAGTTCGCATCAAGATCATTGGCACGAGAACCGAGGTCGGCGAGATGTGGGCCATTGGCAGTATCAAGGAAGATTTCCTAGGGTGGGTTCTGACCGTTGCGTTCTCAATCTCGTCAAGGACCCCTCAAAGCTGACCAGATACAGCGTTCTCCAAAGCTGAGCCGGCTTCTTTGTTTTTGGGTATATAGTGCGTCTCGATCACGGCGCATGGAGTCGGTTCGCTTCTTGTGGTTCAGAAAAGAAGGTAAAAAAAAACAACAACATAAAGGGCGTGAAAGACCCTGAAATGGAGAGAATCCCACCATGATCAAAGAGTTGCAGAGGTTGAACAAAAGCGGAGGGGGCGCTGCGTATTTTGTGTGAGTAGGTTCACATTTTGTCCCATGATACCTTTCACCCGTCATCAGGCTTTGATTTAGATGAGACTTGATTTCTCGCGAGCGGAATAGACGCTACATCACAAGATATGACACCAAGTCGAGGCAATCTGTTTGTCGAAACTGCGCGTACGAATGTCAATAAAAGCTCACACTTTGATAGCGCCGTCTTGTAAGCTGCTTGACCAGATTGCCTTGCAAACTGTGCTGTAGGAATGGTCTTCATGGCTGATCAGATTGGAAATCCAACGTCATATGAAATCCTCATGAACCTCATGATAATTCACATTCACCTGATACCTTGCCATTGTTTGTGGATCTGTCTCTCTTTTTCCCATCGACCAAGCCAACAACTCCCTCATTGACATCCCACTTGTCTCTCCCCATCAATGCCGAACCCCGCCCGTTCCCCACACCCTCCCCCGACCTGGTCACTTTGATACTCAACCTTCTCCGAACCCACCTTCTCCAAGTCGCCATAGGCAAATCCACGACCTTGACATTTTCATTCTTCTTTCGCGCTTTCAATTTATGGTCATTTTCTTCTACGCCTGTCCCTTCCTGTTTCACTTGTAAACACCAGCAATGGGCGCAGCCATCCTCCTCCGTCCCCAAACCGCCCGGATTGCTGCTCAACGACTCATTCTCCTGCGCCAACCGCTTCACCGTCTCTACAACACCGCTTCCCCAGCTTATGCCGCTTCCGACACCAAAGTCGTAATGGAGTCACAGAATAAAGTGAGAGAGGTGCTGAGGCAGGGCAAGCAGTCCTTTGGGCTGTGGCAGATGGTACCGGGTGCGAACGTCGCGAGGTGCCTGGCTCGCGCCGGCGCGGACTGGGTATGCGTGGACTGCGAGCATGGAAACTTGGACGGTAGGTTCACAGTGGATCGTAAAGTGCTGGATTAATGTTTACGACGTTGCGCAGACGCTGGTATGCACGAGGCGGTGCCGGCGATAGCTGCGACGGGAGTTTCTCCTTTGGTGAGGATACCATCAATGGAGAGCTGGATGGTGAAACGTGGGTTTTCATTTTCATGCGCATGCACGATACACATTGGGCGTGACTCTGACTTCCATGATAGGAGCACTAGACTGCGGCGCTCACGGTGTAAGACCCCGAGTCGGCCCGTAGACTGATAGATTCGCATACTGACTTGTCAGATCATTGTCCCTCTGCTGCGGAGCGCGGATGAAGCCAGAGCACTCGTGCAGGCCGCCAAATTTCCACCATGGGGCAAACGAGGCTTTGGGTCGCCGTACTCTCCCGCGAGCTTTGGCGTCTCCATGACAGACTATCTTCAGCAGGCCAACAACTCTCTTCTAACCATCGTGCAGATTGAGACCAAGGAGGCATTGGAATCGATCGATGAGATTGCTGCCGTTGAGGGCATTGATGTTCTCTTTATCGGGCCCTTTGATCTAGGTACACCGCTCCCGACACCCCCTCTCTCTTTGTGCCTGGGGATCTGACAATTGGCAGGAAACAATATTGGCTTTCCCATCCTCGGCAACACTGTCGCGCCGGAACTGAAAGACGCAATCGCCAGAATCTACGCGGCGTCAAGACGAGCTGGCAAAAAGTGCGGCGTGTTTGCCGTCGGCGGTGAGCAGGCCAAGAAGTTTGCGGACCAGGGCTTCGATCTCATCAGCGTCGCCGCTGATTTCACGGTGTTGGAGATGGCGATGCAGTCGCAGATGGGGATAGCCAGATCTGGTGCGAACACGAAACGCGATTCGAACAGCGGTGCGCGGTACGACTCGAGCATGCCGCCGCCGTCTGCGCCAAAGTCGAACTAGTGATCGAAACAGACTGGAAGGTAGTGTGTGCGATGGCGTGAAGGGGGGCATGAAAGGAGTGGTCTGCTGTTGAGAGAATCGATGGCGATTTATGAGGGTGAGTGCTGTTTCTCTGCCTGGTCCATTTTTGCTTCGACTTGTTCGACGGTGAAGCGGTGCATGAGTTTAAGAGCCTTGCCGGTTTTGTTCGGGTCTTCCTCGGGGGCTGATGCTTTCGCAATGTGAATCTTGACTTCGTCAGCATAGCACATGCCTTTGGGATCAAGAGGATGAGAGACGAACCACAGGGACGTCATAGTCGTAGAGTTCCTTCCACTTCTTAATGTCCGACTTGTCAACGTCAATCTCCTTGTATTCGAATGGCCGTTTGTCCCAGGTATTGGACAAGATCTCTTTGGCCTGGGAGCATAGACCGCAAGTCGACCTCGTGAAGAAGGTTATGCGGCAGGGGAGCTGCATCAATGCCCGTGTCGCGAACATGGTGGCTGTTCGATGAAGCAGTCGTTTCTGATCTGGTGCTCAAAGGGATGAAAGGAGTCCAGGGTAGGGAATCGATGCAGCAAGACCCCAGAGGCGGGCCCCACCCCACTCTGGCGCGCATGTCATCATGGGCGGCAGCTTCACCAGCTGAGCTCTGCCCAAGATTTCTAGAAGATCCCATCCCACCCCACCATTGGCCGCACGTTTTGCCCTTCAGATAGCAAACGCAGCTTCGTTCCCCGTGTATTCTTACAGAACCTGCGAGACCAAAAGTTCAAAATATACCTTTCACTTCAACATGGCGCAAAAGTGCGTTCACAAGGGCTGCGAGAAGCAGTTTACCGACCCAGACGAGCCCTGCCACTACCACCCCGGTCCACCCGTCTTTCACGAGGGACAGAAAGGTACAGTAGCAGCCTACCTGCTAGCCATAGAGGTTCTTCGCAACCCCGTCGCAGACTTTTGACTAACACAGGCACCAGGATGGAAGTGCTGCAAGCCGCGAGTCCTGACGTTTGACGAGTTTATGGAGATTGAGCCCTGCACGACGGGCAAGCACTCGACGACCGACACCCCACCACAGCTCGAAGAGACACCCAAGGAAAGCGAGGCGGCCATCGCCGCCAAGATTGCCGAGATCAACGCTTCTGTTCCCGGTAGAGCTCCGATTCAGCCTGCTCAACACGCGCCCACGCCTCCCCCGCCGCCGCCCGAGTCCGAGGACGACGATCCCAGTCTCGAGATCCCCGAGGGCAAGGAGTGCCGCCGCAAGACGTGCACGGCGAAATACAGCAAGAAGAACGGCAGCGGCGCGCGCGGCGACGACGAAAAGTGTGTCTTCCACCCAGGCGTGCCGATCTTCCACGAGGGCAGCAAGGGCTACTCTTGCTGCAAGCGTCGAGTGCTCGAGTTTGACCAGTTCCTCCGCATCGAGGGCTGCCAGACCAAGCCGCGGCACCTGTTTATCGGGAGCGGCAAGAAGGAGAAGGAGCAGGCCGCCACCGGGGAGGAGCATCTGGAGACGGTGCGGCACGACTACTACCAGACGGCGGCGACGGTGATTGCGAGCCTGTTCCTCAAAAAGATTGACAAGACGGTGGCCAAGATTGCGTTCCAGGAACGGTCGATCTCGGTGGACCTGGTGACGACGGATCCTACGCCCAAGAGGTACACTGCGGATATTCCGTTGTGGGGAGCGATTGATGCTGAAAAGTCAACGTACAAGATTTTGGGGATGAAGATTGAGTTTGTGCTGGCCAAGGCGGACGGGTCGTCGTGGCCGGCGTTCCGGGCCGACGATGCAGTGACGGGAGAGATCCTGCAGACTGGACGTGCGGGGATTGCCAGGTAGAGCCGTAAATGTCTAGACACATCTAAAAAAAAATACATAAAATACTGGGATACGACAATTCTGAGTCTGAATGTGAAGCTGGGCAATTGCCATCTCACAGCTACCCTGCAACCAGTCTGCCGCTCTTGATGACGTTGGAGCGTGGGGGTCTCGAGCTGTACCATCAGTAGCCAGCAAATCACTGGAGTGAGCAGACCTGTCGTTCATTAACAGCACTCACGTTCATCAGATAGGAGAAATCACTGGAGTAACTTCCCCAGACATGTCGACGCCTTCACTTACACCAACTCGGTCCCAGCCAGGATGAGCTCTTTGTGACGAGATCCGGGTACGTAAGAGCACCAGCAGGCCTCCCCTCTGATTGGTCTCATCCCGCGCGCTGCCCTTGGCGTGGCCAGCCCCCTGGGATGGCGCGCTCGACTGATAACGTACCCCAAGATAAAGATGCTTTCTGGTCTCATGATAAGATCAGCCCTGAGCTCATCCATTTTCACGCCGTTCATGACCCAAGGCTGAGTGACGGGGGTGATGATGGGCAAGTACCCATGAATTCCTTATCGTGCGATCTGCCGCTAGTCCTTGTGTGTAATGTTGTGTGGCTTGGCGAGATGGGAGGTTTGCGCGCGCGATATCATGGGGATGATGCATCTGCGTAGTTGTATGTATATAGGGACTTGACGTCGCCGCCTTGATGGCGCTTGCGCCCATTTCTTTGTCGCAAGAGTCTCGAGATTGATGTTCAAAATTTGAGTTATTGTGCTGGTGGCTTATTGACGTCACTCTCGCATTCCCATCTTCTGATCTCGCTCTCGTCAGTCATCGGCCCTTGCTATCTTATCTCTTCACATTGATATCTGCGCAAATCGAATCCAAGAAAGCAGAGCGTTTTCCACCATGTCGATGGATATCTCACACGGTCGCGGAGGCGCGGGCAACTTCAACCCCGACGACACGCCCTACGTCGATGGCGAGGTTGTCCGCGTCGGCGTGGAGGGCAGCCACGGTGACGGCGCATACAGCTCAGGTCGAGGAGGTGAGTCGCATTCCATTCATCCCATTCCCTACTTGTATTGCCTTATACACCAAGAATCGCGGTTGCTGACTGGAGACTCGTACAGGCGCAGGAAACATCGCCGATGCAGGCACGCCTCCAACCGCTCGCAAGGACCACGACGTTGTGCCTGACATTGTCGACCAACCGAGACTGAGCCAGGAGAACTACGATTACCATACCGGACGCGGCGGTGCCGGCAACGAGCACTTGGCGATCGACCACGAGAAGAAGGCCGCCGAGAGACAGAGAGCTGACGGGGCGCCCATCAGCTTTGCCGACAAGCTGAAGCACAAGCTTTTCGGGAAGAAGTGAGACTGACTGTTGTCTCGGGGGATGTGTTTCCAATGCGACTGTTTCGCGACTGGGCAGGCAGACGGTGATGTGGCTTGCATCTGTGTCGGGGGTTCCCTTGCTTTTCTTTAGATATCCTCTGCGAGAGCTTACCGTCGCGACCATGAATTACATCGAATGCAAACAGGATGAAGAATAACGCGTCATTATATGTTGCAAAATATAGGTCTGGTACGAGAGTGAACTGAACCCTGGTACGTTCGGTGGATGCTCTCATTCATTCCCCAACAAGGACCCTCCCCCACACACCACACACCACACACCAAGAGGGGCTGGGGAGCTTGCGACGGTGACGATCCTGGGGCGACTGGCGACGCCTGTCTTGTCTTGTCCAGTGTCTCCCGACCTTGATTTCTGATTTCATTTCAACCATCAAACCAATCCAGAAACTTTCTCTTCCTATCGTCTGGACGCAAGCAGAGCGTGTCGCTTTTGAAAATCCAGATTGGCACGGGTCAGCTCCAGGCGTTTGCGTCAGCGTCACGTGGCGTCACCCTAACCCGCAGCTGACCCCGTTTCCGTCGCCCGCCCATCCATCCGGAGATGCCTCCGGAACCCCCAACCGTGCACTACGGGCAGAGCCTCCAGCCCCATCGCCCAGTTCTCCAGGACGCAAGCCGACTCGCGTCTGGCATCTCGGTCGTTTCCAAGCGCTCCTTTCGATCCTTTGCCACCTCAGCTTTCGAAGCAGACGACGAGCGATCTTCCGACGAGGACGACAGCATGAGCTCACTGGGGGACAACCCGTCGCGTCGCGGGCCCTCGTACCCCGGCCAGGACGAGCGACCCACGAGTCGCAAGGAGCTTCTGGGCTGGTACGCCTACGCTTTCGCTGCAGAGACGTACATTATCTGCGGCATTGGTAAGTTTGCGACTAGTTTCGGGATTGTCGTCGCGGCTTCGGAAAATCAGAGCAGCTAACCACAGCGACAGCTTCATTCATCCCCATCCTCCTCGAGAGTCTCGCGCGCGAGAACGGCGTGCTCGTCTCGGACCGCAAAACACCATGCGGCGCAAGCGACAGCAAGAACACGGCCGGCGACGGCCAGTGCGTCGTCTACGTCCTCGGCATCGAGATCAACACCGCCAGCTTTGCCATGTACACCTTTTCCATCAGCGTCCTCCTCCAGGCGCTGCTCGTCGTCAGCATCAGCTGCGCCGCCGACCACGGAAATTACAGGAAGAAGCTCCTGCTCATGTTTGCCTGGATCGGGAGCTTCTGCGTCATGTGCTACGTGTTTATCACAAAGGAGACGTACCTCCTCGGCGCGCTGCTGACCATCATCTCTAATACCTCTTTCGGGGCGTCTTTTGTGTTGCTCAACTCGTTTCTTCCGCTGCTGGTACGGAATCATCCAGAAGTCTTGCTCGCCCGGCAAGCACACACAGAGGATTGTGTCGTCTCGGTTGGCGCCATAAACTCTGAGAGAGATGGCTACGAACCCCCATCTCATGCAAACAACGACAATGACACGGACAGCATGTCCCCATCGAACGATCGAGATGTGATCCCTTCGGAGCTCATCTCCAAGGAACTGCATCTTTCAACGGAAATTTCAGCAAAGGGTATCGGGATCGGCTACAGTGCTGGCCTATTTGTTCAGTGCATCGCCATCGGCATCCTGATTGTCATGAACAACACCACCTGGTCGCAAAGGGTGGCACTCCTCATGATCGGCGCTTGGTGGGCGGTATTCACCATCCCAGCGGCCCTCTGGCTACGTCCGCGCCCTGGGCCTCCATTAGCCGAGCAGGGCAAGGGACGTTTTGCCTGGGTGACATATCTCGTCTTTGCCTGGAAGAGTCTGTTCAAAACCATCCAGGTGGCCAGAAGCCTGCGGGACATTGTGCTCTTCCTCGCGGGCTGGTTCCTCCTCTCCGACGCCATCGCGACCACCTCCTCCACCGCCATCCTGTTCGCGAAAACCTCACTTCACATGAAGCCCTGGGCACTTGTCATGATCAGCGTCATCTCCACGACCTTTGGCGTCTTTGGCGCCTTCAGCTGGTCCTGGGCCTCGCGCCTCCTCAGCCTCAAACCCCGCCAGACCATCCTCGTCTGCATCGCCATCTTTGAGCTCATCCCGCTCTACGGCCTCGCCGGCTACCTCCCCTTTGTGCGAAACTGGGGCATCGGCGGCCTGCAGCAGCCCTGGGAAATGTACCCCCTCGCCGCCGTTTATGGTATCGTCCTCGGCGGTCTAAGCAGCTACTGCCGCTCCCTCTACGGCGAGCTCATCCCGCCGGGCTCCGAGGCCGCCTTCTACGCGCTGTACGCCATCACGGATAAGGGGTCTAGCGTCTTTGGCCCGGCGATCGTGGGCGTCATTATGGATAAGACGGAGAGCATTCGACCGGCGTTTTGGTTTCTCGCCGTCCTCGTCGGTCTGCCGGCGCCGATCATGTGGTTCCTCGATGTTGAGCGCGGAAAGAGGGAAGGAGAGAAGCTCGCTGGCGGAGTGGGCATTCAGGTGGCACAGGAAGATGCTCAGCACGAGAGGGAGACGAGAGGGATGTTGGCAGATTACGAGTAGATCACAAGACGATGGTTTGCGTTGATTCTTTTCAGCATAGCGTTGGCGTTCTCTGTTCTGTTCTTGGGTGGACTAATCTAGGAAGAAATTTATTCTCATGTTTCCTTGATCATGCTGCGAACACATCCCATTTGACTCATTCGTTGCCAACTCCTCTTTCATCGGGCCCTCCCAGCGATTCCACCGTGGATCGTTGACTTGTCGCTAGTTCCCAGCGCTCGTGGGTGATGATCCCTCCCTCACCACTTTCGAAATCAGCTCCGTGCGAAGCTGCCACGCGTCTCGCGACATCTTCTCCTCATTCGCTTTCTGCGATTGAGATGCCAAAAGAGCGAGTTGGCAGTCGCCAGCTTGTCTTTGGAGATTTCGACTCTTGTTCGCAGGGTAGGGAGATGAGGCTTTTCCAGTCTCTCAGCCCGTCCCTTCGCCGCAGCCCGCTGCGACAAGTTAACGACTTGTCTTATGGCCGCTTGACGCTCAACGACGATGGGCCGGGCAGGGGTATTGCCGTAATCCTTAGTCATTTGCTCCAAGTACGCATCAAGAAGCCTGGCAGAATCTCTCGCATCACGTTCTGCATGAGCCTCAGCAGTGGCAAGGCTGCCAATCGCCTCCAAGACGGCCTTTTCTCTCTCCTCAACACATTTGGAGGCTGCACGCTCAAGCGAGGTCAAGGCGGTCCCGCTAAGGATAACAAGACCCTGCGCCTCATTGACGTTGGTTTTGATTCCTCGTCGAAACTTTTGAGCGGTTGAATTAGCCGCCTCGCGCGCGAGAGTGACCAAGATGCATCGTTCGCGTTCGATGTTGTAGTTCTTTGGTAGGGCTTTGCCTTGGAGGAGGTATCGGAGGTTGGTCAGAACGTGAATTCCACAACTGATATCTTCGTTTTGCTGAGGGCAGTTCTATGGTCTGTCAGCTATTGTTATTTTGTATTGAGCAGACGCAGAAGTACCTTCACGGTAAGTCCAGAGAATGGAGGCCAGATAGCCTTGTTCTCAGAAGAGAGGAACTTGCGAGCAAACAGGGTGACTAGATCCTGATGGTCACTTGAAGCAGGTTTCGAGTTGTAATACGTGCCAAAGGTATAGTCGTTGATTCGGCGGAAAACAATGAGCGACCAGTGACCAGGCGTTTGCACGACGCATGCAATTTCCACTTCGTCCGCCAAATGCTGAGGGAAGGGTGGTATGTTGCTCTGATAAGTGTGGAAAAATCCTGCGACAAGGACGATCCAGTGGGAGCTCATTGGACGCAAAGCATTGACAACCTCCTTCACTTGGTCACTGTCCAGCTCTTTGGCGTATTCCTCAACGTGAGCCTCAAACGAAAGTGCATTTGCGCTGTGCTCCTTCTAGAAGCTACAGCTGACAGAGCTCTCATCGTGCGCATCACCGACCATCTCTTCGTGATGTCTTTTCTTCTTGGGGGAGGAGACGACCCTAGTATCGCCAGAGTTCTCGTCTTCCATGTTGGCAGTCTGGAAGAAGGTTTCGAATCGCTTAGATGCCTGAAGTTGACTTAAGAAGCGTGATCAACCGCAAGTGGTGAAGGGTCAGAAGTGGCCTGTGAAAAGTCACGTTCAGGTACCTTATGCAGGAAAGGTCACGTGCAGCGAGAAGTGTGGCCACCGCTTTGTACCAAGAATATAGGTGACAAGCATCGCAGAGCTTGCCTTAGGCAGAGAAGCAAAACATTGAATATAGGTAACGTGACTATGTTAACCAGCTGCTAGCGAAGCTGCAACGTCTCGCAACATCTTCTTATCATTCGCTACCTGCAACTAACACTGCTAAAAGACTAAGTTAGCAATTGCAAGCTCGTCTCTAGAGGTTTTGACTATTGTTCGCAAGCTACTTAACTAGTAGTAGAATACTCTACTTAACTAGCAGTAGAATACTCTACTTAACTAGCAGTAGAATACTCTACTTAACTAGCATTAGAATAATCTACCTCACCAGCATTGGAAGATATAAAACAAGTACACAGTTTTTCATTACTATATGCTAGCAACGTTGCCTTCACCACTGCCGACCCTTCAGTGCCTAGACCTGTGCATATCACTGCTGTCATTGATATCCTCAAGGAGTCAAACAGCAGAAAACGGGGTCCAACGTTCATCCTCATCCTTGAAAGCGTTGTCGTCTGCGAGAAGGACGCTGGGTTTCGAGTTACCATTAAGGGTCGGCGGATCCATGGTGCAAGAGTCGAGAGAGTGGCCAGCCATGCAGCATTCCGGGCAGAAGTCTTCTGGAGACTCGATCATGAGATGTGCCTGACGGTCCTTCGCATATGTCTTCATCATAGTGTGACTTGTTCCTCGACAATCGTCGGCACCAACGAAGATGACGAGCTGCCGGTGTCTGGTAACGGCAACCGCAAGACGGCGAACGTCAGACAAGAACCCCTCGCTTCTGACGCTGTCGCGTACTCCGTTGACGATGACAATATCTGCCTGATGACTTGGAGACATGTCGATGGTGCGGACATCAATGAGATCCTTGCAAAGGATGTCATCACTCACCTGGTTCAGGACATATTTGAACTCGCGGACATGAGCGGAGTAAGGCGCGATCACAAGGATCGACGCGCGGCGGTTCTTGTCATCGAGGCTCGGAATGGTCCATGTCCTGGTTAGGTATCCGATGAGGTCGATAGACCAGTTGATCTGACCGCGGTTGACGAAGGAAGCTCCGAAAGATCCACAGGCGTTATTGAGCAAACTGACGTAGATGAAATTGACCGTTGGTTTGAAGAAGGCTGGGGGGCGATTGGGCGCGAATTCTCTGATGGCCGCGTTGACCCTTCGACCAACTGCTGAGTTGTAGTAGTCACAGATGGTCATATTGTTCTTGTAAACGTAGTCCCGAGCGAACTCGTGAGCGGTGCCTTTGCCTCGACGATTGTGCGTCAACGCGCTGTCAAGGGCATCGTTGTCTGCTGCGCGTTCGATGAGAGAAGTGCAGCGGGTTTCTGAGAACCAAGGGCTGTAGTATGCATCAGCGTTCGTAAGAAGGGTGAACGGGGGAACTTGGTGATGGTCGCCAATAATCATCACTAGAGCATCAGGCATGCGTGCCTTAGGGAGACAAGCTATGTTCTCCGTGAGGCGGCCCGCCTCGTCGACAATAATGAGATCAACCTTCCAATGGGGAGGCATCTTGTTGCACAACGTGTCGAAGGCAGCAGGAGTGAGGAAGAGACGGTTGAAGGAATGCATGGCGTAAATCATAAGATTTGCCGCGGCGGCTTCGTACTCACGACGATACTCGGCATATTCTAGCGTATCGCGGCTTCCCCATGATCGCTGAATGAGCTGTCCCGCCTCTGTGTTCATGAGAGACTCGTTTGCCATGATGCTTCGAGCCAGAGAATATTCGTCCTTAGAGGGATCGCGAACAGCCTTGCGCGCCTCGCGTTCCCTGTCGGCGTCAGCCTTCATGGAGGCGGAACCGTCACCCGTTCTGCGCGGTTTGGTCTCGGCAACTTCGTAGTCGTGAAGCAGCGTTTTCATCTCCAGTTTCCATGAGTAAACACGGACAGAACTTTCCATTTCAGATGAATTGACGGCTCGTCGTACGGCGTCGTCGCATTGCATATTCTGCGGGTAAATCTGAGCGGCCACAAAATCCGAACGGTTTACGTCTGGGAGGCTGGGGGCTTTCGACTCCGTTGCATTTCCTCGGAGCGTTGCCGTGTGGTCTTGATGGGCTGCGCCGATAGCTGGGGGAATGAAAGTTATGTCCTCGTCAACAGAGTGAGCGTCGGTGGGCCTGTCCTCTGAGGTCTGAGGGCTCACGATACCTTCAAGTCCGGCTTGTATAATGCCCTCGGCAATGGTTGTCTTGCCAGTGCCTGGACCACCTTGGAGAATGATTACTCCGCCAACTGAGTCGGCCATGGCTTCGATGACACTCTTCTGGTCCTTGCTGAACTTGAGACGAGCGGCAACGGCGCGCAGATGAGGCAGATGAACATGCCAGTCGACTTTGGGGAAGGTATCGCGGTTCTCAAACTTGAGTGAGTAGTTCCACCACTTTCGAGCGAGATTGTTCTCACCAAGAGAGCAGTACATGCGAGGAACAGAGGCTTCGCGAAGGAATTCTGCGGCAGATGGTTTCCAGGTGAATGAGATCTTGAAGGTTCCCTGGCTCTTGGCCAAGCGTCGACTCGCAGTCAAAAGCATAGAGACGCGGTTGGAATCGTCAATGACTTCGCCAGGGGGCATAAACATGATGCAAGGAGAGGGCAAACCAGTCGGCCAAGGCTTTTGCTCTGGGCACCAAAGGTGGAACACCGCCAGGGGAACCTTACCAGGAGTGCGGATGATGTGTCGAACACATGGGAAGCCAATCTTCTCGTCGGACTGTTCATCGACGGAAAGGTCGACGTGGCCCTGCTCTCGAACGTACGCCCTGATTTTGTTGACGTGATTGCGTTCATTTTCTCCAGTAGTGTCCTCTTCATCGTCAGAGGGGACGAGAGCGGAGATCTCTTCAAAGACGCGGTCTTCCCTGTCTTCCTTCGATTCGTCATCCCTGATCGCAACGAAGGGATCAAATCGTTTGATGATGGCCTCTCTCTTGGCTTCTTCGTAGATCGCGTCGCCGTCAGTCTCGTCTTGTTCATCCATCTCGTCTTTACCAGACTTGCGGATAGCCGCCTCGTGTTTTTCGCGAGCCGCAGCGGCGATGTTGATGCAATGAGACAGCGTGTTGCGGAACTCTCTAGTTGAGCGCTCGACGGCCTCAGAGCTCAGGGGAGTGTTGGGTGCCACGTTCTTGCGAAACAAGGACTCGTCGACGTAGGCGGTAGCGGACTGGTGGTAGTCTGGGATCTTGTCGCTATCGGAACCGATGGGCATTTGGATTATCACCCACCATTCCTTGGCGGTACCCGTGGGCTCACAACCTTCATCTCTAGACGTCCATTCAGTCCCCGTGATTGGGATTGCAACGGCCTCAGTTGTCTGCGACTCGGCCCACACAGCTTGGCACTGGAGGTAGCGAAGCTCGTCCATTGGGTGAGCGGAGAGAACGGTGGACTTGATGTACTCGTTCGGGAATTTGGTGAACTTGGGAATCGTGCGTTCAGGCTCCTCATCGGGGAACGTGATCGTGAAACCATCGATCTGGGGAAGAGAGCTGCGACTGAGCTTGTTGAAGTCGGCGAAAGCATCCTTTGTACACTTGTCGGCGTGCAACTCTTGAAGGAGTTTGATGACGCGTGAACCGGTGGACGAGGGGCAGAGAAAGGTCAAAGGAAGTGGTTCGCCGGTAACGACGAGAGAGTCCAGCCACTTCATACAGTTTTGAGTAGACAACCGTACCCGGGCCCCAACAGAGTCAAGAACATTGGTGAAGCTCTGATTCCAGCGGATGTGAAAATTGTGGCCAGTGACGGTAGCAATGGAGAAATCCGCCTCTTGGATGTGTTCCTCTGGAGTCTCATGAGAGTCGATGATCTCCTTGGTACTCTTTGACCTGATGTAGATCTCAGTGTTGGAGGAATCGATGGCGCTGAGAATTAGCCCTGAGATCACACCGCCTTGGTCGGTGAACTGGTAATCCTCTCCCTTGCAGTTGACTACCTCGACAGAGGGATTGGCAGAGATGGCGTCAACGTCAAGGGAAGCGAAGGTTTGAGGAACGCCCGCCACTAGAACTCGAAACTGAACGGTGAAACTCTGGAGGGTCCCGGTCCCAACAGAGACAGAGAGACTGGTAGAAATACCAGGAAGATGAGGAGAGGCTTTGCCAAAGCAGAGGAGGTAGTCGTTGTGAAGGCCGGGAACGACTTGGTCCTTGATGAGCGTTACCACAGACAGGCGGTCAGCTTTGGCTTGCTTGACTTTGAGGTAATTGGCGATGCTGTTCTTGCGTTTAGCGAGCTTCTTGAGGTTCTTGTCATCCCAAGGCAGGCAATTCTTGGAACGGCGCATCTCAGCCTTAGCCGCGACCTGCTTCTGCTCCTCAGCGCTCAGCTCTGGCATCTTCTTGGCGTTGACCGTGATATTAACTAAATAAGCCACAGTCGGGGCCTCCTCAAGAGAGAGGTCTCGGAAACTAGGCAGGGAAGCCGGAGAGGTCGTAGAGGTTTCTTGAGCGGTCTCTATAGGCGTGGCAGCGTAGCGATCTGGGAAGCGGAGGTGAGGTAGAAGGTTCCCTAACACTGCGAGAATGTACGACTAAGAAAAGAGAAGAAAGTAAAAACAAAGTAGCTGCAAAGTTGAACAGGGCTTAAAGCACAAGTCTAAGAAGTTAAGACTGCGAAGCTTGTAGTGATAGTGAAGAAAGAGGGAGAATAGAAAGAGAGAGCAGAGCGAAAGGAGGATCCAATGGTAGGATGTGGAATTTTCTTCTCATGAGTGACTGTGTGTGTATATTAAATTGCGAGTGACCCAATAGGGCCATATCAATCAAAAGGAATTGCAAAGTGCTGTAAAGTGTCTGGCAGCTGGCAGCTGGCAGCTGTTGTAAGGGCCAATGTGAATGGACCTAGCGTCTCGCCGCGTCTAAGAGGCCATTGCGAGCTCAACTCGAATGTTTTCATAGTGATACAAGTTTCTAAAACCAGAAAGGAGAGGATCGAAGCTAGAAATATAGGGATTTGTAGAAGACATAACGCGATATGTTCGACCCTATGAAGAAATAAGAAGACAGGACATCGCAAGCGGTGCAAAGGGGACGCGCAGGCATCAGCAGGCTGAGATGCGTTGACACCTTCGCTGGCGCTAGCGTTGGCACTAGCAGACAGAGACGTTTTAGCAGATATCTTGACAGCTGCGAGCGCTGCAAGTCGTAGCAAGAGATTATACGCTGCGTAGCGACGAAGAAACGGGGGCGCGAGGGGTGGAAGTTATGAAGAAATGAATAGGAGTGTTAAGAATCACAAGTCAACCTAATAGTCGTGCTAATTGACTCTCCACCTCTAGGCCTACTAACTCAAGGTGAGATTCAAGTAAGAGTCTAAAGAGCTATACATTGTAACATCTATTAAAGTGTTAGGCATAGTAGAATTTAAATTCATATATTGAGGAGTCGTTACTAGTAAGACGTCTAAAGGATAGGAAGCTAACACAACTTAGGATTCGTCTGTTAGTAGACAGTCGAGCTCTCCTTAACAGATTAAGAGAGATACCTACAATAAGTAATGAATTTTAAACACTTTAGCTATAGAGCTAATAGGGGATGTAGGTAAATGAAGTTATTGTAAGGCAGAACGTGAACTGCGAGTTTGGTTCTAGTTAGGCTGATTAGACATTGTGCAAAATGATTCGAAAGATAGCAACGATCCAAAATTCTAGAGATTCTTGTAGAATCACCTAAACGCAATTCTAAATGACAGACAATTGCAAAGTGAACAAACACATTGAGGTGTGCAACAACGTTCTAAAGTGCAAAAAAATGAGGGATACCGGATTTGAACCGATGACCTTATGGAAATTCCGTGATTGGGTAATTGACCCTAGCCCTGGAATCACACACGCTACCACTGCGCCAATCCCCCAATTGGATACCAATGCAACTAGTATTTGAAAATATAAGGCTCTAACCATTGAGACAACATGCTAGGTAGCCGCGTCATGACGGCTCGTTCAGCCGCTCTCCTTGCTCAATCTATCACTACAATAGCTATTTTCATTTGTTATTGAGTAAGGCTTACAATGATTAAGCTTACAACGTTATTATACTAGATTCCGATCCTCTAGTTGTCGTCTATAGACTTTGAGTGCTTATTGTTGTTATCTTTAATCCTGCGGCTTCTTGTCCATGCATCGATTCCTCTAGATCTAATGCATCTCACTAAGTAAACTAGTGAGCTTATCTAACATTGACCAGTTAACTTTTTGAAAGTATGATAATATATCTACCAACTCCTGCTTTCAATATAGCTTCGCTCTTAAGGAGGGCTCATTCTAGGAGTCCCTTTAACATGCCTCTTCAGATTCTTCTTGTTCATGCTGGAATAGCTACATCCGTCGATCGGACACAAAAGAGGATTGTCCTATGCTAGATGCACGTTCTCCATGTGTCTTTGTAACGCATAAAGGGAATCGCATGTGACGTCCATCTTGTCGGCTAGACACTTGTCGCATGGCTTGGGAACCCACTCGTGCACATATCGAACGTGGCTTCTAAGGCTTTTCTCTGTCGCATACGAAAAATTGCATCCTTCCTAGGAGCATGGGTATTCCAATTGCGGAGTGCGGCAAGGGTTCAAGTTATGCAATTCGAGATCGCATAATCGTTTCGTAGTAAACAGACAGCTCTTGCATTGGAACAGGAACTTGGTCGGCGTATCTCTACTGTTCCTAGATAAAGGGATAACTCTCTCCTCGTTTAATACTTCTTTATAAGATAGTAATTGTGTACATATACTACTATTATACTCTACTATAACATAGATAATTTATCATTAAGAGTTTTATCTTTAAACTAACATTTTAATAATAAGTATATAACTTTATAACATAAGTTTTATCTTTAATTATTGTAATATTTAATATAGAAACTTAACACTTTCTACTTAACTAGCACTTTCTGCTTAACTAGCACTTTCTGCTTAACTAGCATTTTCTACTTAACTAGTATTTTCTACTTAACTAGCATTTTCTACTTAACTAGCATTTTCTACCAAAAGGAGCAATGCACAAAAAATATAGGCACTGCACATCTAAAAATGTATCTTTCTCTTCTCTTCTCTTCTCTCTTCCTACTGTGGCTAGGCCTTTAGACTCTTCGTGCCAATTAGAAATCGACGCCTTGTTCCAGGAACCCCTCCCCTGCCCCGTCAACGACTGTGATGCGATATTCGAAGACAAGCTCACATTTCAGCAGCATGTTGAAGGCATCCACGAGACTGGGAACTTCTGTCACGAGGATGGTTATAGAAGGGCAGGACACAACTTTTCCAGCCAAAAGGAACTACGCCAACGTATTGAAGATGTTCATCAGAAACTGGAGTCTGTCCACAGAACAGGCGTCTTTTGCCAGGAAGCCAGCTGCAAGAAGGCCGACCGTGACTAGGGGACAAGTACTAAGTTGCGAGGGCATCTTGAGAGGGTTCATGGCATGTCGAAGGAAGAGGCAAAAGCACACAGCAGTGCAAGTGTTGTGCTGATTGATTAAAAATTCGCGAACATGATCTAAGGAGTTTTTACAATTTGGGATCGTTGCTAGGCTGGGATTCGAGATGCTATCACATAATTTCTAACTTCATGGGATTTCTATCTAGGATTGGGGACATTCATCGGGATTGCGGATCATAATAGTAGTAATGGTATTCGCGAGTATGGAACTCAAACGCGTTCTTTTGATTTCCGTGCCTAGTAATCCGTGATGATACTAGCTCTGCTGCTCGCCCAATAGATACATGAACGCAAATAACAACCAGAAAGCAGATCTCTCATTATGGAATCCCTATGCTAGTAGTTCATCTGAGAATCAAAACATTATCTCTAATCGACCTAAATCATTGTGATCTCACTTGTCGTATTACCCATCGAGACTGAGATCGCAACCTACAGCTCAACCCATTCAATTCCACGCATCCAGCAAACCACGATCGCAATACCGCCATCTCATGCCTCCTTTATTCAACGCGGATGATAAGCAGAAACGCCTCCCTCAGATTGGTGAGCTCCTCCTTGGTGTCCTCGATCCTCCTGTTATTTTCCTCGTTGGCCTCCTTGAGATCCTTGATCCTCCTGTTCTTTTCCTTGTTGGCCTCCTCGAGGTCCATGATTCTCCTCTGTTTTTCTTGGAGAAGTCTCAAGAGTTTGTCGACTTCCTTACGAGACCTATCCTGCTCTGCAAGCTGCTTGAACGCCTCTTTGTGCTCTTCCATGCAGCGCAACTTGAAATCGAGAAGTTCATTAGCCCACTCGTTCTTCGCTCTGGAGTCCGCTCGTAGAGTGTCAATTGTTTTTATAAGATCTTGGATTTGCGATCGCTGCTCTTTCGACTGTTTTTTCCAAGCTCTTTCTCTGACTTTGCTCGCCTTCAGTGCTTCTGAGTTTCTCCTCGCATCAGCCACAGTGTTCGCTGCTGTTTCGCTTGCTCCAACAAAGGCGAAGGTTTCGCGTAGCTTATCCGCAATTGTGATCTCATTGAACGTGAGTCGATCCTCTTTCTGGATCGCAGATGCGTCCTCCTGACAATTTTCTTTTGGAGTTGGAACTTTCGGACCTGCTGGCTCATGTGCCTGCTTTTGGATCGACGGTTTGGCAGGTTCTTTGTCAGTCGAGGGCTTGTCATCCTCCTTAGGCGTTATGTCACTTTGGCCAAAAGCTCCGACCTCTTGTATCGCAAAGCATGCCTTGGCGGGCTCGTTGTCAGTCGAGGGCTTGTCAGATTGGGCATCGTTGCGTTCGATGAGCTCTTGATCCAGTCTCGCAGCCTCTCCATTGTTTCACTCGAGACCCTGTATCTGAGTAGCCATGTTGTAAAGAAATATGCCTTGTGTACTCGTAGGAAAGTTGTCAAACCCTCTGAAGTTGCTTGTTTTGTGTGTTGCAGAGGTAAATCGGCCTTACGATAAAGATCGAGAAATGAGTTTAGAAACGCGAGAATACCGCTTGATGTGTAGCATGCGCACAAACCAATGCTGCTTTGACAAGATTTGAAAATTGACATGAAAAGTGTGCGTAGATTTTGGATTTGTTAAAATTGATTTGGCAGGCTGCAAGTAAATCGTTCAGATCGTTGCCTCGTTTTGGTCATGTCTTGCGCTACTTCCCCTGATCGCCCCCACGGTCTAGCTGCAGCCTTATTTCTGTGGAACATGTACCTACTTAGCAGGTAGCCAAAGTAGAGTCGGACATTGCGCACTTCAAACACAGTGTTCCTTACTGTGACAAACGGTGGTGACTCACAGGCTGGCACGCGCCCCACAAATTGAGTATTGGGCTCATCGCTTCACTATGAGGTTCGACCAATTTGCGAGGAGATCCGCTCTTGACATCTCACTTCGACACAAAATTGATCTCAAGTCGTCAAAGCGAACATTAAGACACGCCACCACATTGAGCAGAACAAGGCGTAGTTCACCGTGTCTGAATTTGGCCGTGAGCTCTCGTTCAAGTGGGATTCCAAAGACCATGCATGAATGGCGGCTCACCGTGCCTACAAGGATGTCGATGGCCCCTTCTGGCTTGGTCTCATGTCGCATCCCCATCCTAAGAGCTTTGGCATTCAACACTTTGAGGATGGCATCTACGAGGCCCCAAACCTGAAAGAGTTGGCCTTCGAGTACATTCCTCCGCGCGGCACCCCCATTTTGCATGTGGGACCTTCCCTTCTATGCGGTCTTGTGTAGTGTGGCTATAAGCGCATAAGTGTGCTAAAGGTCTAGTAGAACCAATCACCTCATAGGTGCCACCAAATTGACCTCACAGAAAATGGGGGGTGGCCTCGTATGTTGTCTGTCTCGTCAACCGGATCGCAGTCTGCAATTCGGTAAGTCTACTCAACTACTATTGCTTAAAACATTGAATAAACCACTGAAACAGCTTAACAACGCGTGAGGAAATAGGCGCGACACAGATGTTAAATCACGATCAGTTCGGCTTCTCACGAAATTGAAAATGTATTTTGCAATATAAGTTGTGCTCTTGTTTGTGATCAGATCGAACTTGCGTTTTGATACTTAACTTACTGTGCACATGCTATGCGAGACCCAATGTAGCAAGATCGCGCGATGTGTTTATGAAATACAACTGCCTGATCCCTCTTCACTCAACTAGAATGTCACGAAGAAAGTTTTGATACTCTTAGTCAACTGAGAAAGGCTGAAAGACTTGCGGAAATCTGTAAACATTATCCCACGGCCACAGACGGCTAAAGTCTAGGCAGCAGACAGCCTGGACGCCCTGCTGAGTGCATCATCGGTTCATGCTCCCGATAATCTCTCTCTGCGCCGCCCGATCCTTTTCACCCTCGCTCAAGCTTCCCACGCTCCTCAGATCACCCACCACGTCCCGCGCTTTTCCAAAGTAGACCTCTTGCAGCAAGTTGCGCATCTTGAGCTCCATATCTTCCACCAGGCGCCCAATGTTGGCAATGTGGCTCTCGTCTCCATCCACGGGCATGTCCTGCTCGACTTGACGCGTCATGTTGCCGCTGAGGTCGAGGTCGCCGAGAGTGGTGCTGCCGGAGGTAGAGAGGGAGAGAATGACCGTGGAGGTGAGCTTGTATTGCGTGGTGCGGCCACGCTCGATAGCCTCAAAGACGTGGATAGAGTCCCAAACACCTTCGCTGCTCTGGCCGGGTGTTGCAGCTGTCTCCATCGTCAGCTTTTCGTGCTTACTTTCCTGTGACTTACTCGGTGAACACTGAGCTCCGGAGAGCTCCCTTGAGTCTTATGCGCACTTACACTTCTTGAGGAGCACAACCCCAGCAAATCCGTCATCCAGATTCCAAAAGTAGACACTGCTCACGCCTCCCTCGTAGTATAGATCCCTGTACAGGTCAAACGCGTCGTTCGCGCCCACCTCCATCTTCCTGACTCTCTCACTCGGGATCGCCCCTTCACCTGCGCCCTCGCTGCCTCCCGCGCCAACGCCTCCGACACCGCCCTCACCATCGAGCGGCGGGTCGAATTGGTTGCTCCAAGGCGAGCGGTAGCTGTCGCCGTCGCGGTTGTAATCGCAGAGTAGGTAATCGCGGCCAGTTTGCTTGCAGCGCTTGACGGTGAGGGGCTGATCGACGGAGGAGAGGAGGTCTTCGGTGAGATCGGGGGCGAGGGAGATGATGGAATTGAGATGTTCGGCCGTGTACTTTGGGTTTAGTCGGCGGAGGAGGTCACTTTAGATGGGTGTTAGCAACGAGTTATGGTGACTTGCGACTGCAATTGGAGGCGGGAGCTTACAGGGCCGAGTCGAAGGGGTCAACGTCTGCCATACTGTCTGGTTCTGAATCGAATGACAATGCTGCAGCTTTGGAAAAAGAGAATGGACGGTGAAACGGAACGAAAGACGCGTCGTGTGGTGGGTGTTTGGATGGGTTGAGGTTGCTGGAGCTGAGCTTGGCCTGGATCACTGATGCAAATGGAGATGGCGGGGTTCAGGAGGGTCACGGTACGCAGCCGACTCCATTCCCCACCAGCCTCATTCAAACCTCATTGTGAGTTCTTCTGTTGATACTGAGCAGAAAACAGAAGGAAAAATGATGTGCTGCTCTTATAATATGCGTCAGGAAATTATGTTACAAATAGTCTCCTCGGTAGTAAACGGACACACTCTTCGAACAAATAGCCAGGTTACACGCTACAAGCAAACAGCCCGCGTCAATGCCAGGTACCAAAGCCACGGGATATCACAAACGAACAAGCGAACGCAATCAAACAAAATCCTGACGACATGCCAAACACTGTAGGGGTTCCGTCCAAGTCTCGTTGAGCTGGCACTTGGATGATTCTCTCAAGTCCTCGATCCGCCAGCAAAGAGGCTGCAGCTCCGTGTCCAGCTCCACCTTGACAACGTCTTCATGTGTCTCTGCTGCAATACTCTTGCTCTGTCCGCCCCTGCGAGAGCCCCTGGTTGTATTTTCATTACGCTGAGTCCTCGTCTTCCGGGCGACGGATGACGCTCGACCGATAGACTCCGACATGTTCGTCGATGAGGCTACTGATCTGCTCCTACGGGCGCCGTTTGTGTGCGGTATAGCCTCTCCGAGCTCAGCATGTATTCGTGACAGCACGCCATTCTTCAAACACTCGACGTGCATTCTCAGCCCGCATTGCGGAACGTGACATTGGTAGACGGCGTGGTCGGGGTTCTCGGGGCGCCGACAGACGCAGATGTCCGGCAAATGCTGCAGTGAGAAAAGACAATCATCAGCCACAGTTTTGCGATTAGCCAGCGAGCTCAAAAGAGCAAAGAAACGTACAGAGAGCGAGGTTGTGTTCACATCATAGCCTTGCCGCCAGTACAGTCCTTGAAGAGGGTTCGGCCCTGGCCGAAATCGGATATTCACCTTTGAATGAATCGAAACCGCGTTGATAATTTCCACTCCACCGTGTCAGCAGCCAATTTCAAGTTCATATGTGCGGCAGGGTTCAACTCACTGTGATTTGAGGCAATCAGTTCATTTCGGCCGTGATATGCTTGCTTCCCTTTCACCTTCTTCGAACCATCCCACACCGGCCTCTCCAGTTCTGTGGGCCAGTACATCCAGCTAATCCTCGCAAACACCCGATGTCCGTCTACTGCTTTGATCTGAGCAAGCCTTCCAACCCATGTATCGCCGACTGTCGCCGGGTATGGCTGATCTGATCCCCTTGGCTCTGCAGCGTCGTCATTTGCTCCCTTGACGTTGTCGTCGGCATCACTTGTGACGCAGATGTGATCACCAATCTCGAACTTTACATTGTTGACTTGCTGGGCGTTAGTATCTGCGCCTCCGAGATTGCGCCTTTCAATAATTACTCACGACGACAACTCCTATAAGATCTCATCTTTTTCCACAAATGACCCGGCTGAACATCAAAGTTCGTCTCTAGCTTTGCTTTCTCTCTCCAGGTGCCCTCCGTCTCATGACTGGCCTCCGCAAACTCGAATTTTTCGGACACAGCCGTATTGCCGTGCTTTCTCTTCTTCGCAGTGGAGCTCGTTCCACAGTGCACCGTCACCGTGAAAGGGCAGATTTCGTCGGTTCTGGCGGCGGATGGATTGTTAGCCCAGGCAGCCTCCCGGCCCGCGCTCGACTTGAGTTCGTTGCGAATGGTCATGGTAGGTGATTCGCCTGCATCGTACAAGAGAAGCGATGAGAACCAGCGCTCTTAGCAAATGTTGAGTTAAGATAGGATGGTCCAGAGAGGAGTACTGAATGTGGGCAAGAAACACAGGCCGGGCGCGGAGGAGCAAAACAACAGACCGATTGACAAGTTCAGTCAATCTGGCATCGGACTCATGCAGTTTGCCTGCGAAAAATGGGCAAGGTGCTGATCGATGGTTGTGTTTCATTCATCAGAATCAAACGTGGGGTGGTGTTTGCCGTCCCCCTAAGATTGTGTTGTCAAAGTGCACTGTCGAGTTGGGTCGCGACCCATTTCACGGTCCACGATCAAAGGGGGTCTTCAGAGTAATCCCGATCTGCCAGCAGCAATTGCACTTGGTGTGAGGGTACCATCTACTGCAGACATTCGGCAAGATCGACAGTTCTACGAAGAATCAAGTGGATTTCTTATTCGAATGTCGATTCTATGAACACCTGATGAGCAGTCGAAAATGAAGAGCAGGCAACAAGATTGGGGGCGGCCAGATTCAAACCGGCGACCTCGCCGAAATTCTGTAATTGATTCGTCCCCTAACGCAAGATTTGATCATTATCAAAAGTGCCAATCCCTGACATGCTTAAGCAAAGCAATTTGTATTCACATACATCTGTCTTATCGTCCGACATCCCGGTCTACCTACACACAGCAGACGCGCGGAAAATCCAGTCTCGCAGCCTCTACGCTCTACGCAACGCGCTTTTCTCTTCTGGCGTCTGAGAACGACCTGCGAACCAGGTGGATGCAGCTGTATTTCATTCGGATGAGATCCACGCCAGAGCTCCAGGCTGATCAAGTGCCGTAACACCTGGCCGTCATGAACTCTGAAACGATCTTTTGATTATGAAGCCTAATCTTTTGTTCTCAATCTGAGTCACTTTCACTGTCTATTGAGTTCTTCGCATCCAATGCAAAATTCACACAACTCGGATTTCTCATCCTCTTCTTCTAGTCCTATCGACAACCCAGCTCTTGGCCTCAACACTCAGACTTCTGTATCGCAACATCGACCAATCACCGACGATAATTCATGCATCATGCCTCCCAACTACCAACAGCTGCCGCATGAGTGTGCCGATCAACTTGAGGAGATGCATCAGGTTATGACGATCGTCAAGCAACTCCAAGAGGTTAAGGCTGAGAAAGAACAGCTGGAGATTGCTTCAAAACAGGTACTCCAGGACATAGAGGTAAGGAAACTAGAGCAGCTTCAGCAGGGGTATAAATCCAATCTACGACAAACGTGAAATCCAGAAGTCGAAGAACGAAACCGAAAAGCTGAAGAACCAGTCGATAGAGCTAGAGAGAAAGCTCATCGAGAAGCATCAGGCGCAAGCAAAAGCGCGAGCTCAAGCCAGAATCAGAAGATCCCAGTCTGAATCGAAAAATCACCGACGACTCCAAACCCCTCGCAAGAGATACAGAAGGCGCCAGAGACTCAATGCGAATCACGTAAGGCGACGGCAAGCCTGGATGAACGCGGCCTCCGCGAATATGACCCTGCGCGCATACAATCAACTCAAGAGAAAGTTCATCGACGTGGGCATTTATCAGAAACTGAAATACCAGATCGTGGCTGGAACCCAGTAGTTACAGGACAGGAGTCTCGCTTCGAACAAGAGCGGAGGAGGGATGACACGAGGGAACAGAAGTCATGCAAAGTTTGGTCTGCGAGAAAGGATTTGCGTGCGTTGTGCAAAGATCAAGAGGGAATGTACCGAAGAATGCCGCAGAACCCCAGAATTCACATTATTGCCGACACCATGATA
Source organism: Parasarocladium wereldwijsianum (assembly GCA_036250105.1). NCBI lineage: Eukaryota > Fungi > Ascomycota > Sordariomycetes > Hypocreales > Sarocladiaceae > Parasarocladium > Parasarocladium wereldwijsianum. Next base: position 228,023 of record JAXOUE010000004.1, read on the forward strand.
AGATCACGTTCTTGCTTGAGTCTCGTTGATGCAACCGGGTGATGAGTTGAAGCTAGATACGACGACACGAGCAGTAATGAATGCTGTGGTTAACGCGCTGAAATGCTTCTTGATCATTCTTAGTAAGCTTGCGCTTTCTCGTGCACTGGTGAAATTACTGCGGGCTCTATCACAGGGATGTTTGATGGGCGGCACGGTACGGCGCGAAGGGTGGCAGGGCGGCTATCCTACTATCGCGCAGTGTGAAGCATGACGATGGGTGGTTCGCAGTGGGCTGAGAGGCACCTCGAACGCCAACGATGCGATCAAGTTGGCTGTTGCGTTTGCTACCTGGCTTTGACCCATATCAATATCGTGTCTTTTGCTTCACAGAGGTCACGTGCCTTGAGTCAAGCCCATCATGCAAACGCCAAACGCGCTAGACGCGCCACGCGTCTCGTATGTGCTTCTTTCATTTTAACGTGCTGGGAGGCAACCAAACCCTCACGGCTGATCAGCAATGATGTGTGATGAGGCATCGCGACATTTTCCCAATTTGAAACAAAGGCTTGACCGCCTTCATCTGGCCAAACATTCGCCAGTTGCTGATCAGTCTCGATAGGAACAGGGGAGAGCCCAGTAAACTTCACACTCGGATCGACCGCCGCTGGCGACGGCGCACCCCGCCACCGCCTGAATCGCCAGTTCACAGGCTCTCGCGCTACCGACTAACCTCGCTGTCCGCGCTTGGTGCTAAAACGTGGCGTTCCTGTTCTCCGGCGGAAGTGAGCCAAGGTTAATACTAGACCGCGCAAAGGTTGTCTGCTGCGGCTGAGGTCGTCCTTCCAGCCCGTTTTTTCCCTTGTAATGCCGCCGAACGGAGAAATCGCAGAGCAGCCTCTTCTCGCGGCCCAAGACCTCGTGACACACAAGCACACGTGCCTATATGCGACCCTTTATTACAGGCCTACGACAAGTCGCAAACATGAGGAGGGGAGGGAGGGGGCTCCGCCGGGACGGGAGCGGATCGCGTGCTCGGTGATGCAAAAGTCTCAGGAACCCGTCCACTCAGTGCGACGCGAATGCGGTTCGGAGTGGAGCCAATGATGGACACAGGCAGTCGGCGATACTAGCAGTAATTACATGATGCCTGCTGCAGCGAGGCTAAAGAAGAGCCAGACGCAGAGATCGGAAAACACTGACTCGCTGAAAACGTGCTTGTTCCTGAGCAAGACGCCAGACTAGAGAAAGACGGACAAGCATTTCGCCCTCGAATCCGTGCTGTTTCCCATTATTCTTTGAAGATAATATTCTTTGAGCTTGTATGCTCACCTCGTGCTGCAGACAAGAGGGCAAAAGTACATCTGAAGAAATAAGAGAAGAAGAAAATGACGAGACATGACAAGTGCGCTGGACAAGAACGAAGAAAAAACAAAGAGACATGACAGCTCGTGCAGCAACCCCAATCGTCGTTGCCCATCTCGAATCAAGCAGCCTGATGCAAGACTTTGCGTAAGGAGATCGCGAAGCTACCTCAACGGCACCGTCGTCAAGCGTCAAGAGCCGTCCACGAGCCGAGTCGGCTACGCTTAGCAGAGACGGCGGCGGCTGCCTCGTGGACCGAGCCGGCCAGCACATGAGTCAAATACAATAGAAAGAGCTCTACTTGAAGTGATTGCAGATACAATAGATCAATGATTCAATCCCAATCCCAAAGAGCCCCTGTTTTTTCCACCTGCCAGAGACACCCCTGATCCTCATTTTGGCGCCCCCCCGTCGTCCCTCCCTCACATTGCTGTGGATGGTGGTACCCCCCTCCAAGCACTCCACCACCCCGGGCTTTGACCTCCTGAAACCTTTCTTCCTTCTCTCTCTTCTTCTTGACTGTCCTTGCTTCCAAGTGTCGTCGTTGACAAAATAAACATTGGCTCGAAAATTCGTAGGCATCCAGGTGCGGTCGCTCATCCTGTGCCTTTCTCGACCGACTACCGCTTCTACCATCGAACCCCGACCTGCTGAACCCCCGCCCATCCCAAGCGCCATATCTCCGACTCGACGCAGTGGTGAAAATACACTGTCCCTCGAACTGATCGCGGACTGCAAAAACAGACAAACGACGGCCGATCATCGTAGTTGCAAATTCGATCTCTTCAGGTCGTTTCCACCCGTTCCAGCAGTCTCTGCGTTGCCGGGAGAGACGCTGTAACGCTGAACGGCCCCTCACTTCACATCAACGCCCTTCTCGCAACATCCTTAGACGGACGCCGCACCAGACAAAATGGCCGACGAAAAGCCGTCGGTCTTGATTATTGGCGGACTCGGCTACATTGGTCGTTTCCTTGCCCTTCACATTCACACCAACAAGCTCGCCTCTGATGTGCGCATCGTCGACAAGGTTCTGCCCCAGCTGGCCCGTCTGCCGCCAAGTTTCAACGATGCCTGTTCACAAGAGCGCTTCATGCAAGCAGATGCCAGCAGACCAGGTAAGACTCCCTTTCCCTGACAGCGCATGGCACAATGGCTGACCAGAAAATTTCTCGTGCAGAGGCTCTGGCGCGTGTCTTCGACCGTTCCAACGGCAAGGAGTGGGATTATGTTTTCAACTGCGGTGGCGAGACCAGATATTCACAAGAAGATGAAGTGTACAAACTGAGATCGCTCGGCCTGTCTGTTGCTCTCGGGAAGGAGGCGGCCAAGCGTGGGGTCAAGACATTCGTCGAGCTCAGTACGGGGATGGTCTACAAGTCGGACTCTTCGCCGAGTAAAGAGGGGGACAAGCTCAAGCCATGGAGCAAGATTGCTATTTTCAAGCTCCAGGCCGAGGAGGAATTGTCCAAGATCGAAGGGTACGTAATCGTGGCTATTCTGCTGTATCGTCATTATGCTGACTGGAGTTGCAGTCTGAACCTTGTGATTGCCAGACTGCCACACGTTTATGGCCCGTACGCATCGCAATGGGTGGCGACAGCACTGTGCATGGCGCGCGTGTACCAAGCGACTGGCGACGAGATGAAGTGGCTGTGGACAAAAGACTTGCGCACAAACACAGTGCACGTCGACGATGCTGCGAGGGCTCTGTGGACGATTGCGGATTGGATGGCGACGGGCAAGGCCAAATGGGATGACAAGTCGATGGGCTCGGTGCCGACGTTCAACATTGTCGACAAGGGCGCCACCTGTCAGGGCACTCTGGCGGACATTATCGCGGATGTGTTCAAGATTGAGACCAAGTTCCAGGGAACGCTTGTCAGCAACTTTGCCAGGCTTAACCTCGATGGCGTGGTGGACGATGTAAACGACGAAACTCTGGGACCGTGGGCGGACCTCCTGGCAGATGCCGGCATCACGCGGCCGGGACCGATTACGCCGTTCATGGAGAAGGAGCTGCTCAAGGACACGGACCTAAGCATGGATGGCGCACGACTCGAGGCGCTCACGGGATTCGAGTACGAGAAGCCGAAGATGACAAAGGAGCTGATTGAGGAGGTTGTGGAGAGCTACAAAGCCATGGAGTGGTGGCCGTGATTGCGGACATTGTACAGGGTCAACGATGATCTGAAAGGAGACTATTTGCGCGTGCTGCACGGATGCAGTCGATAGACGGTTGACGAAGATGAAAAGCCACACTGAAAAGAACTGGCATAATGTACGAGTAAAACATGGGGCATGGATCAAGCATCAGCGATACCATTGAAGATTAGCCAGGATGCATCATAATACACAGCCATATGACGAACCGCGGTTTGTTCACGTGGTGCACGTCGGCTTCTGACGCGAGGGTAGAGAGAAGTGTCACGTGTCAGTCAGTGAGCAGCGCGCTCAGCACGTGAAGCTTGGCACCCTTTCGGCCGAGGGGTCTCCCCCAATCTTCTGGCATCCTGCGCCACCAAGCATGATGTGGAATTAATGATAGTGGTGAATGAGGTTCGAGCCGAGGCGCACGCGAAGTCGTTGCCAATTCAAGCTGTTTGGCCATGAACACCATCGCCAAGTCGAGAAGGGGAGGGGGGAGGGAGACTACTGAGAGGGAGTGCGGGGTCAATTTGCGAGGGGATGCATCACACCAGGAGAAGGGGTCCCTGAAGGTTGACATGCTGTTCTATGGTGATCACACCGAGATGTGAAGTACACGACTGGTACTATTCATTGTAGATACTCATCTGTTCCTGGACAAAAGGGACAGGGGAATGGTGGTTTGCTGTATAAAAGTAGCAGGGCGTATCTGCTGTCTGCGAGTCTAGCGAATGTGGGGGCTGCATGATCGCAAAGGTCCGCAGGTCATTTTCTCCGAGCAGTTCGCTTTAAACCTGTCCGTTTTCCCCTTCCAGACTGCCATCGCTCTCTTGAACCTCTTCATTCTTCTGTGCTGTTATTTTACCTCTCGCCTGCCGTCGCATTGATCGTTTCACAGCGCGCGCGTTTAAAAGTCCTGTACACGCGAATAGTCAACAGACGAGAGCTTGCCTTTCACGACGTCATTTGGTAGCTATCCATCATTATGGCAGCTCCTGCAGAGAAGACGATGAAGAACCTGTCGGGGTCGTGGGTCTTGGTACGAAACCCTCCTTTACGTTACTTCCCCCAGTCTGTGCAGACAGCTGGACTCAGCAAGCAGGGAGAAAATAAGTTGAAACAGCACAGCTGACAGACAACCCCCCACAGAACAAGACCCTCTCCGACAGCATCGATCCCGTCCTCAGTCTTCAAGGCATTTCGTGGTTCCTCCGCAAGGCCATCACCGCCGCCTCCATCTCTCTTGCCGTCTCGCAGTACTCGGCGCCGCCCAACCCGCCCAACACGTCGACGGACATCTTTACGCACATTGACATTGAGCAGGTCGCCGCGGGTCTCAAGGGCACGACCGAGAACCGCACGCTCGACGATTTCTACCGTGAGCACACCGACTGGCTGTTTGGCACGGTTAAGGGCAAGACGAGCTGGGTGGCGCTGGCGGACGTGGACGATGAGTTTCTGAAGGAGGGCATGATGGAGGAGGAGAAGGAGGACGCGGAGATCAAGGAGGGCGAGGTTAAGGGCAAGGAGTTTGTGAGGAGCTACGTGGAGAGCCAGGATAGCGACTGGACGGCGACGCAGGTGTGGGGGTTCAGGATGGTGGGAGGGGAGAGGAGGTACTGCAGGAACATTGTGCTCAAGAAGGGGGACAAGAGGGCGGCGGTGCACTTGGTGTATGATTTCGTGCAGTAGCGGCTGATGATGAATGTCGCTTTAGTCGTGAGGAGAGGTGATTTCCGTAGTCACTCCTCCGCGGCATGTCTGTGTTTGGTCTTTTTCGAAACCGCTTCGTCTTTGCGATGCTTTGTGGCGAATATTGTTGAAATGGCTCTATTGTTTGGGTTCGTGCAGCAATTGCTCTCGCTGCCGTGTGCTAAATCGCATGACGCCTCCTCCTGACTTTTGTCCTTCAGTGTCGCCATCTGTCCAGTATTCCTGAACGTAGTATCTTCATCCTCGGGTATCTCGTGGACCTTTCTTTTCCTCTCCTGCCCACTCACTCAATTTCTTGCTCCGCGTCGCTTCACTCTGGCCTCCTCTTGACAAACTCCTCCAGATCACCCACCGTCGCGACTCCCAGCACAAACCTCCTGTTCTCATCCGTCACGACCGCAAACTCCTGCTCCCATCCATCCTGCTCCTTACCGCCGCGGAAAAACTCCTCGAGCTCCTCGAGCGGCGTCTCCATCGTGATGACCTTGTACGTCCTGCCCTTTCGCTCGAACCGCGTCATGGCGGCGCTGAGCTCGTCCTGTGGCTGCACTTTGCCGCTGTCGAGGAGGGACTGCAGGTGCGGGATGGAGAGGTAGCCGAGGAGGGCGCGGGTCTCGGGATCTATGATGGTGAGGTGGGTGTAATCGCGCTCAAAGGCGGAGAGGAGTGCGACGGAGATGGTATCGGACGGGTGGAGGGAGATGGCGGCTGGGGGATCGAGGTCCTCGACGGTGGCCTAGAGTGGAATGTCAGTATGATTTCGGCGACTGTGATCGCGAGGACATTGTTGAGGGAACTGAGAGGGACATACACCGCGATAGCGTGATGACCACTTTGACTGGAAGGGCTGAGAGGCAACTGCTGGTGCTGCTTGTGTTGTTGTCATCTTGAAATCGGAGTGCTGTTCGAGCTGTGAATGCTATGGGTGTTGAGGGTGTAAACGTCCAAGGATGGCTATCAAACAACTGGTCGATCGGTCAGTCAGCCAGCGAAAGGGATTTCCCTCCCGTCGAGTCTGTCCCTCCTTTTTTGTCAGAGGCGGGGAGATTTGAGGGTTAGGGTTACAATACCCCATGGTCAGCCGTTACTACCCGCCTAGGGACGACATGAGGCCCTGATCATGGCTGTAACAGGTGCTGTTGCAGATGGAACATTGCCTAGGGCTGGATCATTTCGATGATCGCAAGAATCAATGAAAAATCAACGCTCAGTGAAACTCTTTGAAAAGAGAAATCTGCTCTCCGCATGATCAGTGTCGAATTGCCTTCCTCATACCTGGCTCAAGCTAACAACCCGAGAATTCATCGTAGGGTCACAAGCGCCTCCATAGCCTTACATAGAGATGGGCACAGTGGGCACCTCCCCCGGCAAGTGGAACTCCAACGCGCGCCGATAAACCACCGCGCTAAGTCCGGGATTTAAATCCGGTCGTTGATGAGCTCTCAGCGACGGTTGCGACTTGACGATTCAAATGTGCTCAAGAAGAAAGAACTAAGATCGAACCTTGGAATCACAGAGAGGAAGAAGAGTGAAAGAAACACCAGCTCAAAGACAGCTAGCAGCACAAATCCAGCTGATTTGAGCTAGACCAACAAACTCCCCCTCCACCATGACGTGATGTTGCAGCCATCAGCAACACCCTCCCGTACAAAGGCACCGGGGGTTTTTGAAAGCGCTCAACTCCTCGCGTGCCTCCCTGATGATCCTCTGTCCGCTCTCGAGCATTGGCCTCTCCATATACCTCAATCACACGAGAATTCAACGGGTAGCGACCGTCATCGCTTCTCCACAAAACCTGCTCAGCAACTCGCGTTTCCCGTGATAGCAGACCCTTTGAGCTCGGAACGATCCCCATCGACCCTGGTTTTGCACGGCTTGTGGTCCTCAGAAGGAATAGCCTGCCGGTGAGTATCTCCCTGTCGGTCCCGACATGCCCTGCCTATCTTTGCACAACGAAGCAGAAACAGGATCGTGCTTCTGGGTGCATGTCTTGGACTAGCCCCAGCCTCTCGAGTGCGCGCGCCTTTATGCAAGGCTGACCTGGCGTTCTCGATAAATAGCTCTCCCTTCTCCTCCGTGAACCCCCCGTTTCAAGCTTCCGTCCTGCGGCATCGCGGAACATCTCCACTCTCCTCCCCCCCGCCATCCCTCTCTTCGTAATGTCACCTCTACACCCCGACAACGATACCCTCCAGGCGCAGGCGCCCCGGTACAGCGCGCTCGCCAACGCGAACCCCAAGACCAATCCGTCGCCTTACCTCGCTCGCACCGAGCTCTACAGCGCGTGGTCCGTCGTTGACGACGCAAAGGAGAAGGCTCAGAAGATGGGCAATGAGGCTGCCAAGGAGCTGGAGAAGGTCAGCGCAAAGGCGCAAGCCAACACAGGCAAGATTGTTCTCTACTCAAACCAGTACTATGCCGCCTGCACTTTTGGCGGTCTCCTCGCATGCGTGAGTACTCAATCCGAGTGTCAATAACCCAATTGTCATTGAGACGACTCACACTCGTCAGGGTCTCACCCACGCGGCTGTCACGCCCCTCGATCTCATCAAAACCCGCCGCCAAGTTGACGCGAAGCTCTACACCGGTAACCTCCAGGGCTGGGGCAAGATCTTTCGCGGCGAAGGCATCCGCGGTATCTTCACCGGCTGGTCCCCCACCTTGGTCGGGTACTCGGCGCAGGGCGCCTTCAAGTACGGATGGTATGAGTACTTCAAGAAGACCTACTCGGACCTCGCCGGGGAGGAGAATGCTAGGAACCACAAGACGGCCGTGTTCCTCGCGGCGTCCGCCTCTGCCGAGTTCCTGGCCGATATCGCGCTGTGTCCGTTCGAGGCCGTCAAGGTGCGGATGCAGGGCACCATGCCCAACCCGTACAAGGGGACCATGCACGGCATTAGCAGCATCGTGTCCAAGGAGGGCGTTGCTGGACTGTACAAGGGCATCTACCCGCTCTGGGGCCGTCAGATCCCCTACACCATGATGAAGTTTGCTTCCTTTGAGACCATCGTCGAAATGATCTACGACCGCATGCCCGGACAGAAGAGCGACTACAGCAAGGCCGCGCAGACTGGTGTCTCCTTCACCGGTGGTTACCTCGCCGGTATCCTGTGCGCCGTCGTCTCTCACCCGGCTGATGTGATGGTGAGCAAGCTCAACTCGAACCGCCAGGCCGGTGAGGCGGTGGGTGCTGCGGTCGGCCGTATCTACAAGGACATTGGATTCGGCGGTCTCTGGAACGGTCTGCCTATGCGTATCGTCATGATTGGAACGCTTACCGGTCTTCAGTGGACTATCTATGTAAGTGTTCTTACTGAAAGACATTACTCCACCACGCTGACTGACATAACCTGCAGGACTACTTCAAGATTGTGATGGGTCTGCCCACTACTGGCGGTGGTGCTCCGCCTGCGGAGAACAAGTGAGAAGCCCGCTTTTGAGATGCGGGATCATCACCGCGTATGAAACCAAGTCAGACAACGTATCCACGTCTGAATTCACCAGAGTCATTTCCTACTGTACAATAAGCCTTGCTTTGGAGACGACAATTTTTGTGAACAGCTTGGCAAACGTCGAATCGACAGTTTGTCCTGTCTCGCAAAGGCAGGGATGTCTATTGTTAATGCGATTGTATTTTTGCGCAGCATCTTCTCATTTGTTCCCCCATGGCCACTGACTCTCGATAAGCAAGTGCCGCATGTATAACGAAATGTGCACGCTTCCAAAATGTTGTAGACAGCCATAAGCCATAAGCCACAAGCCACAAGCCACAAGCCACAGGGGAGCACTGAGTTGGCGCTCGGGAGGCTTTTCCTTGGCCGTCTGATCGCGCCCTGCCAGTGCGGCGACATGAACCGAGCCAAGACGCAGGTCTCTTGTGATTCTTTGTCATGCACAGAGCTTAGTTGGGAAGCCGATCACATTATACATTACGTTTCTCTTGAAGACACAGATACTTGAATATAGCAGCAGAGACCATTTGTGACGGGATAATCGCCTGAACCGACGGCTGCCAGGGGCGAAAGCGTAGCTGGAACGGACCGAATGTCGTCGAGCGGCAAGGACTTTGATAGGGCACGGGGTCCGAGAAAGTGGATGGTTGAGAAGCAACAACAGCAGACCTCAGAGCGTCCGATTGGTGACGGGGGCTGAGATGGTGCATGTGTGGTTCACCATGGTGTGGCAACGCATGTTGCAGCTCTCTATCTATTTCCCCAACATTCGGCTGGGAAGGCTGACCTGCAGAGGGCAGCTGTCATTGTGACAGAATCGGGACTTGTGTGTCTCGTGCCTCATCTTCATGTCCTTGTGCTGATCCGACGACCCCGGCACATCATCATCATCATCATCACTATCATCGTTGTTCGCTCGATTTGGTTCGCTGCATCTGTTCCTTTGCTTCGGTTGTGCTGGAAAGCGGGCTGGGCGGTGGCCGAATTGTCCCGCTTGACAAGGGGACGTTCTTTAAGCACTGTGTACAAACGGTGGGGGGGTCCGAACGATGGTTTTCGCATGGCATGGCAAGGATGGCACCGGCTAAAGCGCGAGGGAGCTTGTTTGTGGAGTGACGCCAGCGTTGGAAAACGCGGGGGAGATTTGAGTTGGCATGGCCGCGTCTGGCTTTTGCTCGGAAAAGTCAGCGCTCGCAAGACGTGGCGATCGGGGAGTGATCCGAAGATGTTCGTTAGTGGGCGTTTGGTGTATGGTTCATTGACAAGCTGACCAATTGCGTCTTGATTGTATATTCAGAGAAACGACAAGGCGAAGGGATGGAAGCGTGTGCGAGGCACTGTACGCGAGTAAGATGGGCGTATGGATGCCTGAGGCCATGACTTCTGTCTGTAGCCTCGCAAATCCAAAACCAATGATACCACGTGATCAGATGGGCGATAGCACGACTGTGAAGACACGTTCTTGCGCATCCAGCATCGATCCCAACCCGGTAGACTAGACGGCTCGACGGTCAGCTCAATCTCGTGGGATAAAGTAACCTTTGGACCAAACAGTAGCGGGCCCACTCGCTCGAAGAGCAGCTCTCAGAGATCTGGATGAGGGGAGCGACTCGCTGGCAGCACCACGAGGCACTAGAAAGCTTCTGGACGAGAGTTGCATGCGGCTAAAATATGTACGTACGAGCTCGCCATGCGGCCGCACGCTCTGGATCGTGTTTTCCCCAGAGTGCGCCACTGGTTGTTGTATCCTAGACCTATTACTTGTAACACTTGTAGGCTGGATATGTTCTTAGGTGCGCTTGCTGGGACACAGTAGAACTCGGTCGAAGCAGAGAGGCACAGACCATACGCCCCAGACCCAATACGCGAGGACAGTGTAACGGTAATCAGAACCCCCTTGTCGAGTGTGTCTCCTCTCGTCCAGATTCGCCTGCACATGACATCCAGATCGACAGCACTACTTTTACGTTGAGGGTAAGGCTGTGCGGCTGCTACAGGGAGTCAATCTACTTGTATCTCGAATGACCAGAAGGGCATGTAATCATCGTCCATGGTGTTCATGTCGGTGCCGCGAACCCCGAGAAAAGCGACGGGTCAGGCCTAGGCCTCGTCAAGACTCGGACGCCGCGAGGGGGAACACAGTGCGCTCAGCAACCCTGTTCCCAGTACATGCAACGACACGTATAACTGCAGGCCGTCGAGGTCTCGTCACCACAGGCTCCAGCCACAAACGCCCGCTGCTAGCCACACTGAACTGGGGGGTTACCGGGACCTGCAATGTCGTTAGTCGCAAAGGCACACGCAGAAGAGGAAGGTCATCAGGACGGTAGGCAACGGTCAGCGTGAACGTGCGATGCTTTTGCTGGTGTTGACCGATTGTTCAATCTCGGTTGCTTTGTGTGTGTGTACTGACATACTGGAGGCCGTCAGCATAATGTAATGTGCTGTGTGCTGGTAGACTACATGGTATACGATGGAGGGTCGCCTTTCTGACGTACAAGGACGTTCTGAAAGAGGCGCGATCAAATTGGACAGAGCCACCGACCAACATAGCCTGCCCACCTGTCTGCCTGCCTGCCTGCCTGCGTTTGCCCACTGTTGCCTGACTCTACCTGCCTACGGTACTGCCCGTGTTGCTCTCTTGTCCGTTTATCTGTCTTCATATCCTTCCGTCTGCTCTGCCTGCCTGCCTGCAACAGCATCTGCCCATAGTACAATTGTGTGCTGCGCAGCTGAAAGGGCAGAAACGCCCAACTTTCATTCTCCTTCAAAGCCATCTACTCTCTGCAGTCTGTCCCTCCTCTGCTTGTTCTCTCTCTTTTTCTTTCTCGCGCCTCGCCTCCCTTGTCTTCTCGTCTTTTCCCTCCTCGAAAACCGTTGGTACACACGTCCAGCACAGGTAGGTCCCCGCATCTCCATCCAGACGCCGTAAGTCGCCGCCATCCCAGGGGCCCAGTTCCCGCTATCGCTGCCATCACCAGGCTAACGGCTCACCACCCCCAAAGTCCTCCGCTCTTGGCCTGCGCCGCCTCCACAGTCCACACACGGCTGGCTCACCAATAGGTTGCCAACCAAGCCAAGCCCGTTCAATTCCTCTTTCGCATCCTGCCTCATCTTTCGTTTCTCGAAAACTTCCTCCCCAGACAGAGATCCGTTTGCCCTCAGATCCATTGATCCCGAGTCTCATTGCTCTGCCAATCTTGTACTACTTTACCCTAAGACACACCTTTGCGCTCGGCCACCACTCGAGGTCCCCGGTTGACCACCGACACATTTCCGTCGCGGGGATCTCTTGCCGTCTCTTCCTAGCGATCACCACTTTGTCATACCCTCAGAGCGTACCTTTTCAGCACGTTTTCGCATGAGATAGCGACTATTGCATTTGCGCAAGCGCAACGACCCCCTCCCCCCGCGCAACCGTACGAACCGCGGCTCGGCAGCACCAGCCCTCGTCGACCTTCACACGCGGCTAGCGACAGCACCCCAACGCTCGCAAGCATGGCTGGGTTCTTCAACAAGATCAAAAGCGCAGGCACGGTATGGCTCGCTCCGCGTCCCAATCGCTACGACACGCCGTCGCTTCAATTTCGAGGCGTCCCTTTTCTCGCACTGCTAACAAATGCCTCTCCACAGTCGAGCCAAGCTGCCAAAGATGCCGCTGCGAAAAAGAACGCCGAACCCCCTGTTGAGGTTACACCTCTGGAGAAGATGCTCCAAAACGCCGGCCCGTTAAGAAAAGACGGGAGCGATCGCTTTTATGGCTTTGAAAATGTAAGCTCACCATGACAAGAAGCAACGCACGTACCTACGCAGATCAGATTTGTGCTGACCATTGCGACAGTTTGGAAACACTTGGTAAGCTCTATCGCAAAATCCAACGCCTTTGTCCATGGCTAACATTCGACGCAGTTACTGCAACTCGATTGTCCAAGCGCTTTTCTATTCCGATGTCTTTCGTGAAAACGTCATCTCATACCCTGCCATCTCGCCCGCAGACACGCCGGACGGAACGCGCCCTCGCGTTGAAGTAACGATCCGTCCACCAATGACCCAGAATACTGAAGAACAACAAGAAAAGGCAAAGGCCTTGAGCAATGGCAAGAAAAATCCGATACCCAACGGCCTTCCAGGGCCGAATGGCCAGCCCGTCAGGCCTGAGGATAAGCCGGATACCCCCGAATACAAGAAGAAGCAGGCTATGCTCAAGGGGCCCATCCTCGAATTGGCACAGGGCAACCCATATCCGTATGGCATGAACGAGAGCACCTTTACGGCTCTGAAAGACGTCTTCCTGGCTCTCATCGAGAGCAAATCACGGACTGGAGTTCTGAGCCCTCAGCGCTTTTTGGAAATCTTCAAGCGCCAGAACGAGTACTTCCAGACCTCCATGCACCAGGACGCCCACGAGTTTTATGGCCTGGTGCTCAACGACGTCATCAAGAGCGTCGAGGAGAATGCTGAGAAGATGCGCGAAAAGGAAGAGGCTGCGAAAGGGGATGCATCTTTGACCCAGTCGGTAGAAAATGCGCTGGGGTCAACCATCATGAGAAACATGCACGGCTATCGATCACCCGGCACCGGGTGGGTACACGAGATCTTTGAGGGCGTCTTGACGTCTGAGACAACATGTCTCACCTGCGAAACCGCCTCGCAAAGAGACGAGACATTCATCGATCTTTCGATTGACCTGGAGGAGCACTCATCGGTCACATCTTGTCTACGCAAGTTTTCTCGGGAAGAGATGCTGTGCGAGAAGAACAAGTTTCATTGCGACCATTGCGGCGGTCTGCAAGAGGCAGAGAAGCGCATGATGATCAAGCGCTTGCCCAAGATTCTCACCCTCCACCTTAAACGCTTCAAGTATACGGAAGATTTCAGCCGACTCCAGAAGCTGTTTCACCGAGTGGTGTATCCATCATACCTTCGTATGTTCACGACAACAGAGGATGCCGTCGACCCAGACCGGTTGTACGAGCTTTACGCCGTTGTGGTGCATATCGGCGGCAACGCGTACCACGGTCACTACGTCTCTATCATCAAGACAAAGGACAGAGGATGGTTGCTGTTTGACGACGAGATGGTGGAGCCCGTTGACAAGAATTTTGTCAAGAACTTCTTCGGCGACAAGCCCGGTATGGCGACAGCATACGTTCTCTTCTACCAAGAAACCACTTTCGAGGAGGCGAGGGCGAATCAAGAACAAGATGGTCTGGAAGAGGTCGTACTGATGGACCAGGCGGCCAACGTTGCCCGAGACGACAACGAAAAGCTGGACACGGCACCACTCCGACGCCAGGCAACACAGCCCATGAGTCCGATGCACGACCACGACAACTTGAGCAGCTTGGCGCATGCTCACACGGCACCAGACGTGCCGCTCACCTCCGCCACGAGTGGTCCCACAACGCCGCCCGTGCCAGCTGTTCCAACGCCCTTAACGAGAGAGAAGACCAAGGACGAGCTGAAGAAGGAAAAGAAGGAGCGGGAGGCAGCTGAGAAGGCGGAGAAGAAAGCGCAGAAGCAAGCGGAAAAGGAGCGTAAGGAACGAGAACAAGAACAGTACAAGAGGGCCCGCGTCGAGCAGTGGAAGACCATTCAAGGACACAAGAAGGAGCAGGAGGAGCTGGACAAGGCGCTGGAAGCCAGCAGACAGACGGCGGCGGAAGAACAAGCGAGTCGCGGTACCGATGGCGAAGCGTCGGCAACGCCGGCGCCTGCGACACCTCCCGTGGGCGCCTTAGATCGCGCCAAGCGCGGCAGCAAATCCTTGCCGAAGAGGAGCTTCAGCCTGTTTGGCAAGGACAGAAGCGCTAGCGGGTCCGTGCCAAACGGCACAGAGGATGCTTCCGAAGCAAGGGACAAGGACAAGTCTTCCGGGTTCAGCAGACTCAGCATGGGGCTGGGTCGGAAGAAGAGCACCAATATGTTGTCTTAGCGATGGTGGCCAACTCTGTGGGATGTTATTGCAAATATGCGCATGGGGGGTGTGAAGCCCGAACAAAGATCTGGGGTGTTTTCTTTTTCTAGCGAGCGTTGAAGGAAAGCTACTTTATTGCATAATGGAGAGGATGTTCGATATTCGGATGTTCTGAGAGAGTCGTGCTGCTCACTGTTTGGGGTGATGCAATGTTGTGTGAGCATTTGGAGCGGGCAAGCATCTCATGCTTTTGTTGAACGGGATCATTCTGGGCGTTTGAATTGTGATTCGACAAAGATCCCGGGGAAGCCTGGAGGCTTGGTCTGGCGCAGCCGTTGGCTTTAACATGTGTTCTGTACGACGATGGCATTTTGTATAGAAACAAAAGTCAAACTGATCAGAGGTCAGAAGAAACCTAACGTCTACGTTCTCCTTGATATCGGAGTGGTCGCCAATCACCGACTGAATGAGTGACCCTATGAGGAGGGACCGTGACGCCACGCTTGAGTTTGCGCCGTAATGTGACGTAGATCAATCTAGGTGCGAGGTTGCTGAAATTGACACTCGAAACTACAGGACGTGATTTTATTCCACGCTCTTGTCGTTTTCGCGATCCGCCAAACTTTGCGCATGTTCTCATTAATTTTGCTAAGGACATACGACGCCTTGAACTCCCCAGCTGATCTGCGTCAGTTTTGATTGCTGGTGGTCGCCATGGCTTGAGTCAGTCATGACAGTTGATGTTGATCGTTGCTCTCGCCTCCCAGTGCTAGATGCTTACAGCCATGTTGTTCAACACTTGGGTGTACAGAGGCTGGATGCGACGTCTTGTCTTCGTTGGAGTTTTCGAATGCCGTGTTTTCGGTCTCGGTTTTTCTTTTTCTTTGATCTTTCTTTGGTCCGCACAGGCTCGATGGCCCGGATCTCAGCCTAGTACCAGGAGGTAGAGGATCACGACGGTGTTGACGGCTATTAACGGTGCTATTTTCGAGGGCCGGGGTGTCAGCTGGCTTGGTGTCTTTCTCTGGGTTCAGGTGTACGGAGGGGGCTTGTAGGGTACCTCTCATGACGGTCCGTATGCTCGCGATGCCGTTGATGACCTTGGCCTTGATGCTCGCGTCGGGGCCGACGCCAAAGGCGGGATCGTAGGAGGCAGGGGAGAGGTTGACTTTGCGACTCGGTCGTTAGTATTGGATCTTCTTGATGTTGCCAGGCTGTTGTTCCAATGCTACCATAATATGGGCGATTTTGAAACAGAAAGAACAGAATCAGAGGTTCGTGGAGGACGTACTTCGTGCGAGGAATCGATCTTCTGACAGGACGGCCACTGCGTTGACCAAGAGGACGCAGACTGTTGGCGCGCAGGAGGGTAACGAGTCAGCCAGGTGATTTATGATACGCGCAGCGCAGAAGCGCAAGCCGAGAGTTTGAGCTTACCGTAGAGAAGGCTTCCGAAGAAGAACATGATGGGCGTAAGTAAGGCAGGAACAAGGACGAGTTGGGCGTGGATTTGTTCGCAGGGTGAAGTTGACGAGCTGGTCGTATCGCGAGTCGAGGGGGGCGGGCCAGCGTGTCGTCAGTCGAGATGCATGCTGGTGGTTTGGAGGTTGAGAGGTAGACTTTGGGTGTTTTCATGTACCTATTGTGTGATTTTATGTGGCGAAGTACTTGGAGGGGACTTGGCGGGGAAACGTCGGCACGTGTTGAGCTCCCTTACACAGAAGCTGGGAGCTTCAGAGAAGCAGCAGATACGTCTCGCTTTTCATCTTCTCCCAACGTCTCCCTTCTTTGCATGCCAATTTCCTCGTCGTCTTGGGTTCATGACTAGGCTTGCCACACGTTTCCGATCTGAAATGACGAAGTTGTGAGATCAACGGATCATTCTCAGCCTTTGTAAGCTGGCTGGCCGCCTAAGCTTCTCTCTTTGATTCATCATGAGTCGCTCACTAGGTACGGAATCTCATACACTTTTAACATATCACACTATCATGCTAACGAACATGCAGATCATTTACTGGAGTTTCTCCTCTTCATCGTCCCACTGCTACATCTTCTCGTCGCACCCTACACCAAAGTAGAAGAATCCTTCAACCTCCAGGCCACCCACGACATCCTCACCTACGGCACCCCCACCACCTCTATCAACGCCCGTCTCGCCGAGTCCTATGACCACTTTGCCTTCCCTGGCGCCGTGCCCAGGAGCTTTGTGGGCGCTACGATCCTTGCTGGGTTGAGTCAGCCCTTTACCACTGTCGTCGGGTTTCGGTATGCGCAGCTCGCGGTGAGGGCCGTGCTGGCAGGGGGCAATGCGTTGGCGTTGTTCGTGTTCAAGAGGGCTGTCGATAGAGCGTATGGCAGAGGAGTTGGAAGGTGGTGGGTGGCTTTGGTGGTGACACAGTTTCATGGGATGTTCTGGTTGAGCAGGACTGTGCCCAACATGTTTGCGTATGGTTTGAGTGAGTTACTCCCCTCGTCCCTGAGGTCGAAGTGATGAGTGTTGCTATTCAAGGATACGAGCTGCCAGGATGACACGGAGCCAGTAAACTAACATGAGCAGCAACGCTTGCATATGCATCTACCATCCCCATCAACGGCCGGACGCCCTCCCTCGCCAGATCAAAACAGGCCATCGGCTTCCTCACCCTCTCTGCCGTCATCTTCCGCGCTGAGCTCGCCCTCCTCCTCATCTCCGTGGCGCTATATCTCCTATCCATCAACGCCATCACCGTCCGCGCCCTCGTCCCGACCTTTATCGTCTTTTTCATCGCTGCACTGGCCATCTCTGTCTCCCTCGACTCATACTTTTGGCAGAGAGTCCTGTGGCCAGAACTCTCGGGCTTCCTATTCAATGTGATTCATGGTAGCGCGTCTGAGTGGGGGACTTCGCCGTGGCACTATTACTTTTCGACCGCGGTGCCAAAGATTCTCCTCAACCCTCTTGGCATGCTCGCGGGAGCGGCTGCGATGGTTATGCCGGGCACGACACAGCAGACGCGCAATCTGTTTATCCCGAGCGTGATCTTCCTCATGATGTACTCTTTCCAGCCTCACAAGGAGCCGAGATTCATCTACTACGTCATCCCGCCCTTCACAGCCATCATGGCCATCGGCGCAAACTACGTCTCGGCCCGCGCGAATAAGGCTCTTTGGATCATGCTTCTCAAGCGCACCCTGCAACTCTCCGTCCTCGCGTCCGCCGCGGCGAGCTCGGGCATGCTTCTCATCTCCTCTCTGAACTATCCTGGCGGTGACGCTCTGCAGCAGCTCTACGCTCTCTCTGCCAACGAGACTGGTCTGGTGCGCATACACACCGATGTCCTCACCTGCATGACCGGCCTCACCCTCTTTGGCCAGAACCCGGACGGTCGGCCGTTGGCGTACATACAGCCAGAGGACGACCATCGGCGTGCAGAGGACTCTGACGCGAACCCAGTCTACCTGTTTGATAAGACCGAAGAGCCGATCCGTCTGACTTTTCCCCGATTCTGGCGCGACTTTGACTACGCCCTCATGGAGAACGCGACAATGCCTCTGGGGACATGGGAGGTCCTGGGGACGGTTTACGGATACGATGGGGTCGAGATCTTGCGTCCCACCGAGCAGCCCGCGAAACAGAACAGCCGGGACAGAGTGCTGGGTAAGGGAGAGTTGGTGGCCGCTGTGCGGGAGAAGGTGAGGGAACTGACGGGAGGCTGGTGGGTTGGGCCCAGGATGGCGCCCAAGATTCATATCATGAGGCGGAAGAAGGCGGAGGTCTAATGAATGAATCCATGCCACAAACTATTGCAAGCTTCTTTTCTGCTTCTCGGAACGCGTGCATCATGCTCGTGGCTCTGACTGTGTATTTTTCGTCCGACGCATCTCCAAAACGTAAACAATTGACTAATTAGGCAGCTACTCTGCATACGCCCCGATTCCCAACATACAGTACTTGCAAGTACCAGATTCCTGTCATGACCACCAAAATGAAAAATCATGTCCCCTGCTTCCTTCTCAATATCCTGCTCTTGATCCTCCCATGTTTGAGTCGGTGAAAGAAGAGTGAGATCACAAAACGAAGAAAACCAGCCTCTCCCGCCGGACCAGTCAACGCCGTCGTGCAGTTCAAAAAAGAAGCAGAAGTACATAGATAGCTTGCTTGCCGGTGAGAGAAGCAAAAATGATCCCGGAACGCCATATGTGAAAAGTTGCGTTTTTGCCCAAGACGAGCTCTTTCTGCTTCGCTTTCCTTCCTTTCTCCTCTCTCTCTCCTTCTTTTTCTCATCGCCGTTGCGACGCAAGGATTCATTCGTCTACAACCATACTTCATGGAGGCGTTGTGTATTTCCCCGTCTTCTTGAGATGAATCGCCTAGTCGTCATCATCTTCGGAACTGTCCACCTCTTGTATCCGGTCATCATCATCGTCGTCGTCGTACTCATTTTCATCTTCGTCTTCGTCTTCTTCGTCCTCTGACGAGGAGATTTCTCCAAACTTTGCCTTGTATTTTGCAAGTTTCTTCTGATCCTTGACAAACTTGTCGAGGACGTGCTGCATGGGCGCGCGGAGGTCGTTCAGCTCGTGAAGTGTCTTCTTGTCGACAGCCAAGTGGCGCATGGCAAGCGTCGAGATGGCAGTCTGGGATTGCTGTGTCAGTATGATGCCGCAAGTATAAACACGATGGGGGCTGGAGAGCGCTTACCTCGACACGGCTCACTTGATGCTCCATAAAGCTGAACAAGAAACTCTCCGTCACTTCACCCGCACGCATTCTCATCTTTTCCATCAGCTCCGTCTCCGGCGGCTGCAGCCCAGAACGCACCTCCTCCAACGTGCTGCACAGCATCTCCAAGCGCAAACTGACCTTCCATAGCTGGAAGATCAGGTTGGGGTCAAACGATAGCGGGTGATCGCTCGGCACCACCGTGGGCTTGATTTCAGCCCCCTCGTCACGCACCTCACGCTGGTTGTGGTACTCGATGCGGCTGGCGAGCTGGTGCGGGTACAGGGAGTAGACAATCTCCGGGTTCTCAAGACCCTTGAGCTTCCTCTCGCCCATCTCCTTGACCTCGAATCCCTGGGACGTGAGCGAGCGGAGGTCTTTCCGGATGGAAGCGGCAAAGGACTCGTCCTCGTAGGTGTCCTCGGAGCTTTGTGAACCGGACCGGTCAACGTCCTGGTAGCTCTCGAGACAGCGCTGGATCTCGGAGATAAAGTCTGAGGACACGGCAATCTGTCCACCGTCGGCGATGGCGGAGATCCGCGACGCTTTATTGACCATGGGACCAAAGTAGTCCATTCGCCGTGTGACAGGATCCGTTTCGCTGACGGCCTGTCCGTAGTGAATACCCATACGGACCGACAAGCCCCTGAAGATGCAGTTGTTGTCCTTATCGTACAGTTGCTGGCAGGTCATGGAGCCCATGATCTCAGACGGCCAGTTCACGTTGAGTAACGACGTCTGAACTGCGAAACACCACAACAATGCCGACGTGGCCGTGGGGAAGGATACCATGAAGGCATCACCTTCCGTCTTAACCTCGTATCCGCCGACTTGTCTCAACTGTCTGCGCATGACCTCGTTGTGTAGCTTGATCGCAGACCTCATCGCGTTGGGATGCAGCTCCCACAGCGTCGTCGAGTTCTTAATATCGGTAAAGGCAATCGACACATTACCCGTCGGTGCAGGAATCTCCGCATCCAGACGGTTGAGCGATGAGTCCAGAATATCAGCTCTCGCTTTCCCCCTCTTACGCGTCGCCAGAGTCTGAACCTCGTCGGGAACTCCCGAAGGATACAGCGACATACTTGCACCACGGTGCAGCCGGGAACGCTCAACTCTGCGCTTCAGATCCGCCACACTGATCATCATGACCATAATCTTGTTGGTTGCGCCGTACGCCATGGCGTAGTCACGGAGCTTCTGCGCAGCTTTCATCAGATCCTGGCGCTCCGCTCTGGCGATATCAGTAACGAGGCCAGGCGAGAGATACTCCCACAGCTCCTTGGTTGCCATGAGAATGAATTCGTCGCTCTCCCGGATAGCCATGTGGCTGATGTGAGGCGCCGCCTGAACAACGGGCATGAGGTCTGCGTAGCCGAACGCGCGCGACACATCTAAGAGGTCATTGAGCTTGCCGTTGCGAGAAACCCATCCACCGGCATCGCGAATTCTGGAACGCTCAGTCGGTTCCGCGGGGTCGTGCTTGCGTGTGAGGAATTTGTGTCCTCCATCGTTCTGGATGATCATGGCTTGGGCGTCACCGACGTTGGCAACGAAGAGCTCTGTCCCTTGGAGGTAGACGACGGTGGCGACGCCACCCGAGTTCAGGTCCTCTTTCGAGAGAATGACCGATTGCGCTGAGCCCTTGTGCCCCGCCTTAGGTCGCTCTTGGATCGTGACGAGATCTTTGTTGAGAGAAAGGAATGCTCTTCGGAGGGCATCGACTGGTGTCCCATCTTGGCGGGCCTTCATTAACTTTAACTCGGCAGCAAATGTGGCTCCAAAGTTCTCATGGAGATACTTGGCAATCTTGGAGCCACCGCTCGAAAGTGCCTGGCCATCAAACAAGCCGAGCAGCATCTCCGTCTCAGAAGAGTTGAATCGAGGCACCACCAAGTCCACGGTCGACAGGTGTTCATTCTTACCCAGCGTGTCAGCCATACCATAGGGCAGGTGGCCGGCAAGTGAGCCTGAAGTCCGCACACGTCGATCCTCGCTCTGGTCGGGGATGCTAGGCTGCGTGAGCGTGACATCCATGAGACCCAAAACGCGGAGGTTCAATAGTCGACTAAAGTCGGCGTACTGCTCTCGGTTCTGAGCTCCGGCTGCGATGGCGCCAGGCCAGCCCGTCTGCTTGATCTCCAGCCTCTTGTTGCCCGAAAGGTTGAGGTAGCGCAGATTCGGGTTCAGGTTCCAGTTCCAATCATAGGGAACGTTGGAGATATTGTATTTGAGATGGTTGCTACCGCAATCAAGAATAGCCAGCTTTCTCGCTCGCGAAATATCAGCCGGCAGATTGGTAAATTTGTTACCGTTGATATAGAGAGTCTGCAACAGGCTCGACTCGTCAAGATCGTCGGCAGGCAAATTGGTGAGAGAATTGCCAGACAAGTACAGCTCCACGAGTTGTGGCCAATTCGTGATGCATCTCTGCGGGACGTCGCCGATTTCTTCATTGTAGGAAATGTTGAGAACACGAAGTTCAGAGCAGAGGGTGATCTGGTCAAAGACCTCGTCGTCCAGGCGATTGTCGGCCAGGTACAGGTGACGCAGCGTGCCAGCAAAGGTATTGGTCATACGCGACGTCAGGTTCGAGTCCTTGCGCAAATTAGGCGGGGGTGCTTGTTTGGTAGACGTATTAGAAGTCGAGGTGGCCGTCCGCGACACGACTGACGTCTTGCGTCCACCTTTTCCGTAAACAGAGACCACCGAGCCTTTCCTGTCAGCCTCAGACAAGGGAGAAGGACCGACACTCAATAAAGTACTCGATGCCTGGCTTGGCCGCCTGTCCTCATCGAGATTCTCCGTGCTTGCTGAAGAAGAGAGAGTCCCCAAGGTCAGAGACCTGCCTGATTGTGCAGGTGGCGGTCCAGGCTGGTCTTCGCCTGGTACGCGGGGTGCCTTGGCTGCTGGCTTGGGGAAACTCTCGATGCAGTTGGAGGAAGCATTGAGGGTCTCTAGTCTATTGGCCCACCATATCTCCATCGGTAGCTTGGACATATTGTTTCCCCGAATGTCCAAGAAGCGTAATTCCGCCAAGCAACCGATTTGAGGTGGCAGCTCTCCGACAGAATTGTGAGCGATACTTAAGTGTTCCAGCTGTGTGAGAGCTCCAATTTGTTGCGGCAGTGAAACAAAGTAGTTGTTATTGAGGTTGAGATGCTCCAGATTAGTGATCATGGCAAATGCGGAATCGATGCTGGCTAGCTGGGCGGTTGAGAGGTTGAGTACTTTGAGAGTCGGAACTGGCTCTATGATCTCAAACTTGTTGAGGGGGTTCGAGTTGAGCTTCAGGTGACGGAGTGACTTGAACTTGCCCACAAACACCGAGATGCCATTGTGTTCGGCATACAGAACTTCGAGCTTGGGCAATTTGGATATAGTGTCAATCTCCCTGATGTTGTTGAACTTGATGTCGAGCTCCCGAAGGCTCGACAGTTTCTCGAAGGAGTCTGGCAGCGGGGTGCTGATCCGATTGTTGGTGATCAAAAGTCTCTCCAAGTTGGTCAGGTTGCCAATGTTATCAGGCAAGGCTGAAATGCTGTTGAAACTCAGGTCAAGATCAACCAAGCTGGCCAGGTCGCACATAAAGTCTGGGAACGACTCGAGAAAGTTTGACGACAGCGTGAGGGTCCTCAGAGCACAGTAGCTGCTAAAGTAAGTCGGAAGACTGGCCAGCCTGTTATTTGCCAAGTTCAATTTGACGAGAGAAGTCAACGTGTGGAGCTCGGCATGGTCCAGCTGTTCAAGCCTGTTGTTGGAAACATCCAGATACGACAATTTCGTGGCCCACTGGAGGGGAGGGAGCCTGCGTGCCTCGTTGTTGGAGAACTTGACATCGCGCAAGTGCGTGCAAGACTGCACAAAATCTTTCGGAATGTCCAGGGACAAGTTGCGGGACAGGTTGAGTGAGATGATACCCGCAGCAGGCTTATAGAGAGAGATCGGGATAGTGATCAGGTTGCGGCCAGACAGATCGACGTGACTGAGCTTTTGTCCTGGCTTGATGCCCAGGTCGGCTGTCCTGGTGTGAAAGTCACTTTCCCTGGCCGAGAGAAACATGAAGCGACACAGGTAGCCAATGTCCTCCCGGCCCAAGTCCTCGATCCGATCGTTCTCCTCATAACCGACCTGCTGGAGAAGCCTCTTCTGCAAGAGCAGCGGACGTTCTTGGGCGTTGAGGACTCGCATAAGGTCATGCTTCTGCAGGATTATATGATAGTCCTCAAGGCTGTCCACCATATAGGTCTTCTTGATGACCTGAGATATGACGTCTGTGACCGTCGAATCGAGTGGCATCGAGTGTGTGACGTAACCACCGTTGGATTTGAATATCCTGATGCAGTACGGTTGTCTCTTCTCCTCCGGTCGAGGCGGGCTGCCAATGTCGTCCATGTCGGGAGCCGCGTCCTGCGACGTATCCTCGGTGTTACGGCGAACAGCCCAGCTGTCCGGCGCATCCCATCGACTCTTGGGCGCCGTCGCCGCGACGGGCATCGCCGCCTCGGCAGGTTCTTGATCCATCGCGTTGACAAAGGATGTGTCCATTGGCGTCAGCGGTGGTGGTTTGGTCAATATGCCCTCCATGTCGTTGAGGTTCGTGTCGAGATGGTACATGTTGCCGGCACCGTCTCTCTTGTCGGTCGGGCCGATGTCGTCGCCGAAATCGTGAGGGCGAGCGCCGCGACCCTTCTTGGCAAAGGGAAACTTATTGTTGAAAGTTGCGTTGCGCTGCTGCGGCATGGGACGAGAGTCGTGACTGGACATGTCACCGACATCGAATGTGTTGGACGGGAAGACGTTGGGCGAGGGCTCGGCCTTATGAAAGTCGGAGCGCGACGTCTTTGTTTGTAGTGACCGGGTCGACTGGGGCAGGTCTTTCAGTTTCGACGAGTCTCCGGCATTGTCTTTGTCTTTGTGATGGTGATGGCGTCTCAATCGCCCGAGGATGCCCCTCTTGCCACCGTGGGCGGGGGATGATGTGCCGTCAGTCTGGCCATGCTTGGAATTGTCGTGCTTGGAATGGTTCGACGGAGCATGACTGCTGGTGCTGGGCGTCGGGCTCTGCCCTCGCGACTTGTGGCTGTTGTTATTGCTGGTGAACATGTTTGCGTGCGATGCGCCGGTGCCTGCACCACTGCGGCTCCAGGCGGCCGCGAGAGCAGCCTCTTCGCGACTGTTTGTCGGCCTCAGCGACTGCGAATCGTCATTACTCTTGTTGTGGCGATGCTGGAAGCCCTGCGCGTAATAGGGGCCCGATTGGCCAGAGCGTGATGACGAGGATGTTTTCGGAGGGTGCGCGGCAGCATAGTTTTCCCTCTCGGCAAGGTAGCGCTCGCGGTCCGGCCCTGTTAGAGTCTCTCGGACTGGTGCCTCGCCGTATCGAGCAATGTCCTTGTTGGGGGACCACCGTCAGCAAGGCCAGTCGACGCTAAAGGAGGGATCATGTGGGACGGGGTGTCATGGGGGGGGGGGGGCGGTTCGTGCAGTGCTAGGAAAAGAGCTACGTATTGTGTGCATGGGCAGGGGGCATGGCATCGTGGAGCAATCGAGCTACGTACCGAATTATCTTGGTAGAGAAAAGGGACGACCTCAGGTGCGGGCACAGGTGTTCTCGGACGCGATGGCGTGGGTGAGAGTTCGCGATCGGTGGCGTTGGAGTACTGGCGACCGCGGATGGAGCGACTGTGGCTGTACGAGCGACCGCGATTGTCCTTGTGGAGCGAAGCTGGCAGACTCGCGTCAGAGCCGTCGCGCCCAGGGAATTCCTCGCCAAAGAACCCTTGAAGCTTGCGAAAGCCACCGCGCTGGCCACTCTGCTTGGAACCTGTGCTGCTGACGGTCGTAGCGATGCTGGCTACCGAAGGGCGGCGTTCGTCGTGGTTATAGGAGGGCGTCCCAGCTGCGTCCCTGTCGGCGAGGACGAAGCCTGATCGAGAACCGGTCCTGAGATGATTCGGCGATTGCTGTGACTGTCCCTGGTAGTTGAGCGGTAAACTCTCGCTGGAATCGTTGTAGTAGAAGCTCGTCTGCCCGGTGGGCGACGCGGCAGGGCACTGAGAGTCGTCCTGGGTGTTCCACGGCGCAACCTGTGGCGAAGCGCCTGCCGTCGGCGGTACCTGTTGAATTTGGGGCACGCGAGGCCCTGACATGTCCAGCGCAGCCAGGTCGCGTCGGTGATGATTGAGAGTGCTCAGGCGATGGCGGCGTTTTCGGGCTTTCTCCTCGCTCATGCCGGCGAGACGATCGCGTTCGGTGGACCTGGTGGGCGAGACCCTGCCATCGCTGTCAGAGGACCTAGAAGAGGCATTGTTAGCCATGGCACAGCACAGCACAGCACAGCACAAACACACGCCAGAGTTTGGGCTACGTGGGGTGTCCAACGTACCTGCTCTCCTTGCGATGCTTCCATGTAGTCTCGTCGGGTTCGATCGGCGGGCGTCGCGGGACGTTGAAGGGCGTCATGGTGAGCTGCGAGTGGCCGCTGTCGGTGCTGGCGCTGGTCTGGGAGCTGACGCGCTGAGCCAGGTCATGTTGTGTCATTGTTGCGCGGGCAGGATCTGGCGCGAGTGGTCGTGCTGTGAGCTCAAAGGCGGAGCTCCGCGATGCACAGTGTCGAGTACCATGCGAGGACGGGGGGCGTGTTTCGTAGACAAGAAGGTTTGGATGGGAGGCAGGCGACGATGCAGCTTAGCCGATCGACCTCTCGCAAGCGCAGGTACTCGTCATCTCCCAAAGAGCTGGTGAGGGGAGTGTTGTTTGGCGTGGTTTCCGGTCGGGGGTTGCGGGATCGATTGACAGCCGGTCGAGCAGGAGAACGGTAGGTTGGCAGGTTGGTTGTTTGGTTGTTTGGTTGTTTGGTCGAATCGATCTACGTGGAATGGAAAAAACGCCAAACGTCGACGAGCCACTGGGTCTGGGTGGTGGGACGATGCGAAGAATCCCGTGCTGAGAGCGAGTGCGGTTTGCAGGTGGATAATGATGGTGATAGTGATAGTGATGGACGCTCGATGCTACCTCAAACACGATTACACAGACAAAGCCATTAGTTGTACGGTAGCATAGCATCTAGACCTAGGCCGGCTCGAGAACGGGAGGGTGGACATTGGGTGGAGGTGGGAGGAGAGGCGAGCAAACAGGCGCGCGAAGCCCCCCCACACCCAGGCTCTTGGCTACACGCACTATGGCTGAGGACGTGAGCAGGTGTTGCCTTGCCAGCCGCGGTGTCGCGTGAATGGGGCGTCTACTAATGTGCTCGGTGGCCAGATCTAGGCAGCCTTCATATGAGCTAAGCTCTTTCGGGCTAGTCTAGGCGCATCGGTGGCTCGGGCGCTCATCAGCCCCA
The DNA here is from genome assembly GCA_036250105.1 of Parasarocladium wereldwijsianum. NCBI lineage: Eukaryota > Fungi > Ascomycota > Sordariomycetes > Hypocreales > Sarocladiaceae > Parasarocladium > Parasarocladium wereldwijsianum. The sequence continues at coordinate 254,644 of JAXOUE010000004.1, forward strand.
CCGCAGCGGCCTCGATCCGGCACGGTGAGAGAGACAAAGGCCTCTGTTTGTTACGGATTCCTCCAGGTACTGGACGTACAGACCTGTAGACGAGCGAATGGTGAGCGGGGGTTTTGGTTGCGTGAGCATGCAATTCGGTAAAAGTGACGCAGACTGATCGAGGCATACGAACGATGCGATGTTCCTGCTTCTGCCCCAACGTATGCACAGTACTTGGAAGATGAGGGGCCCTGTAAATTTGATGGACCAACCGCGACAGCCACTGTATTAGGCAGCCGCCGTGAAGCCCAGACACCAGCCAAGAGCGCGATGGGGAGTTACCTTTGTCTGCACCTAGACTCGTAAGCTTGAACATGTACCCTCTAGCAAACCCTGGTATCGCCAAACGCTTTGCGTGCCCTGCTGTCAGACGTGGGTTGGCTTCGCTCTCATTGCAGCCCAAGAGAAGAAGAAGCAGAAAACAAAGGCGAGCTGACCCGGCATGCCAAGTGAGTTCCCATCCACACCAGGGATGATGTGCTATGTCACATATCATCATCCTCCTCATCACCACCACTACCTTTAACCGCCACCGTCACAGAAACTGACACAGTAACCCTGATCCAGCCTAGCCCACCCTACGATCCGTGCATCTTTGCAAATCAGGGATCAGGTGCCGTTCAGTTCCGTAGGGCTACACGACACGTCGCATATTCAGGTACCATAGATAGAGTATCAAACACTTTTCGAGAGACGAGCCAACCGTTATTTCGAGCATCAGAGACTGGATCGGTCAATGCTGCACATTCCGGCACCCTCTCGATCCCCAATTAAATAATCCACTTTGAAGGACCTCAGATAATGGATTCGCGTATGCGGGCGATCGTCAAGGCGCGTGCCATCAGTGCCCCACGAAACCCCCGCATGAATTGGATCGAGGGGTTCAATGATCAATTCCGTCGCCTCTACTGTATCATGATCTGAACGCGCAATATATCCTCTTCTTCGGGCTTTCTATTTATCTCATCAGACTTATCGTGAACCCTTCCATCTCGTGCCCGCCACATTGGGCCACACACACTCTCGACTCCTTTTCCAAAGCTTGGGCATATCGTGCTACCCTGTAGTCCTAACTGTCTGAGAACGGAATCATCCTCTCAACAGCACGTCACGGAGGCCAAAAGTTTCACTATTGAACTTAGCGATAGCAAAATTGTCATGCCTGTAAGCACGTCAGAGAATTCCAGGAACGGCCTGGTCGCCGCGTGGTGGAAAGAGAATTCCGTCTATCAAATATATCCCGCCTCCTTCAAAGACTCGACAGGCTCCGGAACCGGCGACTTGCAAGGCATCATTTCCAAAGTCGATTACCTCAAGGATCTTGGAGTTGACATCGTCTGGCTGTCACCAATCTTTGAGAGCCCTCAGATTGATATGGTAAGTCTCGGCAACCACCCACGCCTTGCAACACACGCCTCTGCTATGTCGCCCTCTGACACGTAAAAAGGGCTACGATGTCAGCAACTACAAAGTTATTGATCCTCCCTATGGCGATATCTCGGACGTAGACGAGCTCAAGGACAAGCTTCACGAGAGGGGGATGAAGCTTGTGCTTGATCTCGTGGTCAACCACACCAGCGACCAGCACGAGTGGTTCAAGGAGTCTCGCAAGTCAAAGGACAACCCCTACCGGGACTGGTACGTCTGGAGACCCCCTCGCTACGACTCGGAGGGCAACAGACAGCCTCCCAATAACTGGGACAGCCATTTCCAAGGTGAGTGGGCGAATCATCTTCTCGGGAGTGTTCATCCGTTACTAGCTTGACCTGCTGCTCACAAACATGTTACGTGCCAGGCAATGCGTGGGAGTACGATGAAGCTACAGACGAGTACTACCTCCACCTCTTCTGCAAGGAACAGCCCGACCTCAACTGGGAAAACCCAAAAGTCCGCGCCGCCGTCCACGACATTATGCGGTTCTGGCTCGACCGCGGCTGCGACGGCTTCCGCCTCGACGTCATCAACTTTATCAGCAAGGACCAGCGCTTCCCCCTCTCCGAAAAGGCCATTCACAAGGGCGCAGAGTTCTATGCGGCCGGGCCGCGCCTCCACGAGTACCTCCAGGAGCTCGGGCAGATCCTGCAAGAGTACAACGCGTTCAGCGTCGGGGAAATGCCGTGCGTGGACGACGACCGGGAGCTCATCAAGGCCGTTGCCGAGGAGCGTAAGGAGCTGAGCATGATCTTCCACTTTGAATTGTACGTCCTTTCGTTTCCTGTTACTATGTAAGGAGTTGAAAAAGTTAGGCACAGAGCTGATTTGTGATATTCAGTGTCGACATTGACCATGGCAAAGCTGGTAAATTCACGCCCCGGTCATGGAAGCTTCCCGAGCTCAAGAAAATGGTCAGCAAGTGGCAGCGATTCATGATTGACCACAACGGGTGGAACGCATTGTACCTCGAGAACCACGACCAGCCTCGTGCTGTCAGTCGCTTTGCGTTCGACGACCCCGAGCACCGGGAGGCCAGCGCCAAGATGCTTGCCCTCTTCCTCAGCTTCCTATCGGGCACGCCGTTCATATACCAGGGCCAGGAGATTGGCATGACCAACGTGCCCAAGGACTGGGAAATGGATAAGGAGTCGCTGGACATCGACCTGCTGAACCATTGGGCGTGAGTTTTTTGAACCTTGTACACATCTCTCGACAAGATGGTACTCTGCTGACGCTCACAATCTTCCCACACAGGCTGTACAAGGACTCTGCCGACGAGGACCTGAAGAAATCACTGCAAACAGAGTACCAGAAGAAATCTCGCGACAATGCCCGCACGCCCATGCAGTGGGACGCTTCCTCCAACGCCGGGTTCACCACCGCCTCCAAGCCCTGGATGCGCGTCAACGACAACTACACCGACGTCAACGCCGCCTCCCAGACCTCTGACCCGTCGTCAGTCTACCACCTCTACCGCCAGGTGCTCGAGAAGCGCAAGGAACAAAAGGACATTCTCGTGTATGGAGATTACGAGCTCGTCGACGAGGCTCACGAGCAGATCTTTGCGTTCAAGCGGATGGCGGAGAAGGGGGGCGCGGTCTTGGTAGTGTGCAACTTTTCCAAGGAGAAGGTGAACTGGAAGTGGGATGGGGAGGCGAAGGAGGTCATGCTGAGCACGGCCGGGAGAACGTTGGCTGACGTTCAGGACGGACACATGAAGTTGGACCCTTGTGAGGCTATTGCCGTATTTGTCTGATTCCGCGGGGCGCTCTACAAAGACAAGCCTCCCGTCACCTAGACCGAGAGCATGCCAGATATGGCATCATTTATAGAATATTCTTCCACTGCCGTGCAGGACTCTTGACACGGCACCCGGCCCATTATCCCGTCCCGCTGTGTGTCTCATAAACCCCGACATCCACCGATATAATGATTTCTACGCATCCTCACACAACAAATCACCGATGGCCTTGCTCTCCTCCAGAATCTCCACAGCCTTTGCCTCCCCAACATCCATGTCTTCCTTGATCAGCTGCACTGCCAGCTCAGGCACCAACACAGCCTGGATGAACGCAACAGTACCTCTCCCGGAAACCACCCGGTCCACGACCGCCTTGTCTTTCAAAACATCCGAAAAGTTGGCGAGCAGGTAGTCACACATAATGTTGAACCCGCGTGGGCCGTAGTATCCCGGGTTCAGATTCTCATCCTCTCTCAGCTTCCGGCCCGTGCCCGCCGTGATCCTCTCGGCAAGCTGCTTCCGGTAGTGCGTAGGTTTCCCGTCGATGATGGCGCGGATCCTGCCGTCGTGCTCGGCGAGCCGCTCCGGCAGACCTCGCCAGTCGATCGTCGGATAGTCCATCTTCTCCCACGCGCTTCTCGCCGCGCTCTTCTTGTGCAGTTTGCAGAACTTAGTCTGCATCCTGACGTTCATCCGCTTGTCCTTTGTAAACTCTTCGAGCAGGCTCGCCGAGACGGGCTCACCGCACCACGGACAAACCGGTCCCTCGTTGAGGTCCCCCTTCGCATCAGCTTGGTTCTGTTTGATAATGCCCTCGAGGTCGCTCATGTCGCTGAGATCCTCTATTGGCAGCCTGTTCGGCGATGAGCCCTCCCTGAGTGTTGGCAGATCGTCATCAAAGCTTGCGAACGCCTGAAACTGCGGCTTGTTCGCTTTTGGGATGCTCTTCGTGCTGTCGTGTTTCCGTTTCTTCTTCACTGGCTCCTCCTTCCTTGCCTTTGCTGATTGTTCTTGGCTCGACCGCAGGGTATTTACCAGCTTTCTAATCTCTTCGTCGCTTTCATCTGATGAATCAAAGTCTTTTAGCTCTTCCGCCTTTCTGGCTCTCGAGGTCGACCAACTCTTCGCCTCATCCGGTGGGCTAGAGCCAGGAGGTGCAATGAAAGTAGCCCTGGTCTTCTCCGGTGAGTTGATACTGTCTACACGGGCAAGTTTAGGCTTCTCTTTGTTGTTTCGAACTCTTTCAGCCTTCTTGCCGTACTTGGCCACGGGCCCCCGCCTCCTCTTTAAGAAATGACTCCTGTCTTCGTCACTAGCTTCTGATAGTGAGGAGTCTCTCGTGGGAAGGTCAGATCGAAGCTCATCCATAGCTGATTCTGCTTGTGATTTCGATGTTACCCGTCTTTTGACCGACGACGACGACTTGGAGACAGGCGGGGGACGTCTTCGGGTGGGTTTTGCTGACGCTGTGAATGCCGTTCTGTTCATGTCGGCGTTCCGTCGGGCCGGGACGCCGGGAGAATTCAGCTCGTCATCTGAACTATCCAGTACAGGAAGTTTCCCCGAGTCCAATGGTGTGGAGTCCTCCTCTGCGGAGCTGTGTAAGGGCGATGGATTCTTGAACACTGGCTTCGATGACTTGGTCGTTGAGCTGTCGTCCCTTTTTCTTTCTCTTTCGCTTTCTTCTCGCCGGCTTGAAGGATAGGCTGCCAGCTGTATCTGGTGTGCCATACTCATGGGCCTGGGTTTCGCCTCTTGATCCCTGCTTCTCCCTTTGACAGTCTTCAACAGGCCCCCAACGGTCCTACTAAGAGGAGGCATGTTGCCTGTAAACGCGCCAATTGAATACTGAAGAGGACCGGAGTAGTGATTTTATAGAATCACACCGCGGAGCTGGACATGCTTCTAGTGAGATCAAGTTGGACTGCACCGTCTTTCGCCCAGGGACTGGCTCGGCGTCAGGACTCACTCAGGATCCACGGTGCTTATCTCACCCTCAGCCTTTGGGTCAGACTCTAAAAATTAACATAGAGGTATGATGTTGAGTCAAGTTATGGCCACTCATTCGAGGTGGTTCCTTCCAAGATCTGTCCAAGCTCTCGCTCACGGACTGGACGTGAATCGATTCGGAAACGATTTCAGTGACAGATTGATAGGATCAAATTCGGGATTGATCGATCCATAAGTGATTGAGCTTGGCTTGACAGACTTCTTTGGAAATTAGACACGTCCATTCGGCCAATTATCTCATAAAATTGGGTTCGAAAAGCAGGTAAGCAGCAAAGAGACGGTTTAACGGATCACGATAGATGTCCGTCGCGTCTTAGCATCGCCCTTTTGAATCCCGTTCCAGATGACTTACCCTAGACCGAGAGTCTCGGTAGACCCCTGGACCGGAATGCGTGAATCAACACCTTTGCGATCCCGCCAAACCAAGCTCTTTGTCGGAAGAACAATCGCAATTTCACTTTGCGACGCTCTCGAGCCGTCAATTAACCCCTACTCTCAGGCTTTCAACCTTTCACATCGGAACCGACCACAACCGCGATGACTCTCCACCGCAAATATGCCAATCTACCAGACCTGGTATGTTGCTGGCGCAGGCAGCACATTCGAGCTAGACTGACCAGCTTCAGGACACAGCTCCAGATATCTACGAGACGCCAGAGCTGACCGATGACGCCTCAACAGTTCCGGTAAGAAACAGTCTGCTCAATGACTACCACCAGCTACTGATAAGCATTAGACCACAACAAACCCAGCACATTCCGATGACGAGTTCTACGATGTTGAGGATGAAGACGCAGCTATATCCCGATCGAAGTTGCGACCGGACGAGGCACGATCACGCTTCAGCCCCGCCAGCGTAAATGCCGAAGGGGTAGATTTCTCAGACCGAGTGGACGGGAAGCGAAAGTCATACAAAGCGTCGAACAGGCGTCAAAGACTACTGAAAGACGGGACTGTGGAATATGGCGACCTGTCAGACGATGATGACGCGACAAGTCTCGAGAGACGGATCGCACGTCTGCAGAGAGAGGTGCAGGAGGCAAAGGAAGCCTACGACAAGTTACAGAGGAGTGAGCCAGCAGCCACAGAGGACCAAGGTGCTGGCGAGACCAAGCTGGACTCGTTGAGTCGGGTGCTGGATGAGATATCGAAGCCGATTCCCACAAAGACTTTCACATCATCACAAACGAAGAGCGGCCAGTCCGCAACCGACTTCGGCAAACAAGCGCCCGCCATGTCCGGCTCAAGTGCGACCTACACGCTCTCTTACGCACCATCGTACGAGCAAAAGCACGCGCTTGCTAAGGCTGCCGACTTTGACCGACGACTCGTGATGCTCGAGAGCGGACTCGGTCTCATGTCATCCAGTGCGCCTGGCGTAGGCGAGCAGGGTCTACCACGAGCTATCCTGCCCACGCTGGACAGCTTGGAGAAGCAGATTGCTACCCTCGGCCAGGCATCTGTAGCCAACTTAGATGCCATCACACGCCGCGTCCGAGCCCTCGCCGTGGAACAGGACAAGCTGAACGAGTCCCGTGGTAAGGCAAAGGAGATGCGCGAGGAGCTGGACAAGCACGGAGATGGCAGTCCCGCACAGTGTGTCGACCCTGAGCAAGAAGCCAAGATCAATGCGCTGTACAGCCAGCTGCCGACGATCGAGAGTCTCGCGCCCATGCTTCCCTCTTTGCTCGACCGCCTCCGCTCCCTCCGCTCAATCCACGCCGAGGCAGCGACGGCGAGCGAGACGCTCGACCGTATCGAAAAGGAGCAGGCGGACCTGGCGGATGAGCTGAGGCAATGGCGAGACGGCTTGGAGAAGATCGAAAGCGCCGTGGAGCAGGGTGATGTCACTATGAAGGGCAACATGAAGGTGATGGAGGGCTGGGTCAAAGACTTGGAGGCGCGCATGGAGAAATTGTCATAAAGCATATAAGCATGTCCATATCGCGGAGATACCCTGAAATATTGGTCAACAGTGCCTTTACTCGTACATTGTGTCTGTCCCTAGTGATGGACAATGTTCCAGTGGGGAGCATTTGATTCAGAGCGTGTCGCCAGAACGCGCGCTATCACGTGATGCAGAGCTAGCATAAAATCCCCAAGTGTCTGTTTCCGCGAACATCTCGAGCTCCTCTTCTCTTTCTTCTCACCGCTGCCGCCCACGCGCATCGTCGCGGTAATTCAGCAGCGACAGCAGAGTTCAATTTGTAAGTACATTCTTTTGCGCAGCACGCCCTTTAGCACACCGGTGGAATGATGCTCTAATAGCATGTATTACCTGAATACCTTTGATGTTCACTTTTATCACCAAGATCTCTGACCCCACTCAATCTTTTCTCTACTGCACATCTTGCCCATCCATTGTCGCAGCATTTGCTAACCAGAGAACCAGTCCTTAGACTTGCTATAGGCTACTCGCGTCGCGTTCACGCACGCTGCGTAGTCGACAGGGTGACAATGCCGTCCATCCCTGCTGGTCATTTCAAGATCCTCTACTTTGGGAGTCTGACCGACTTTGCGAGAGACGAAAGGGGCGACTCCAAAGCATATGAGCACCTGCCAGCACCCATGCCTCTCAGCAAGCTCATTGCCGAGCTCGAGCATCGGTACCCCGGCATTCACAAAGTCCTCGACTCGTGCAGTTTGAACGTCAACCTAGAATATGTAGACATGCCAGCAGACGGAAGCGCTGATCAGGACCACATGATTGTTGAGGGCGACGAGGTACTCTTTGTGCCCCCCGTCAGCTCTGGATGAGCTCTTTTTCTGTGCCATTCGCAGGGCGGCCATGTATGATGTAAACGATCGAAGAAGCGAAAAGTCGTATTGAAATGCTTCAGGTCACCTATCATGACCACGCGCATCATCTCCCAACGTATCCCCCCTCCTACCTCCTAGAAGGGCTTCCCTCTCCCTCTCGTCATCCGTCACCGTCTTCGACCACGGCAGCGTCGGCCACCAGCGATCCGGCACGCGCCGAATCCGCCCCCGTAGTCGCTGCAGCACCACGATGGTTAGCGAGACGATCAGCACCATGGCCAGCGTGGCCATCACCGCGCCCGCCGTAGTGACGACGGTCGCAGAGGAGACGGCGCACCCGAACGGTTGCGTGCGCAGTTCCCACCGTTCAGAGTCTGCTGGGCAAATGTCTGCTTGATAGGCCGGTGCGAGCATGGGGATGGTATGAGTGTTGGGCACGCATGCTGATGTCTGCATTTACTCGAGTTAGGGAGTTTGATACGCACGAAAGGCGAAGTTACTAGGTCGCGTGAGAACTTACGAACGGGCACCAGGAGCAGCGGTCGGTTGAAAGACACTTTGAGCATGTCTGACGTATCCAGCAACGCCAGAGATGCTCCCAGTCGGTGTCGCTCGTGGTCACGTTGTCAAGCAGCTGCTTGTTGAGCCACGCGTCGCGGGACATGGCGGACTATTGAGCCCCAACGAGACAGAGCTCACTTGCTAAGTACTTGGCGAAGGAACAAACTGGAGGTTCCCAGCGCTGAAAGCTAGAAAAAGCTAAATGAAGGCTGGGGTAAGCTGATCAAGTAACATGCCATATCGTTTGTCTACGTCAAGAACGTGGAGGTTAGTAGTAGTACAATCCTGGTGGCGTAGCGGGATTGACCCTAACCCGCGACGCAGTCGGCTCTAGGCGGGAACACATAAAACCACTCAAAGGATGAACCTTATACATGAACAATGCAACGATAGGCAACGTCTGTATCTGGACGAATTATTTCATGCCTGCTCCTATCAAGTTCCCATGTCGATATTTGTGGGGTCGTTAAACACAGGCTTCGCCTCGCACTCCTCTCGCGCTCGATGCAATCCAGCAGTCGAAATATGTAGAGCAAACCACCATGAATAACATGCCCAAATGATTTTCCCTGTATCGTGGAAAGAAAATCCGACAACAACCAAATCCAGCTCGGAGGGTCCGCGGTTACGGTCGCCGTTCGTTTAGCCTGAACGCAGCAAATCGTTTAGCAAGGGGCTCACCTGATCCGTGGGAAGGGAGGTCAAGGGGTGGAGAGGACGAGGAGTCTTGGGCTTGTGAAAGTGATGATGTCGCTGAGCGAGACGATCCCGCTTTAAAGGGAGGTTCTTCGGGCTCACGGGGCCGTTTGGGGATTCTCTCACCAGTCGATTGCAGGATAGCTTGCAGGTTCTGCCAGCCCTCGGTAGATCGCAGTTGGAAACCATCGGCCAGGTCGTGTTGGCTTGCCACACGGCAGAGCAATGCCTCTTCCTCCTAAATAGAACACGATTGTTAGTCATGTGATCGAAGCACCCTCCAGTGTGGACATACCTTGGATAGGATTCCCATGCCGTGGATAAAGCAAAGGAGGTGGAAGTTGGAGAGCTCTTGACTGCTGTCGCTTGGCTTCTGGCCACGAGTGAACTGTAGAGCCTTGGCCAAGGTGCTTGGCTCTTGACTTTCTCCGATAAATTCGCGATTCTCGACTGGGAAACCTGTCTTTGTAAACATGGGTTTGGGGTCGGCAGGGAAGCCGTGTGTCAGGGTAACAAAAAGATATTCCACCGGGAAGGCTGGCTTCGCGTTCTCCTGTACGTTGGCGTTGTACTCGTTCACCTTGCGGTAGAACACCTCAGGAATGTACCGTGTGCGGCTCGTGGATCCATCATCCTCCTCCTCTTCCCGAACAAGCATGGAGTTGGGGTCTGCCGAAGGCTCAATGATATCGGCCCTTACCATTTCCACCGAATCATTTGACATTTGATAAGAGGAGATTGAGATTTCGCCATTCTCGTTTCCGGAAATCACACAAGTGACAAAGTTGGAGCCGAAACGGCCTGTGTCGCTCCATTTCGAGGGACGGGGATATTGGGCCTGCAACCGTGATGAGAAGCAAATCTCTCCAGAAGACAGGAAATAGGAGTCTGCATGACGCTTGCAGATTACGGACCCATCGCCCTGACCAGCGTCCACGAGATCCGTCCAGATCACACCAACAGGTTCCAAACCGCAAAGCCTGGCCATGTCATCCACATCTTTGCGATTCTCCCACTCGTTCATTGTAATGCCATCCGCTTCGTCGACTTGCGGTGGTTCGTAGATGGTCTCGACCACTGCCTTGACTCCCAAAGGTACCTCTGTGTACTCGGTGTACCTGCCATAAAGGTACCCGAGCCGCTGGCAGCCAGACTTTCTCCAAGGGTCGATGAAGCCGTCGATGATCGAAGGCGACGAAAACTCCACATGATCAACCATACGAAAAGGCTGTGGATTCAGCGTGATCGCGCTGGGCTGACATTTGGAGCAAATGCCTTCCGGCCAAGGAGCGTGCCCTGAGGGGCAGTCGGGACGAACGCGAAAGTACGGCTCTCTCAGCGGTGGAATGTAGGAGCTGCCGAGCTCTGGTTTATTCGTGGCGGCGTTGATCTTGCGAAGGTGGCTGTGGAACGAAGGGTATTTGATCTTCTTCTCAGCCAAGTAACCCGGATCAAATGGGTCCATGGGCTGGCAGTAATCGCACATGCCTTTCGGTCCATGGCGACACATACGATCACGTCCTCGGGGGATCTTTCCCGTCTGACGGTCGAGTCTATCATCGAGCGCAGACTGTCTGACCACCTCCCACGGTCTTGACATGCGCTCGGGCAACGGATCGGTCGGTCTGTCTTCTGTGGGAAGCACCGGTTTGCCGTTGAGCCTGGCAGACGTAACCGCAGGTGCAGCATTTCCGTTCGCCGTGGCAATTGCTGCGTCTTTGTGTCCGTAACTGATGTATACTATATCACCGTGCTTCAGGCCGATTTGTCCGACCTTGAAGTTCTGAATGTCGGCTATGCGTTTCGCGTCGCCGCCCGTGGGAGAGTTCGAGAGGGTAATGGTAGTCGGGTCGACGGTCTTTGGGATTTGCTCGAGAAGCTGTAGTACATGATTAGTATCGCATGAAACCCGACCCCGAACGGTCCAACTCACGTCTTTGCCGAGATCCCCAAAGGTTGTCGTAGGCTCGCATGAGAGGCGAACCATGCCATCAGGCCCTCGAAACCTAAGCAACATTTCTCAAGTCCTGTCTTTTTGTGGCTTTCAAACTATGATTCAAAGTTCAAGCAGTTTCCTGAGATATCATGATATTCAGGCCTTTACAGACTTGAGAGGTATTCGAGTCCAAGAAAGATTGTTTCAAAGATTGGCCATGACGGAGCTTTGCTAACGCGGTCAGAAACGTAGGCAGTTCAGCATGACGTGTGGAAGTGGGATTACCCAAACAAGTTAGATCGAGCTTGATTCTATTCACTGCTTGTACGTTCCATGTGGCGATGAGAGGGGTATATGAATACAAAATGAGCTCGATTACCGAGAAAATATCTCAAAAAGAAGGCCTACCACTTTGGAGATCAGTTACTATTCATATGAGATGGAGCAACATAGCGAGGTGGTTCATTCAATCTTGACTGAAGTGGATGTGCATCCAAGGGAGGTGACATCAGCCACGTACCAGCCACAGTGAGGTAGCTAGCTACGTGATGTGGCTTAGCGCCACACTACCGAGATGTGTCCAGAAGGAGAAGCACAATGTTCAATCATCCCACATGCCAGCTAACCAACCGTTCGCAACGGCAGTCACTCTTTTCGAAACACTCAACATCGTCAGAACCTTGTCTGCGGACCTTTTCGATACTAGAATCACCGAATTATTCGACGACTACGCACGATCAAACTCTTCACTATGGTCAGTCTCGACGTGGACTGGAAGGGCCTCCTTCTTCCCTTCGCCTATGTCCTCGTGCTTGGCGGGGCGCTCATGACCTTCTCAAGTATTTACAGAAAGCGAAAAGCTTGTGCGTTTATGGTTCCTTGCCACTGCAGAGCTTGACTCCAATCGCGGGTGCTAACATCACGTCGTAGCTCAAAGCGCCAACCTGGCACCATGGTTCGGCCCGCACCTGTCACGCAACATCTACCACTCCCTCCTCGAGATGAACGCGGCAGCCGAGGAATCAGAGAAAGCCCCTACGGTTCCCGACTCTGTGCTGCGCGCTGCGCTCATGAGACGCGCTGTCGAGGACATTCAGCGTCTCAACCAGATCAAGAACGCAAAGCAGTCCATCACCTCGCTCCTGCAGCGTGGCAGTGTTGGTGATGATCTGATGCAGAGCTTCACGCGTGCCGAGACAGAGTTGACGGAGGAGCTTCGCGATGTCGTCACTGAGGTAAGAAGCTGTTACTACAATGTCTTCGGGCAATGGCTAATATCTTGGATTCGCTAGGCCAACGCATACGCCACTAACTGGGGCCAAGCCATCTTTGCTGCCGCGCACAACATGGTCGCCAATGAGAAGCTCCGCGAGAGCCTCGATGAGATCACAAGCCAGACTGACACCGAGCGCGACTGGTGGGCTCAGCGCAAGGCCCAGATCAAGAACGAGTTTTTGAAGGAGCTAGACGAGGACGAGAAGAGCTCCAAGGCTTTTAGTGGAGACGAGGAGCAGGGCGTTCTTGTTGACACGCCTTCCAAGAAGAAGAAGGGCAAGAAATGATGCGGTGTACGGTCTTGGGTGTTTTAACGTTGCGAGGGGCTACGCTGTGGGACAGCGTTTCTCGATGTGATTTAAGGTATGCTCAACTGTGGTCTTCCTTGGCGCTCAGAGAATATGGTCTCCTGTCTAGTAAGACATTTTTATGCGGCAGCATTACTGGCGTTTACAGAGCGGATGACTAGGTTATATTATGATGGTCTCATGGGTTTGTGAAGTTCAAAAGTAAGGTTTATATTCGCGCCTTCCGTTACAACTCGAAACAGACGCCTTGTACAAGCTTGCGCTGTTACCTGTATATGAAGAAAAGCTGCAGCCGTCGCTATGATATGTCCAACCAAGAAATGTTAAAACAGAACAAAAAAACTCCAAAATCGAAAACCGCCAGGATTCAACAGAAACAATGCAGGCAGAACCGCAACGAACACAAAGCCAACGCTTCACCACGGCCGTCCGGGATATCGAGGATTCGACTTGTTCATCCAGCGCGACTCGTCCTCCGCCATGGCATTCTTCCTGACTTCCTCCATGATCTCGTCCTCCGTCTTCACCACAATCGGACTGTCGCACCCTTGCAGGCCCATAAACTTTCCAATCTTGCGACGCTTCTCCGGCAGCGGGAGGCTCGGGTCCCAGGTGACGGGGCAAGGGTAGGCCAGGGTGTACTCGCAAGGGAAACGCTGGTGGTAATACTCCGCGATGGAGTCGAGCTGCTCCTCGGTGAGCAGCCAGAAGTTGAGGATTGTGGAAGGAAAGGCTGGGTGGATTTGGCCGGTGGAAATCTGCACCATGGGGCAGAGACGGATGCGCATCGAGGCGAGCTTGGCAGCGAACGTTGGGTGTGGCTTTTGGTGGCGCCTGCGAGGGCTGGCCTCGCGAGGAGGAGTGCGAACTCGCTTGTGGATCATGGTCGATGATTCGATTTTTTTTGTATCTGGAGCGCCCTCTGAGAGAGTAGTCGGTGGTGGTTGTGACGCTTCGATGTGGTAATACGCAGAAACGTTGATGTCTACGAAGGTGGTATCCCCTTGACTTCGCGAAATTCGGCGTCAGACTTGCAATGGTTTCCAGTAGTGAGATGAACGCTCGCAAATTGGATATCTCAGAGCGTGGAGAAGTGCTTCGCAGCGAAGATTTATAAATCGAGAAATTGAGGACAAAGGCGCAGAGTTGGCGATGTGAGCTTCAAAGGCAATCGAGCAAACGAATAAAGCCGCAGAGTATAGCACAACCAACAAGATCAGTTCGCGCGGGGGACAGGAGAAAGTGAAAGACAAGATGTCAGGAATAGTCAGAGCAATCAGAAATTGTCAAAGATGACAGGCCAAAGACCTGGCGCGTACAAAGTCGGCTTCGCCATCATCGTCGGATTCAGCGACCGCAAAGAGCTGGGCCCAACGAAAGGACCCAGCGGAAGACTCCGTCGCATGTCTCAACATTGCTCCTCTCTTTATGACCGAACCCAGCATCAGCTCAGGCTACCGCGCGGTGACCAATGATACGCCTCTAGCGTACATCTTTGCCGATTGCATTTGGGGCGAGCCGATCTCACCTGTGAATGGCCTTTTCGTCTCTGTGCGAGGGACCTCTCGCAATAGGCTCCCTGTCGCTGACGCCATTCCGATCAAACAAGCCCGGCTGTCAAACCGCACCGATTGCGGCAAGGGCGCCAAACGGAGGACATCGCCAGCATCGCATGCACCCGGCTGCTCGGGTTCAAGGTGTTTCCAGGCTCCTTGATGATAGGCATGGAACATTCACTGCATAGGTGTACTGCTGAACTCCAGCGAACCCCTCGGCCCTGGGATGTAGCGACTGACTCTGGCCTGGCTCGTGCTCTGAGACATCCTCCACGCAAACGGCTTGACGAACAAAGACGCTTCCAGTTGTCTCACTTCTTTCTGCATATCCCATTGGTTTCATGAATCAAGCGCTGTTTTCGCACGTGCCGTCATTTCGTCCATTCTTCTTTCCAGGTCTCAGAATTACAGCGAACTGCATGGGTGCCTCATCGAGTGACCGCCAATCCCCTGACCGCCTCTCATTATAATTGTCTCGCTCAAAGCCATTTCAGCTTGGCGATGTGATCCACCTTCTTCTTGCTCGGCTTGACGAAACCGAGTGCGCGCAACTCGGCCAGTCCTCGGTAGAATTCAGTCAGAGCCCGTCTTTCATCTTCCTCGTCCTCTGTGGAGCTCACCACCGCCTGGAACGCCGTCCACAGATCTGCTACATTGATGAGGTTGCCCGTTTCCAGATACATCTGATATAGGATGCATGTCGCTGGCAAAGTTGCTTTGAGACCTCCTTCTTCATCGCTTGAGGCGCAGCAAGAACATCCAAGATAGTCGTGCGCGCGCGCCAGACTTCGCTCAAAGACAATTCTCGGCCGTGGAACCATGACGTCTCGAAGCGGGGAGCGAGATTCGTACAGCCATACCTCGGATAGCAAGATCGACGTGGCACTGGGCACGTTGATGTAGCCGCCTAGCAACTGAATCACTTGGTCGATGATCTCGGTAAACTGCCTGTCCTCGTCGCTGAGGACTGCTGAGTCGCGACTGAGCTGGACGCGTTGGGCGATAACAGTCGTGCGTGTGATCTTGCTGTGACCACTGTATTTGCTTCGCAGCTGGGTCTCCTGCTCATCTGCCGCTGCTCTCAGTTGGTCTAGTGACAAGCGTTGGGCCTCCAAAGCTTCATGAAGCTCAGTCGCTTCGGCGTCAAGCTGGCCGTCCAGACCCAGAGTCTCATCCCCAGCGTCGAAAATACCTATGATTTTTGCAAGAACTTCGGACAGATCAGCAGCCTCCATACGCTGAATGGCTGCGGCCAAACCTGTGTCGTTCTCTGCCGAGAGGCCTGAAGCAAGAGCGGATACATAGGCATCTGAAAACCTTTCTTTTCGTGCACCCGCAGCCTCGAATATGGCGAGAGATCGCAGGAGTTTCTTCAGCCAGAACTCGCGAAAATCATTATTCGTGGCCCTTTGGCGGAGATAGTCATCTTCAGTAATCAGACGATGAGCCGCATCTAAGCTTTCGGGGTCTCCAGAAGCAATCAGGCGATCCACATGACCGCGAAACGAGACGGTATTGCGAATCGCTTCGATGTGCTCAGGCTGAAGCGTTACGTCTGAGTTATCCATTGCCCCAAGAAGGCTCAACGGGTTGGCATAAAAATGTGACATGTAGGCGTACTAAAGTAGGATCAGTGATGGTCCTCGATGAGATTCAACAGCTATCGTACCTTCAAAGAGCTGACAAAGGCTTGAATACCTGCGACCTGTGTGCGTTGACGATCAAGGAGGCTTCTCAGTAGTGACGGTCCCAGCATCAAAGGAACATCTTGAGCGGCAACACAGCTGCGTATTACCGTCTCTAGGATTGTGTCGGTCTGCACAATGTCGAATTGGACACCGTAGATAAGTCGACACACAGACTTGAGCAAGCGAGCCTGCAATAAGTCGATTGACGTGGCGATTCCAAAAAGTAGTGTGAAGGGGATCCGTGGCCGCCACGAGCTTTGCGGGAATCAGCATCACATCAATGGCAGAAGTTTTTGAAATGACTCACTTGAACAGCATTATGAGGTCTGATAAGAGACCGCTGTCGAAACCCTCACTGTCCTGAAACGCTATGAAAACGTGCTCACAGTCAGACTGCCTGACCATAGCATACAATGCTTCGAGGTCGTAGTCCAGATATTTGCGGCCCTATGATTTGTTCAGCTGAAATCCATTTCGTCAGTGATTGTTCTGGTTCTTACATTTTGAGAGGGTCCTATTCTGAGATTCTCGTCATCGTCGAACGCTTCTTCGTGACTTTCCCCCCTGGAGGTTGCTTCTCTGATAATCTTCTTCAGTGTGGCCTTGAGGGTCGTGCCGTCAGGCGATCGCAGCCTGACAAACTTGCTGGACAAAGACTCTTGCAAGGAATCAGACAGCTGCTCGAATAAAAGATCTTGCGCAGCAATATCCGGCCCCGTAATGATGAAAGCGGCGGGGATTCTGTCGGTACTAGGAGAAAAGTTAGAGATGCCGTCCATCTTAGGCCTGGCCGGTGGGCTTGCTCACATCTCCGCCTTTGCCTCGCTCACAAAATCCTTTACCTGCCCCAACGTTGCCGAATTCGACTCTCTCAAGATCCTCTGCATGCAATCTTGGTCAGCAGACACATCGACACAGGATTGACTTGAGCACAAAGCTTTCTCACCTGGATCCGTTCGTGGGTAAGCTCCCACCCTGACTCAAACAGCCTTTCTCGAAGCTCGACGGCCTCGGGCTTCTCGGCGCCATTCAACAAAGGCGTGAAAGAGGTTCTCTGCCCAGCAGCTTTCGTGCTGGCAGTCTGCTTCGATACCCTTCGCCGCTTGGCAGGTCGGTTCGGACGTGCCTCAGCATCATCAGGGTGAAACAGGTAGGCTACCTAGAGGAGACGCGTCAGCCCTCTCGAACTTGCAGCATTGCATGAAAAAGGCGAAAAGTACCTGATGATCCTCCTGAGAGAACAAGTTCGATGGTTGTTCGTCCTGGTCGGCCATATTGGACGCTGTGAGATGAGTGTGCTTCGGGGTGACGCGACGGTCGAAATTGAGACGCGTCTCAACGCAGCCACTGAGGCCTGCTGGACAGCGAACACCACAGGGGCTATCGCCACCCACTCAGACATCAGGCATCAGAAATGCACATCCCTTTCGACAAGATCAAGACACTAATTTTGAGAATTCATAGAGTCAATCGGCAAAAGAGAGCTACTTGATAGTAATGATAATATGTAAATGCTGTACACAGTGCTGCCCCCGACCAGGGGAGCCCTTCTCCCATTCCCTCGCCCTCTACGGCTGTTGTGCTGCCTGGCAGACCACCTGCTACGCAGTTGTCCTTAACGTGCTTCTGAAGGTACGTCATTCTCTCAAGCGTTGTCTTAGCAAGGTAACGTAAAGCAATCGTTGATTACTCGCAAAACCCGAGCGTGTACAGTGCATAGACAGGGGCAGGGATCGAGCTGAGAGAGCATCGTGAAGCTTGTTGCCATCTCAGTCCGAGCCCGCTGCGTGATTCAACAACTATTCATAATACAACGAACGTCTGTGATACCTCAACGCGTGTACCGTACCGTCGACCAAGCTCCAACATAACATTGCGTAGCAAAACGCCAATCAACGCCACAAAGAAACATGGGGCTTTTGAGGAACCCCTGTGATACCAGCGAAATAGAGCACAATATCTTTCAAGCACCGCCCAAGTTACTTATATCAGTATAGGCAGGGCAGCTATCAGGCCGCAGCTTCAATAGCCTCAGGAGCTGTGGTTTCCTGGTAAGATAAGTCAACAACCATAAATTACCGAAGTTTACCAAGTTTGACTTACAATCTCAGTCTTTTCCTTTTCTTCCTCATTATCGGCTTTCTTCTCCTCAGTGACCTCCTCCTTCTTCTCAGGCTCGGACTCAGCTGCTGCCTTGTCCTCGCCATCATCCTTCTTTTCTTCGGCGGGCGATTCCTCGGTCTTTTGAGGACCATCGAGGATCGTCAGATCGGCGTCCGCAGACTTGTCGTCCTTGGATTTGCCGTTAACCTCCGGGCCCGACCCATTAAGAATGGTGTTCCACTTCTCCAACAATTCTTGAGAACGCTGGTGAAATTTGAATTCCTCTTCGCGGGGAATCTTGTCGAGCTTCAACATGGCCTTCAAGACCTTGTTGATTTTCGTTTGGCGCATGATCGCAACCTCCAAATCAGGCATCTTCTCGAGCATGCCAAGCCACTCGGACATCTGGGGCATTTCCTCCGGCTGCGGCTGTTGGTCGCGAGTCAGGAGGCCGCGCTGCAGCTTGTGACGAAGGAACATGACCTCGCGCTATGAAGGATACCGTCAGCATATAGCTCGCCATGAATTCATCAATGGCTAAGACTCACCTCCTTCTTCTGGTGACGTTCCTCTGGTGTCATCTTCGCTTCCTTAGCTTCGCTCTTCTTCTCCTTGTCCGCACTCTTCTTCTTGGATGACTTTGAGGGCTTGGGGGCAGCCTCTTCCTTCTTCGCGCTCGTGCCGTTCGTTGTCTTGGGGGTGGAAGTCACGTTGAGCTTGATCTTTGGCTTCTTGACTGAGTCGGAGCGCTGGGGAGTCTGAAAGGCACCTGTTAGTAAATCAACAAAGCCAACCATAAGACCGGCTAACGCTCACGCTGACGTCCTCCTCGGCCTTGCGCTTCTTGGACTTCGATTTGGTGCTCGTAGTAGCATCAGCCATCTCCACATCGTTGTCTTCCTCGGCCTTCTTTGACTTCTTGGGGGTTGCAGCCGCCTTCGCCTTCTTGTCTGCCTTCTCCTGCTCCTCCAGGAGAGCCTGTTCCTGCTGGTCCTTGAGCATATCCTTGTACTCCTCAAGGCTCAAGGCGTCGGCTGCCAGCTCGAAAGCCCGCTTCAAGTCGGTCCGCATTTTGTCTTTGATGGAAGCCTGAGCCTTCTCGGGTGGCAGCTCGGTGAAAGCCGTGTTGGCAACCCAACCGCTAAGTGGCGTTTAGTGACTTTCCTCCTTCAACACGCATCATCATCATTACTTACAATTCGTTGGTGTGGAGATACATAACCGGGAAAGTCCTGTCGTTGACCCGCTTGCCACCATCAGCGTAGTTATCGTTGTAGGTGCCATCAGCACGACGCGCCGTCACCGGACGAGTTGTCAGCAGAGCGTGTGGGAGCATCTCCTCGTCGCAAATAATGGCCGGCCATGCGGGGTAGCCCTTCAGCTTGACCAGGAAGTGGTCACCTGGCCGGGCGTCCCGGTGTGTGATCTTGGCCTTGGAGCCCTTCTTCGCCAGGGTCTTGCTCTTGCTGTCGCCACCCGTGGACTTGCGTCGGCTGTTGTTCTTAGTCGGAGCAGCGTCCGTGACCGTCGTGTCCGCAGGGGCTTCGTCGGTAGCCTCCTTCATCTCCGTGTCGGCCTGCTCAGTAGGCTTCTCAGCCTCGGGTTGGGACTCGTCAAGGTCGGTCGAAGTTTCTTGTGCTTTTTCAGCAGACGGCTCGTCCTTGTTTCCTGAAAGTCGCCTCGAGTCAGTTCATTGTACCGTTGTGGTAAGACACGCCTGCGCAGATGGCAATCGAAGACACCTATGGAAATTTTCGCCAACCACCGTGGTGCCACGCATGAAACAGGGAGCGAGAGGCAGTTGTACTCACCGTTTTCAGCCAATTCGACCTTGGTAGCCTCCGAATTGTCGCCCTTCTCCTCGGCCTTCTCGGCACTATCACCCGTTTCCTTCGAAATCTCTGGGGCAGAGCTGTCGGTAGGCTCGGTGACAGGAGCAGAGGCCTCGACCTTTTCAGATGCTTGATCGGCCATTGTGATGCTTGGACAATCTGCAGTCGTTCGTGCTGACTTTGCGATTACGAGATGGGATCGAGTTGGCGACGCGAGGGGTAGGGACCTCGGGGAGATAAGGTGGTTCGCGGTAGGCTGCGAGACGCGTCGAGGAGGCGCGACGGAAGTGGCAATTTGGACTTGACAAAATTCGAGTCGCTATCAAGATCGATGCGAATGGGGCAGCTCGGGTCGCGCAGGCGATCAGTCTTCAATGGAGTGCCGCGTTGCGCTGAGTGTGGATGACAGAAGGAGAAAAAGGCGAAGGCTGGCTGGCTGGCTTGCTGGGCCGCAGCTTGCGCTTCAACGTCACTTCTGTAGATCACGTGACTATATCGTGTCGCGCGATGGAGCCTCGGCGGGGGATGGGGATGCTCTCAGCTGTGGGGATGGAGGTCATCGTGTTGTGAGCTGCACACTCGTGTTGCCACCGCATAGCGGCTCTATGAGGGATGTCTGTCTTGTGGCGGGTCTCTGCATCTCGCATTTCTATGAATCAAACGGAATCTACCTTTTATCAAGCTTAATATTCTGTACAAAATGTCACGTTCCAAACTCCAATAGCCAGCGGAATATATTGCACATATCCCCCACCATCAATTTCTTGGTATCGTCCTCGAATACCATGCCAAGCAAAGACCTGTCACATCGGGTGCTTCTCGCTCTAAAGCACACGCGCGTCAAGACATCCATCTCCTTCCTCATTTACTCCTCGTCCTCGTCGTCATCGACATCCATTCCTTCTGCGGCTGTCACCGAGAACTCACGCTCCTGATCGACGCCGATGTAGCTGTCACTCATGAGCCACAGTTTGAGATTGTAGTCGCCAGCTTCTGGCACAGTGTACTCAAGCTTGACAGCCGTCTCGCGACCGATTGTAACGCGCTTGATAGCCAGCAAGTTTGTTGTCTTTTCGTCTCCAACAACGAGCCACCAGTTCTCCAGCTTCTTGACCGGGTAGAACGGCGCATGGACTGTCGCGTCGAAGCCTTGCTCTTCTTCGTCCTCTTCATCCAAGTTGCGCGTAATCTTGACGCTAAGGTGGGCAGGCTCTTGAGCAATGATCTCATCCTTGTCCAAGACCTCGTACTCGAGCTCTAGATCGGGATACTTGTCGTTGGTGAAATTGGCCGCCTGAGCGAGCTCGGCCTGCGGCATTGCCAACTTCTTGATCAAGTTCTTGTACTCTGGATTCTCATCTGGGTTCATCGCGTCCATGAAATCGAAGATGTCCTTGATGCCAAACTGTTTGGCGACGTCCACACGCTCTTGAGTGAAATGAGGAATCTGCTTCAGGGGGCTGTCGCGGTCCCACATGGCCTGTACAACCATCTGCGACATCTCCATAGCATTCATGGCATTCAGGTGACCGTCAGATGACAGAATGTCAACCATTGCGCTGAGCAAGCTGAGGACGCGCGACAGGATGATCTCTTGATCCTTGGACAGATCGATGGGCAACTGCATGCGTGAAAAGTGGGCCTGGAGGAGAACAAAGGCTTTGAAGTGAGGTGAATCGTATACCGGCTGAGACATTTTGACGGGGATTCGATCATAGATGCGACGGAGCAGACCTTCCTCATGCCTCCTGATCTGGATAGATTCGAACTCGGTAGCGGACGTGACGATCTCGAGAATGCCCTTCAGCTTGGTTCTCGAGCTGAGAGACAATAAGAAGGTCTGCATGGTGATGTACGAGATATTGTAGTATGCCGCAATCATGGCGGCATTCTGTGGCGACACACTTCCAACCTCCTCCTCGTCATCCTCTTCCTCCTCCTCTTCGTCCGTCTTGAACTCGATGAGCTTGGACTCTTTGAGCTCAGTCAGGGTGGTCTCAACAAGGTCGGACATGTAGTTGGACAAGCCAATATCTGTGGTGTTGGTCAACCCGTAATAACTGGGGTTCGCGAGAAGTCGACGGTAGAAGTAGGTGAAAGTTGTCCAATTGATGGCATCCTCTCCAGACTCGATCATCTTGGTGCTGATCTCGGTGACAAACGCGTCGTGCAGGTAGTTGTGGAGATGAGATTCGACGGGGAGAGCTTCGTTAAGGAACTTCTTGTAGTAGTCCCGCTTGACTTGAGGGACCATAAGCACACCGCGGCCACGGCCGTCCTTAGATGGCTGCAAGGCTTTGCCAAACATGTGCAGAACTTCACTCAAGGGATAGTCAACGTAGCGATGCTCTCGGCCTTCGAAGTACTGAGTCCCCATGAGAATGACGAGGTGCGCGGTGCTGGTTATCTCCCAGCACACATCGCGAGCGGCAATGAGAACCTGGATCGCACCTTGGTCGTACAGATACTTCACGATCCGCTTGTCACTTTGACTGAGCGCTTCATGGTAGTAGCCCACACCATGCGAAAGGCTCTCCGCAAGCGCCTCTTCCTGGATGCGGTCAAGGAACGGCTTCATTTGATCGGCATCAAGATGAAGGAAGCGGTCCTCGTCATCATCTGCGAAACAGGCTGCCAGAAGGTCCCGAGCAGCTGTACGGGTCTGTTTCCGGTTGGGCACAAACACCATGGCGGGATGGTTGGGGGACATTTGAGTGATGGCGAGATAGGTCGGCTTCGCCATGGCGAGCATCAAAGATGGGTTGTGGGGGATCGTGAAGGACTGGATGTGCAACTCGAGAGGAACCGGCCGCACGTGAGGGCTGAAGCTATAGATGTCATGCTTCTTGGCATCGATCCACTCGCCAATGTCTCGCGCGTTGGCCAGAGACACGCTGAGAGCAACGATACGCATACTGTTCTCGAGCTGGGTCCGAATGTAATGCATGCGGGAAACGATAATCTCGTAAACATAGCCCGTGCTGCCTCCCAGTAGGTGGATGTCGTCGGCTATGAACAGATCGACTGACTGCACATTCTTGCGACGCTTCCATTGTCGGGACAACACATCCCACTGGATCGGAGTTGCGAGAATCAGGTCTCCCTTTTCGAGCAACTTCAAGTCCGTGGCGGTCTCGCCTGTCAGCTTGACGATTTCCTTGCCGCCACCAAGTTTTGACAAGCGCTTCTGCCAGTCTTGCAGGCGAGAGTCGACAAGCTCTTGGAATGGCGCAATGTAGATGGCTCGACCGGAACCACCCTGGCTCCAATGGCGGAGCAATGCGAACTCCGCGCAAACAGTTTTGCCACTGCCAGTCGGCGCACCCACAAAGACGTTCTGATCAGTCTTGTAAAGAGAGTTGAAAGTTTGCGTCTGCACCCGGTTGAACTGCTTCCAGTCAGGGTAGAGCTCGACAAAACTATCCACCTTGAGCGCGGTCACAGGCAAAGGTTGCAATTCCAGGAGCTCAGTGTGAGGGGGGAATTTCTCGGGCAAGATCAACTTGTGGAAGGGGATGGCAAGGCGGGTTTCGGCATGCATCCAGCGATCCGACACCACAGATACGAAGTAGTTGGGTGGCATCGGGTCTGTGATGGGCACAGTGAACTCGACGATGTGCTCGTTCGACTCTGACTCGACGTAATCCTTACGTAGCAGGAATGTATCGTGGTAGAGGATGTCCTCGCCGTCACAATCCTCAACCAGGATCCAGAAACTCTCAGCACCTCCGTGCAACGCGTCGTCCCACTCAAAGTTGGGTGTGATGCTCAACTCGACTCTAATCATCGATCTCGTCATCGGCTGCACTTGGGCCTGAACATCGAGCCGGGGAAATTTTGCGACAAGTCCGCAAACAGTCCGGCCTGCGCGAGGGAGGCCAAGCAGCTCACCCATTCTGGGAGGATCTAAGTCAAAGTAGTTCTCCCACGAGACATCGATTCTCTCAGCTTTTTGCAGAATGTCCCGTGGGCATGACGGGAACTGTCGCAGCGGTGTCATTGTCGGCCACATTCTCTTCTCCGCCATTTTGCAAAGGTCAAGAGCGGTCTTTGCCACGGACGACCAACCCTTTTTCAATGCAATCTCAAAAATGGCACGCAAGATTCGACCGGCGCTTTGCGTGACGTACACCATGTCAGCCATGAGAGCCAGCCCATCCAGCTGCAGGCGAGAAATGTACGCTTGTAGAAGGACGTTAATCTTGGCGTGCGGCTCCTCAATGCTCTCCTTTACAGGGATTGGAACACGCCCGAGAAGCTTGCTCAATTCGAGTTTCTCATCCTGACGGACAGGAATGTACTTGAACTCAGCACTGAGAGCAAAAACACGGAACAGCTCAATCGTTGTGATCTGCGGTTGAATCAGGTTGTTGTAGGTCTCCATCGAGCCATGTGTGATGTAGTAGTGGGAGGCAATGCGACCAAGTTCAGTCGACTGGATGCGACCGGACTTTTCGTCGTATTTGATGAGATTCGACTTGCGAAGGACCATTGCTGCGGAATGAATCAAGTCGACTCGCTTTTGTTCCAAGGCGCCATCATTTTCGTACTCAGCTCCAACTTGATAGAGGCCGGGAGAACGGAGCATTCGGACAAAGAGGTAAGTGTACCCGAGCCACTCGACGCCCTCGTCTCGCGTTCTGATATTCCCCAAAACGACTTCCGCATTGAGATTGTCAACCAATTTGGAGACGAACTGACTCTCAATTGGCAATTGCTGGTTCAGCAGAGAGAGATAGTACTGAATCTCGCTTTGCGTGGTGATGATAATACCTTCACCGTATGTGTCATACTGGGGTCGACCTGCACGACCAAGCATTTGAAGAACGTCCTGGGGGCTCAGCTCAACCCAAGCACCCTTCTCCGGCGAGTAGACCTGGGTTCCCTTGATGATGACTGTGTGAGCAGGCAAGTTGACACCCCAGGCCAAGGTTGCTGTAGACACTAGGACCTGGATAGCACCGCGAGAGAAAAGATCCTCGACATCCGTCCTGTCGATACGGTTCATACCAGCGTGGTGGATACCGAAGCCGTAAGGCAGGATCTCCTTGAGATCCTTGTCGGTGGCTTGTGCCTGAGCTTCGTTGAGCACTTCTCGGCTCCCGGCGTCGTGGCGCAGGATTTGGTTAATGGTCTCGTTTTCGACGGCCTTGTCCTTGATGTATTTTGCGGTTTTGGCAGTGTCCTTTCGTGAGTGAACGAAGATGATCATCTGGTTTCTGTTCTTCCCGACGTGCTCAATAACCTTGTTGTAGGCAACGTCATTCATGGTCTTAAGCTGCTTGATGGGCTTGCGTTCTGTGACCCCGATGAACTCCTGACGTAACGGGCAGGGCCTAAAAGAGCCGTCAAAGTGGAAAAGGCCAGTATTGACATCGGCGCGGAGAAAGCTTGCGACGTCTCGGTAGTTAGGCAAAGTTGCGGACAAACCGACGAGACGAACTGGCTCGCCAGTTTGCTCAGTCTTCCGGATAGTCCTGCTGACGATACTCTCAAGAACGGGGCCACGGTCATCGTGGAGCAAGTGAATTTCATCAATGATGATCAAACGCACCAAGTTGGTATACGACAAATCGGTAGCCTTCCTGGTGATGACATCCCATTTTTCAGGGGTCGTCACGATGATCTGGGTCTCGGCAATCTGTTGCTTGGTGAGTTGACGGTCACCAGTCAACTCAGACACCTTGATGCCGTAGGGTTCCAGCCTCTTGCCAAAATTTCCAACTTGTTCCTGCACAAGAGCCTTAAGCGGCGCAATGTACACGATTTTGAAAGCGTCCAGGTCGATGGTACCAGTCTCTGGGTTGCGATTTTTGCCGAGCTCGCGGAGGATGGTCAGCATAGCGACATTAGTCTTTCCACTTCCAGTCGGTGCACATATAAGCATGTTACCGTCGTCTTGGAAAGCAGTCGGGTAGCACTTGGACTGGATTGTGTTGAGAGATTTGGTGGAGCCGAATGGGGTGCGCGACCACTCGGGCATATCGGTGATGGGCACCAGGACGTCGCTTGGATCGCTGCGCTTTTTGGGAGGAGGAACGTGAATCTCCTCGTAACCCTTATGCGAGCGTTTTACGGAACCATTCGGTAACCTGACTTTCTGGTTGGTCATCAGATGGTTACCTTGCTCGAATACCAAATTGTCGAGATTGATGGTCTTCTTGGGTTGCAAGCCACCAACAAGCTGGCCCTCCTTATCAGCTGGGGCCGCCTCGGTCATTGATGCCGGGACGTCAATGTCCATCTTGATGTCGCCTTTGCGCTTCTCGTCGGAGGTGAGCCCCCTCAACTCATTCAAAATCCACTGGAGACCCTCTGAGACCATTTCTCTTTCGATGCTTGCCTTTTCCTCGGCGGACTCTGCTCGAGCGCGACGCGTCAACCAGTATACCTTTTCCCTGTTCTCAACCAGCTTCTGGACAAGCTCGTGATGCTCGAAATCGAACAACTCCATCAGGTCGTTCTCGATATCGCGAAGGAGCTTTGCCTCTCCTCCGGCCTCATCAGGGTCTCCTGATAGAATACGCAAGGCGTCCTTTGTTTTGTCTGTTTGCTCGTGGGGATCAGGATAGAGTGTGCCGATCTGTCGTTGCAGCCAGAATGCATCGATATCGCGGGCGGAGACGGTAGGCTTCTCCTGTTGCTTTTTGACGTCGTCCGCCATACCGGCATCCAGAATCATCTCGTCTTGGTCGATTGGTACGTCTGCATCACCGGTGTTCTCTGCTTCCTTGTCCTCGTCCTCATCCTCTGCCTCATCTTCTGAAGATTCGTCGCGAACTTCATTCAATAACGCGCCCTCTTGTTCATCTTCGTCCTCGTCAAAGGCAACAGCAACACCTTGCCGTTCGTCGATGTCAGCATCCTCGCCACCCGCGCCCCCGCCCATGGTCTCGTCTTCGTCGTCGTCCTGGGCGTGATAATCGGTGATCTTCTTGCCGAGGTTGACGAGGTCGTGAAACTGGTCATTGTTCAGCTGGGCGCCGAGGATATCCTCGATCTCTCTCTTTTTTTCGATATCTTTGAGGTCGTCATCCTTGAGGTACTCGAGTGTGGCGTCTGCGGCACTCGCTGTGACCTCATGAGGTACGTCACCAAGGAGTCCGCCCACGACGGACAAGATCAGGTTGAGTGTAGCTCGGGTGGCTTGCGTGCGTGGTCGGTATGTGATGCCCTCGACGATCGCGTCGTTTCCGCCCAGTACTCCAGTTCCCCTCATTTGTTGTCCTTCGGCCTGTCGCTTCCGTTGTTCACGCAAGAGCACATCTTCTCCTTCTTGCATGCTTCCTCTTTGAACATTAGGCATTCCCGTCTGCTTCTTGGGCTTTGGGACTTCATCGCGGGCAACACGGCCACCCATATCCCGGATGCTCAAGCGGCCAGCCAAAGACTCTGGGTCGCCCGTGGCCTCGTCGTTCCTCCTTGTGATGAATCGACGGTCAGCCTGGGTGACCAGGTTTGACATGGCCGAGTACTTGTACTGCGACACATCGCGCTGTTGGTCCGCCATGATGACTTGATGTGTTGTATGGAAGCCTCAAATATGGCAGCAGGGTGTTGTCGGCGCTCGACGAAAGCTCCACGAGCCTCTGGTTAGATCACCATGCGCGTTCGGAGACACGGCCGCGGTGCTCTGTGGTCACAAATCGTCGTTTCCGTCGCTTGCTCACGCACGCACGCTTTCTAATGATTGCGCCGGGCTGGAGATACTGGGTTGGGCTGCACGCGTTGTTGTGGATGTAAAGGTCATTTGTAAATTTCGATCGCGGTTGCGAAGCAGCAACCTCTGCCGTCGAGCTAAGTCATGAGGCGCTAGCGTCTCGGTACGGTTTAGCTTGGATGTGTCCTCAGCCACACCTAGTGTGGCGTCGATTGTCCTGCTTCTTGATGGAGATCAGCGCCACCACGCCTTGTAAACGCGTCTAATTCTATGAAAGGCAACGATTCAGTAATGTCCTTTTCGCAATGGTAGAATCGTCAGAAGTCTTGCATCGTTTCCAGAACACACTCGGCCCCTATATCAAGCCCCAAGAGGAGGTTGGTTATATTCGCCGTATCATCGCGCTGTACCTTGAGTCCAGCTCCCAGGATGGCTTCATCAGGAGGCCACTCTCCTTAGCCGACGGTGCTTCCGAAGGACTGGACCCTACAGTCTCGAGAGGTGTTCACAGCGAGTATCTTGAAGCTCTCAAACTTAACGTTGAAGCACGAAGAAAATTTCAAGACGCTTGCAAGACGCCACCACCGAAAGGAGACGCTACGACATCTTTTGCGCATGATGCCCGTTGCTACCTCGAGGAGCGCGTGGCTCTTTTGACTTTGCAGAAGAAGCGTGAGAGACTTCATATCATCAGAGATTATCTCGACGAGCACGAGGAAAGCCCTGTGGCGTTGCCAGATTACTTGGATCTCACTCGGATTCTCGCCAGTATTGACCCGCTGCCTGACGTTCCCCAGGAGATTGTTGACAGCTTGATTGCTGCCCAGTCATCATCTGAGCCAGACCTGGAAAGTCACGCCGCCAGACTTGAGAAAATTGTCTTGCGCGCCAAAATGGACCTGAAGCACGAGGAACAACTTCTGGAGCAAGCACAGAGAGCGGCCGCAAGCCTTCCTGAGGTCTCGAGTACTGGGGCCAAAATAAGGGCCCTGGGTGCAGTCCGGAACGAGCTGATCGAATGGATCGAGACGGAACTCAGCAATGCCTCTTCAGGATCTCAACCTTCAGAGAAGACTGGTAACAACAGGGGGGGAACAGAAGAACCTCTCGATCAAGCCAACATGGACAAGGGATTTTCTCAGATTCGCCGCCAGTATGCCGAATACCTGGAACACCGCCAAACATTGATTGAGACTCTAGCTCAAGAGCCCGAATCAAGAAATGTGCCGGTTTTGAAGCCACAAGATGTCGAAGAGCAGACCAGCCAGAGCATCCCGAACCCCACCGCTCACCTAATAACTCCGTATATTGAACGCCTCCTGGCTTTGTCACGCAAGCAAAAGGCAATGATTGCGCAGAAATCACATATCAACACCGTTCTCGGCAACCACACCAAGGATGCCAGTCAGAACCTTGGCCATCTGGCCGAAGAGAGCCAGCTTCTACCCGCATACCCGATGAAAGATTCCCTTCGCCGCAGGTCAGGCCTGCTAGACGAGCTGACGGGCAAAGGATCCGGGCGCCCAGACATGACGAGGCGTGTCAAGCCGTGGGTCTTTGCCGCGGATTCGGCCAAGATCGCAAGCTTGGAGTCTGTCGCTGAGAGTATAGAACGCGGTCAGATATCATTAGAGGCCACAATGAAGACACTGGCTGAGATCAACGATTTGGTCGGAGAATCAAAGACACAGGAAGGAGAAACTCAGGATATTGCCGACGATACTCAGGAAGATGTTTGGATGGGGGCAGAACAATCAACAGGCGCGAGGCGAAAACACACGGCAAAGTCCTCTGCTGTGAAAGCAGTCCCAGGCGATCCCTGGTCACTCCTACACGGAAGTCTAGGTCTGCTTGGTCAGGAAGACGTTCCATCATAATTCAATGCTACTTTGCATCTCAAGATCAGCACTTCCCTCGTACGCCTTTGTGTGACCCAAATTCTCAAGCCGCGCAGGTTACGTTTCACCAGCTCTACCGGCCTATTATCTACTGTTCAGAACGGCCGATATCCTCATGGCCAAGTCGAGGATTGACAAGTGCTCGTCCGCGCCATCCACGAGTCTCTTATCCACCTCAGAGAAGATGAGCACAATCTTATTCTTTTGCACGTCGGGTATTGTTTCGTCAAGTGTGAGCGTGTGATAGAGCTGCCGATATTAGCTTCGTATTTTACGTCAAAAGGGAAGACTCACCTGTGTGACGACCTGGCCGGCACTCCAGCCATCTGCCACCATATCCTCCACAGTCTTGCTCACTGCTTGATACACCGGCGTGGAGCTCCTGGGACGCATGGCGCGCACTAGATTGCCAATCGTCTCGTCCGGAATCACACCCGCAATGTCCTCAACGATCTTTTTGGTGATGGCTTTCTTATCCGTATCCATCGCATCGTCATCTGCATCTTTGTTTGAAGCGACCGCCCCAACCAACCTAGCGGCACTTTGCAGGAACGTGATTGCTTTACGCAAATCACCCTCACTACACTTGATCAAAGTCGGGATAACGTCGTCCTCCACTGCAACGCCTTCCTTCTCTGCGATTTCTGACAGCCTCTTCTGTGCATTACTCTCGTCCAAGCTCTTGAACCGAAACTTGCTGCATCGACTCGCCAACGGATCAATGATACGCGTGACGTAGTTGCAGATCAAGCAAAACCGGGTGATCTTGCTGTATGTTTCCATCGTTCGTCTGAGGGCACTCTGCGCATCTTGCGTCATCGAATCGGCTTCGTCGAGAACGATAATCTTGAATGGCGGGCAGGGGTATTTGTCCTTGTACCCAGGCGGCGGGTTCGTGAGTTGCATACGAGCAAAGTTTTTTACCTTTTCACGAACGATCGAAATGCCACGCTCGTCGGAGGCGTTGAGCTCGAGGACGCGTGACTTCATCATTTCGGGGCCGTATAGTTCTTTCGCAAGGGCCAATATCGTGGAGGTTTTGCCTGTGCCTGGGGGGCCGTGGAAAAGCATGTGAGGAAGCTGCAACAAGTTAGTCTCGCCATGCGGATTGAGGGTCTTGGGAGGTACAAGCTCACATTGGAGGCTTGCAGCGTCCTTTGAAGGACTGTGACGGTATGATCTTGGGCTGTAACATCGTTGAGGCTCTTTGGTCGACTTGACTGATATTAGCAGAGTCTCTAGACCCTCCAGTAAGTGACATACTATTTCTCGACCCATGGCTGCATCCGACCCTCTGATGGCTTGTTGTTCTTCTGTTCAGAGGCACCGCTGGCTGCGGCTGCGGCTTTCCTCGCTTTCAGGTCGAAGAAGCTCGCCATGGTGGATTACGAGTTGCGAGCCAAGTACGAGACCCTTTTACCCTGATCGGCGTGCAATTTCTGGTGTAATTGTTGTGCAGGCCATTGGCTATGGGCTGAGAGTAATTGAGGGTGCTGATCATCAGGAAAGCTCTTGGACATTGGCGTAGCTCATGTGCTGCTTTACGCGTGCGTGAACGCGTACGAACGACGCGCCGCCCCCACGTTGATTTCGGTTACCCTAGAACCAGTGGAATTGGCTGCCAGTGTCTTGTTTATGGCCAGACGAAAGCTCATCAGTGCATGAAAGAAAAAAAAGAAGAATCAGACGTGAATTCAGTTTGAATATCCATCTCTCATCGTTGAACTTTTTCGGCCGCTACATTGACGTGACTCTGTCGAGAAACCAACCCGTGAACAACGTACACATTTGATGTGTGGAGTAGGTCTTGGGTGATGCAAACCTGGCGAATTGCTTGCAAGGGATTGAGACATTGGATAATGGGGTTATCGATGTAGATAAAAGATATGATGAGAGCTCTTGAAATAGCTGTATTCTGCAAGTGTCATCATATTTATTATACGTCGCATCATGATTAGCAGACACTCTATGCTGGGAGTTTCTCACAAGAATTCTCGATGTCTAGACTCTGCATCGTTCAAGACGCGCAATATTTAGAGCCATCCCTAAAACCAGATGTTTTGGAAAACGAAAGAAAGCTCGAAACTGTACGAACCACTTTCCCTGCTGAAACTCTCATGTTGGAAGCCTCATGAGGAAGTGAACCTAGTCAAGGCGCTTTTCGACGTGACCCACCAAATGCGCTTTCGAGCATAAACAGCAGCTTACCAGTCGGGACAAGCTAGCTACCGGGTTGACTAACGATGCTTCAGAAAAGGAGAAAGAAAAAAACGAATCATCTATGTCAAACAGTCTTATCACAAGGGTGTGCGATGTCGTTCCGCCACCGCGACAGACATCGGCAGTTTCTCATACAGGTGCTCTTTCCGCATTCGTCCCGGAGACATACCGATATCCCGCGATGGTCCCGCTGAGCTTGGCAAGTGGACGACGATCAGTGCAACGCTGCGTAGACAACAGGTGAAATGATTGGTGTATAGTTGGAAGTTGCTTGACGTTTACAGTCTCGGTTTTAAGGTTTGATTGACTGTATTATGGGTAGTACCAAACATTACTCGAAGATCTTGCGCACGATTGCCTGCAAAACTACGAGATGATTGCCATATTGAGCGATTGGATAGCTTATAAATCGAAAAATGAGAGAAAACTTGACAGGGTCCCAGTGTTATCTCCGAAAGAACATGCGGATTCGTCCAGGATACTGAAGCCGGGCGTCGGAGAACATCTATATAGAGGTAGAGGCAAACCCAGATTACATGACAATCGACCTGAGCAAAACCGCGGCATTCTGAGAACTTTTACAAAGCCATACACTTCCAGAAACAACACAATGAAATCCACTATTTTGCTCGTCTCTGCTGCGGCACTTGTAGCTGGACATGGTCGTCTTACCTCGCCAGTGTCGCGTAATCCTGGCGCCCGAACCGCAGAGCTTTGCTCCCAGACGATGGTGGACTTCTACAAGATTGACAACACTTCGTACCCAGAGCACTTGCTCCGTCTGCATCCGGAGCCCGAACTCCTCGCCGATGGCTACAAGCCTGAGCTTTGTAACATGTGGCTCTGCAAGGGCTTTCAATTCGAAGATAACGTGGATCAAGTCCAGGAGTACAAGGCCGGCGACGTGATCAATATGGAGGTCTTCATTCGGATTCCCCACGTAGGCTATGCGAATGTTAGCGTGGTCGATACAACGACAAACAGTGTGATCGCGGAGCCCCTGATTGAGTGGCCCGAGGGGTATGCCGATAATTCGATCTTCCCTCACTTGCCCAAGAACCAGACGTCCTTCAGTATCACCGTACCGGAGCTTGGAGACAAGTGCACTACGCCGGGCGATTGCGTAAGTCGAATTACTGCAAACATGGCAGGCCTTCACAGAAACAAGAAACTAATGCTGAATAGGTGATTCAATGGTACTGGTTAGGACAAGGCCAATCGTATGAGAGCTGTGTCGACTTTGTTACTCCTTCCGAGCCCTAGAAGTATTTTGCTCTGATACTAGAGGGGGAAGGGTCCAACAACGAGAGCTCTAGTCTGGCCATCAGGAGTTATGTCCCAACGAGGTCACATGCGAATATCGACGAAGTCGGACGTCCACAAGCCATGTCGAAACGCTGTGCTCTGAGAGCAGCACGTGACTATGGAAGTTTAAATAGCGGTAAGCTGGACATCAGAAATAACAACACGAATCTTCATGAAACCGAAGGGCTGTTAGTGTGACGTACGTTTTAGTATATGACTCTAGGGTAGGTATCTCAATCAATTGATGATTTGCTTGCCAGGCGGAAAACGGTTAGACCTTGGCCAGGCTAAATGACAAGCCGCTAGGCTGATTGCAGGCACTGCCGTAGCCAATTCACGGCATGCTGCCTGCTGCCTGCTGCCTGCCAAACGCTACTGCTGATTGCCAATTGGGAAAGAAGCACAAACAATAAGTGCCCGTGGCAATATAACGTAAAGTCGGAAACCGCACCTGAGGCTCCTGCCCATCACGATTGTCGGCACCTCAATTTTGTCCATTCTCTTCTTTTGTTTGCTTCTCCGCCACACAGTTTGGTCACCGACTGTCTTTGAACTTCTTTCAACTACTCCGCTGAAGCTGTTCGACCACCGAACAGCATCATCCGGAACCTGGCCACGGCCCTGCGTATCGCCAGCGATCATGACTTCGCAGTCTATTATCCGCATCACCAAGGTGGGCTGGTACCGCGCGCTATGCGTGAATTGACTTGAGAAACGTGGACTGACAGAATTCGCTTGCAGGAGCTGAGCGACTTTCAAAGAACACCAGAGCTATGTATGTTCGGAACACGATGCAGATTCAAAATTCACCAGCCTTTTACTTACTGTGTGATCCAGCTCTTGCGCTGGCATGTCGAGACGTTGATGTTCGGAACGTGAAAGCTCGTGAGTCTCGCGCTCATTAATTGGCCAACTCTCATACTGAACTCCATTCTAAAGTCATCATCGGGCCACATGGGACGCCCTATGAGTTTGGATTCTTTGAGGTATGAGTCTCAACTTTCTGGCATTGCGCGATGGTGACTGACCGTGTTTTGACCAGGTTGCGATCGCCATCGGGCCCGGTAATACATCGAGACATTTGAAGACAGGACAAGCGCTGTGTGGCTGACGCTCTTCAGAGTATCCTTCAAAGGCCCCGAGAGTCTACTTCCTAACAACGCATGATGGGCGAACAAGATTCAACCCCAATTTCTATGCCAGTGGAAAGATCTGCCTGTAAGTTGGTATCTCAAAGGACGCCACCGACACCACATACTGACGCGGACAGATCCATCCTTGGGTAACTCGAAATATGTCACGCGAACAAAGCGCCGATTCTAACTGTTATTGCAGCACTTGGCGTGGCGAGCCGGGTGAGCAGTGGTCGCCCGCTCAAGGCATCGAATCTATCTTGCTCTCGATACAGAGTCTGATGTCCGCAAATCCTTATGAGAACGAACCTGGATTTGAAGTCGCCAACTGTGAGGAGGAAGAGACAGAGGCAAAGCATTACGCCGCCAAGGTCTGCATCGCTGCTCGAACCCTCTCCTAGGACCAAGAAATGGGAAAAAGCTGATGCTCAACAGATACATCACGAGACACTTCGCATCAGTGTTATCGAAAGACTGGAGGGTTACCTTGGTCTCAAGTCATGTTCCGTGAAGCCGTCCGACGCTAGGCCGACTGATCTCGATTTCACTATCGACGCAGGTGTGCAGCATTTTGAGCCGTTCGACGATCTTTGCAAGCGCAGATTTCTCTGGTACTACGAGTCGTATTTGGCGTCAATCCAGCTGGGAGAGAAGCTATACAAAGAGAATGAAGCATTTGCCATGGCACAATTCGAGATGAGCGGCAATGGCATGAAGGGCAGTTTCAACTACCCAAAGCTCAAAACGCGACTCCTGGCTGTTAAGGCCGCTCTGGATGCTGAGACAGCTCGATGGGCTGAGCCTTGGACTACAGAATCGGCCACATTGACGGACATCAGACTCAGCTCACATTTCTCAAATGTCGTCATGGCTCTCAAAGACGGAGGCGCGCCTCATGATGTGAGTCTGGAAGAGGGCAACCCACATGTCTGGATCATCACATATTTCGGGCGTCCGATGACCAACCTCGACGGCGGGATGTTGCGACTGCGAATGGTGTTTAGCCCCAAATTCCCGGCGGAGCAACCGAGAGTCAATCTCCAAACGAAAATATTCCATCATCACGTTGCGCCCGACGGTACATTGTGCTACAAAGTTGCTTCCAGGCACCAAGAGGATATCCTCGTGCATATTCGGGCCATAATCGCCACGCTCGACGAAGAAGAACCAGCATGGGATCCACGAGAGACGATCAACCCCGAGGCCACCAAGCTGTTCTGGAGTCCGGATCCGAATGACAAGAAAATGTTCAATCGCCGCTTGCGCCGATCTGTTCAAGACAGTACGGAGTGAGACCAATTATATGGCACAGTGGGGGAGTAGATCTCTACATATGGTTAGAATCTGTGCGGAGACAGTCTTTGATTCGCTTTGCGGCAGTGAAAGGATCGCCCGTGGGAGAGATTGCAACATCAGGAGCGCAAGGCAAAGAAGGCGAGACTGGCAAAAAAGAAGGAGCACAGAACTGCCCTTTGCTACAAACGATGGAATGAATACCCAGAGACAAACGGAACATGGACTGGTTTGGGGCGAAATGATGATGATACTTATAATCACAACTGCTTGCTGAAATATTCGCAATCGAATGTCGAGTTGCAATGAGCATAAATCTAATGAAATCAACGTCCTAAAACGCCACCGTTCCCAAACAATAAAGACTCCATATTCGTTACATCATTAGCCGAATGATATGGCTTATCGTCTCGTGTTCTTCTTTTTGCGGTCGACCTTGTCCTGAGTCGGGTCATAAGGTGCTGCCACCCCCCGATACGGCTCTTGTGAAGCTGAACCTGCCGCAAACTGATACGTTCCATCAGCCCCAAGCGTTGCCGGTGCCCCTTGCGGAGGTTGTTTGACTTGCTCATTATGTAATTTATCTAGTGATTCCCCCACCACGGCGTACTGGGACCAGTTGATCGGAGGGCAGCGGACGATATTCTGCGGTGGTGGAAGTTGTGCCCATATCCGTTCGCTCTCTTTCTTCGTACCGGTGCCACTGCTCGTATGTGCCTCATTATCGTCGCCGTCATCATCATCATCATCATCGTCGTCATGTTCATAGTTGTCGTCGACAGGTCGAGAAAGCGTCCCCTCCTGCCTCGTTTTCACCTTCCCAGTGACCAAGTCCCTCACAAACTCATCCTGATTCCCCAACGCCTCCTCCCGCACCTTGCTGAGTGTCTGTATATCCGCCGTCGCGCGGTTCTTCTGGATCTGTAGGATGGCGATGGCCGACTTGAGTGCGATGGCGTCTGGGTTATTCTCAAAGTCGATGGGCTCGGGCGCGGGGGGCGGTACAGCGACCTGGTTGGCCTGCGTGGTGTGGGTGAAGGTCTGCCGCGTCTCGCCGGGGGGAGGGGTGATGGGGGAGACGGGCGGGCGAGTCGGCGAGGCGGGGGCGTCCTGGTGGGAGGAAGAGGATGGGGGGATGTCGGTTGTGACTGTGATGGGTGGAGGCATGGTGGTTATTGGCGAGGGTGACGGCCGGGGCTCGAGAGCCGCCAGCGGGGGAAGAGCGGTCTCTTCTTGATGGGCGGTGTGAAGCAGGTGTAGAGGGAGAGGTAGTGTTGAAGTTGGGTTTGTGGAAGGGATCGTCTTTAAGAAAGAAGCTGAAGGGGATGGGATGCCTTGGTGGTGATGACTGAGAGAGGTTGGTTTGTCACGATGGCTGACAGCAGGACAAGCGGCGCATGTGATAGTGGGGGAGGGGAAGGCGCAGGGGGGCCTGGCGTGGGAAAGGGAGCTAAGCCATTTTGAGCTTAGGACAGGACTGTCATGTTGGGTTAGGGTTAGCTGGTGACGCTCCAAACGATTATCGACTTGAATTGTCTGAATTGGACTGGCCAAACTTGATTGTCTTGAATATGTCAAGCGTGATCAAGGTACAAAAATCTATCAGCCATGTCTCATGAATCTCGAACTAATATAATCTCATCATCAGCTTGGTCATAGGACTTTTCCACTATGTTCTCTCCCGCAATCGTCTCGAAGAACGCGTCCGCGAGATAACCGCCACACCAGGACAGCTTCTCGAACCCATCAGCCATTGGCTTCTGCGAGAGCGCCGGCCCCTGCACATCTCGCAGATATCCAGCGATCCCCTCCTCAGCCCACATCTTGCCAAACTTCTCCGTCACCATATTCATCCCCTGCAGCGCCCAGATTGGCTGCACCTGCCACACGACCCCCATCTGGGCCAGGTCCCAGGGCAGCGTCTTGATCTGCTCAGGCGAGAAGCCGGCCTTGGCGTAGTCGTAGTCACCGGTGTACCCGAACGCGAAGAGCCGCTCTGGGTATAGCTCGCGGATTTTGTTGTGGAACTCGACGAGGTCGGACCAGACGGGGGCGTCCATGCGCGCCCAGGTCACGTCGCCGAGGGGCGCGGCGACGAGGGCGCGTTCAACGACGGCCTTGACGCAGGACTGGAACATGTATTGGCCAGTGGCGGAGCGGGGGAGCTCCCAGCAGAAAGTGACGTCTGTTTTGACGTGCTTCTTGGCAAGTTTGCGGCGGGTGGAGAGGGAGCAAAACTTTTCCTGGAGGAGTTCATCTGTGTAGGCGGCGTATTCACTGTCAGAGGCAACCGTCTTGACGGCTTCGTCGAAGGTGGCGAGGCCGGCAGATGCCTTCCACTCGTTGCGCGCCGCTTTGAGGTTCTTGCCCTCTGACTGCGCTTTCTTGAGAAAGTTCTTCAGGGGCTCGACGGTCTTGGTGGCGCCGAGTATGTATTCATGGTCCCTCTCATCGATGACACTGGTGATGAATCTTGTGTGGGCTGTTGAGCAAACGTCGAAGAAATTGAGGCAAGAAAAGAGGAGAACTTACTCAGAGTGGTCGGTGTCAGCTCGACAGAGCAGCAGAGTCTCTGCCCCCATAATGTCAAACTGCATCCTCACTGCCGTGAGCCGGTCCAGATACTCGCTTGTCGGCATGACTGTGCGGCCTTGGCCAACAGTAAACTTCTTCATACCGATGGCGAGATCGTCAATGTGGATCATGGCAACCCCAGCGTCGACAAACTCCTTGGCCATCTTCATTGTAGTTGTGAGCGAGGCAAAGCCCATGTCTCCGTCTGCGACGATGGGTGCGAGGTAGTCCCAGTGCTCGAGGTCTGCGCGCTGCTCCTTGGTATACCTGAGGCGGAACTGGCGCTGTCTCTGGTCGTGCCACAGCTGCGATTTGAAGACCTTGGCAACCACTTTTGGGACTGGTCACGCAACTGGTCAGCACGCCATCTTCATCGAGGGGACCGCTGTCATGGTTTGTTGGGCTCACCAGTGTCCCAAGGGTAGTCGGCGTGGTCCATGCCGGGGATTGCAACCTCAGAGAAGCCGCAGAGAGCACCAGAAACGTAAACAGTCTGCTGGTTCTTGGCCATTTGCGAAACTGTCACCGGGTCGGTGGTGCCAAAGGTGAGCTCTGTGGTCCCGTTCTTTCTGTGCTCGTGGAGCTGGTTCCAGAGCTTGATGGCTTGGGTTGACGATGACTGAGACCCGGCCGGGATGGAGTTGCGGAGGGCGGCGATGGTGCGAGCGTCGTACGGGCTGAATTGCTGTCAGTGTGGCTGTTCGATGGCTATCGAGTCAGAGAGCAGGCTCACCGTTTCAGATGCGCCTGGCGCTCTGAGCTCCATTGCTTCTTGATGGCGGCGACTTCATTGTCAAATAGCGTCTGCTCTTCGTCTAGAGATAGGCTTATCCTAGGCATTGTCGTAGGCAGGATATCTTACGACGACGACGGTGATGCTGAAAGAGACAAACAGTAGACGATGACCCCTGGTTAATGGCAGAAGTTGAAGATGAGGAGACGAGGAAAATTTGATGACAAGAAGAAGAAGTATTCCAACAATTGCTGAACGATTACCTTCGAGACCCTTTATTCAAGGGCACAAAGAACGGAGATGATTCTCCCGCCCGCCGAGCCCTCCGACTCCTCCAGGAAGCGCTGTCTCTGCCTCATCACAAATGATGCAAGTTACTATCCACGCTCATCAGTATGCCCCTCGTCTGAGCCATTCACGCGGTGTAAGAGCATTGAAACTCTGGGTGATAGAAGGGGTCTGTTTGCGATGGCGCACCCCCCTTGGCTTGGACGCCCGTCGCACTTTGATCTCCTAGCGTCAATCTGGGTATTGATTGGTAACGTGACTCGGGGTGCCTGACAAGGGGCAGCGATTGTGGGTGTCGGGTGTCTTGTGACAAGATATCAAGGCGTCGGACTGTTGCAGAGAACTCTTCGGACATGATCTCCATGGCCTATTGCTGAGCCGTGTTATCAGCTTCTTGTTATGCATCGGAGCCAGGGGTATCCCGGGCGTCGTGCGGGGGAGGGGGATGGGCAGGGTGTCCGTTGAGGATAGAGTCTCCGGCTGAGATGCAAGGAATGACGATGCGAATCGATGTGATGTATGGGGTGGGAAATGAAGAGCCATGGATTGATCAGTCGAACAATGTTTGCGACTGGTCGGTTGATTGTTGATTCGCATCGGCTGTCCTTTACCCCAGCGAACAAGTACATCCTCACAGTATCGATGCTATCACATCATCACCTTGACTCTTGGACTATCAATAATAGTCCTGTCAAACATTACAAAAAATGCCTTCGCTGATCAATCTGCAACTAGGATGGCCCTCCCCTTCCCTCTTTCCAGCTGCTCAGCTCCTCAGCGGCGCCGGCACCGTCCTCAACTCTTCCTCCAAAACGTCCGCCGCGCTCATCTACGGTCCTGACGCCGGATATCTCCCTCTGCGAGAGGAAATTGGCAAGTGGTTAACCTCCATCTATCGCTCGGGCTCAGACCCCACGACGGCACACCGCATCTGCATCACCAACGGCGCGTCCGCGAACCTGGAGAACATACTGGCAAAGTTCACTGAGCCGGGGTATACGCGGAGGATATGGATGATCGAGCCGAGCTACTTCCTCGCGTGTCCAATATTTACGGATGCTGGGTTCAGCGGACGTCTGCGTGGTGTGCCCGAGGACGAGGAGGGGCTCGATATCGAGTTCTTAAGCAAGGCGTTGAGGGAGGTAGAGAGAGAAGATCACCCCGAGACCGCGGAGAAAAGGGGCGCGAGGTACCCCAAGGTGTACAAGCATGTCATCTACGCTGTGCCTACGTTTGCGAACCCGAGCGGCAAGACAATGTCTTTGAGGAGGAGAGAGCAGCTGGTCAGGCTGGCGCGAGAGTTTGACGCGCTGGTGGTCACGGACGATGTGTATGATGTCCTCCGCTGGCCATCTGAAGAAGATGGAAACATTGCAGACCTTGGTGCCGTACCTCCGCGGATCGTGGACGTCGATCGCTCCCTGGACGGCGGCCCGAAAGACAACTATGGCAACACTGTGAGCAACGGATCGTTTTCCAAGATTGTCGCCCCTGGCGTGCGCACCGGCTGGGCTGAGGGCACGCCCGCCTTTACGCTCGCTCTGTACACCGTCGGGGCCACCAAGAGCGGAGGCTGCCCGTCGCACCTGACGGCGACTTTTGTTCATGAGATGCTAGCTACGGGGCAGCTTCAGGGGTTGATCAAAGACACGCTTGTGCCCACGTACAGCAAAAGATACCACGCCATGTTCCGGGCCATTGTCGAGCACCTGATCCCGCTCGGGTATGAGGTCTCGATGGGACGGGCTTACGAGGAGACCTCGGGTGGAGGAGGCGAGAGGGCAGCGGGTGGATACTTTACGTATCTGGCCGTGCCAGCTGATTTGGCTGTCGCGACAAGTGAACTCGCCGCGCGAGCGTTGGAACAGTATAATCTCAAGTTTGCGTTCGGAACGATGATGGCCGTGGAAGGGGACGAGGGCAGCATGGAGCGCGGAGCAGAAGGGTACGCCAACGGGATTAGGTTGTGTTGGGCGTGGCATGTGGAGGAGGAGATCAGAGACGGGATTGAGAGACTTGCTGCGCTCACAAAGGAGATCAAGTTACTTCAGTAAAGATGTGACACTCCGAATCAAAAAGGAGTGGTATCTTAGATGTAGACGGATGTACGGGGGGTTGAGATAGTATCGAAATCTGCGGCATTGACAACGTCAACATTCAGCTTGTTCAAATGAATTACCGCACCTAGAGAGCGCGTGAATAAAAGAGTTGATCAAATTTGTTACGACACGAGACACCGAATTGTTCCAGCCCTTGCAATGAATATAAAGTATTGTGAACCTTTTTGATCTTGATAGTGTGTAAGATCGACACCTCTTCTGATCGCCTCCAGAGTCTACTGACCTCACAAAGAAGACAGTCAAGCCAGGTGGAAATCGACATTTGGAAAAGCTGTTATGTATCAAAACCATACTGCATGCACCGCTATGTTCTATGCACCGTTCCCATCAACTCATAGGCCCGCTTTCATCCTTGACGTCACCCCACAACAGGAGGGGTGTCCAACCCAGCCTTTTGCGGTTGAGTCTGATCCGAGATGAAGAATCGCAGAACCATCTCGGCGGCTGCGGCGGAATCGTCATCGGCATCAATCTGCGCTGCTGCCTTGTCCCGCACATCCTTGTCCCAGGTAGCGCCAAAAACTTTGAGAACCTCGGAATTTACAAAACGATCAAATTCAAAGTGACCTTGGAAAGTCATCACCC
This sequence comes from Parasarocladium wereldwijsianum, assembly GCA_036250105.1. Taxonomy (NCBI): domain Eukaryota; kingdom Fungi; phylum Ascomycota; class Sordariomycetes; order Hypocreales; family Sarocladiaceae; genus Parasarocladium; species Parasarocladium wereldwijsianum. The sequence goes on from JAXOUE010000004.1 coordinate 296,392, forward strand.
GCCCCGGCTCGCAGAAGCCTTGGACGTTGCAATGCTCGCTCGCCCCCATGGACACCCAGGACGGGGGCAGCGGTTTCGAGGGATCGAGACGAACGTGGTCGGCGTGCACAAACTGGAGCCGCAAGCTTGATGCAACCTCCGAATTGGCTGCCTCGTCTGTAGAGGGCGTGGGTGGACGGCGTGCTGGAGTTGGTCCCTGTAGAGCTGAAGAGTTGGAATCGAAGAGGCACCGGAACTTGTCGGACAAGGTGACCTCGTGGACGCCAATCTCCCAGCCTTTGGGGTCTTTCTCTACAATTGCTCCATAGTCCTCCAGCAAGCTCTGGCAGAGAATCTGATGGCCAAAGCAGCTGCCAAAGATCCGGATCCGGGGGTGGTTCTGATAAACATCTTTAAGGTAGCGACCCAGCACGCGGATCCATTCGGCGTCGTCGTAGGAGGAGGCTGCTGATCCTGTCACGAGAAGAGCGTCGAACCGGGACAAATCTTCGGGGAGCTGACCAAGGACCGTGTCAAACTCAGTGGACTCGATCGTGACGTTGGGGGCGATTTTCTCGGCAGCCCGGACGAGGAGGGGGTGGAACATAGATCCATAGGTCTGGTAGGTCTGTCTGACGTTGGGTACTGGTGTGTCTGCATTCAGATTCGCGATGCGAAATGTTCGAGGCTCCATGGTGATGCCTGTTTTGCTGAGTGAACCTGGACTGTGGTCTTGTGTCTTGTGGCTGATTAGATGCTGCGAGTGGGGGGGGGGGGGGGGCGAGATGCCGTGCAAACCGCTTATGATGCACGGCGCTAAAGATGACGATAGAATCGTAAAAGAGAAGTCGAAATAACGGATAGAGCAATGTCGCGATAGATACAAAACGAGACGCTCGAAACAATAGGCGGAGAGAGTCATGAAGACAAAGACAGAGACGGACCTGGACCGGCTGACTCCCTTCTGCCCGTGGCCAGATCCACCAGCGAAGGCGGCCCCGTCAAGTCCGGTGCCGGCGCGCGATGGGACATCGGTATCACGGCGTGTTGCAATGAGTCAGTCGCGTCGCCTCGCACTGAATAGCAATGTGGAGGCCACAACGGTGTCGGTTTGCGAAGCTCGTTAGGGATCGTTCTGCCGTGTCTGCATCTGTGACTGGGATACGCTTGGGCTCAGGATCCGTCTTTATCTCGGTGAGGTCATGACCAGCCAGTGATTGCATTGGAAAGTATCACATTTGATAGAGCGTTTCAAGTCAGACAGGCGCCACGATGCCTACCTGCGATTGTCCTGGACGAGAGTGGAGGTTCGGTGCGATAAGAAGTGCCGTTCGTGAGGGGAGGGAGGCTCATGATGGACGGAGAGCCAGAGTCCGACAAGAGTTCACACTGTGCTCACCGTGCTCTCTTGGTGAATAAGCACGTATGGCACAGTGCTTGTTACTCAACCAGCTCAAACCACCCGCAAAACACCAACCCACGAGAAACACAGTCTCCCAAGCACCGCGCGCCTCAACAACGCCCCCGGCCCAACGCTCCTCGAATGATCGTCGCCATCATCTCCCATAGCAGCTCTCGGTTCCAAAGTATCGGGATCACCCTCGCCGCCACTCAGGCACAGGTGAAGGTGAAGGAAGACACGCTCACGCACACGCCCACTCATCCACCCACGCACCGGCCAGTCCTCTTCAATCTCCCCGAAACTGGGGTACCCGTTGTCGTGGCCCTCGTCGAAACGAGCCCAGCCATCAGGGGCCCCCCTCCCTTCATCTCTCTCCACACACCCCTCAAGTAGTTTTCTCTCTCTTCTGTCAGCATTCCGTGGATTCTCACCACCAGGAGCCGCTACCGTATCTCGGCACAGAATCCACACCGAATGGGGCCTCGCGTGGCCGCTAAGATCGGCCTAAAGCCTCAAACGCCTCCAGTCTGGGAGCTCACGCCCACCCAGGTGGCTGGATCAAAGATCAGAGACCACACGCACCCAGCAGCTGCTGAAGGGGATGGACGATGGATGAAGTTGGGCGCCCCGATTCGGTGACGATTCTTGGTGGACTGGCTGGTCCCTGGACAATCAAGTCCGGGGTTGATGCTACGCACGTACGCACCCACGCGTTGCTTGCTTCGTCCTCTTGACATAATGTGCTGGAGGCCTTTTCTATGGATCTAAGGATGCCTGACGCCACACGGCGCTGCTACGTTGTGATTATGGCCTTACTGCGCGGCTAAGCCCTTGTCGACGCTTCACCCTCGACATCCTCGACGTCCTTCCCCTGTCTGCCGACAGACACCGCACAACCGGCCAGCTCGAGGCGCGCTGAGCTAAAGCCTCCCAAGTTGCCTTGGTAGGCACGGTGTCTCTGTATTTCTATCTTCGTATCTCTGGTCAGCTTTTCTGGAGAACTCTTGGTATATGTGCCATCCCTTGATACGCACCCCCTGTGCTGTCTATAAGAAGAACTTGCCTCACCGACCACGCTGGATCGTCGGCTCACTCGCGCCTGATTCACCTCTTGGATCTTGCTTCTTTTATCGTTTCTCAAGATTGTGCCGATATCAAGTCCTTTGCCGGCCTTTGTATATTTCGTGCCTCTTGCTCCACTGCCTTTGCTTGAGTGCACCCTGGTTACTTCGCAAGCCCCCCTGGATATTCTCCAGCAGAATTCTCCGCCCGTTTCTCAAAATGACTGACGAGAAGAGAGACGTCAAGAGGGATTTCACACCCGGCGAGACTGAAGATAACGCCTCCACGGGACACCACAGCAAGCATGAGGGCTTATCCGGGACCCCGAATGGCGATGTCGATATTGCCGCCAAATACGCCAACCAGTTTTCTGGCGATAACGCCTACTCCAAGAAAGAAGTCTGCCGCTTGCGGTGGAAGCTAGACATGCGTCTCGTGCCCCTGCTTTGGTTCAACGTCACGTTGGGTGCCATGGACAAGGTGACAACGGCCACGGCTGCCTTGTATAATTTTCGCGAGGACTCAAACTTGCATGGCGGCCGGTACGCCTGGGTAGGCAGCGCCTTCTACGTAAGTCAGCCCTACGAAGCATCATTGGAATAGCAACTGGTGCTGACCTGGTGGCTCTCAGTTTGGGTACCTGTTCTGGTGTCTACCCAGTGGCTCTCTGCTTCAAAAGTTTCCCATTGCCAAGTTGATGTTTGTCGTCCAGCTCGTCTGGGGATGCATTCTCATTGCCACCGGCTTTGCCAACAACTTTGCCGTCCTTATCGCGCTTCGAGTCATCCTCGGTGCCCTCGAAGCTCCTATCATTCCGGGCAATTTTCTGATCCTGTCCATGTGGTACACTAGACAGGAACAACCCATCCGAACGGGACTCATGTACACTGGACTCTCTGTTCTGTTCACAGGCCCCATCGGTTGGGGCATTGGCTACATGGCAGGTGATCACCAGTGGCGTTCCATGTTCTGGATCACCGGTGGGATCACGATCGTCTGGGCCTGCGTCCTCGGCATCTTCATGCCTGACAATCCCGTCAAGGCCAAGTTTGTGTCTGAAAGGGAGAAAGCCATTGTTATTGATCGTCTGCGTAGCGATCAGACTGGTGTCGAGAACAAAAATTTCAAGATGGAGCAGGTCGTCGAGTGTCTGACGGACCCCAAGACCTGGCTGATGTTCTTCTTTCACATCTTCATCTCCATCCCCAATGGTGGATTGACAAATTTTGCACCTCTTGTCATTCAAGGTACATGACCTCACCTCCAGCACCCATGTGTACGATTCCTGAAGCTAACCGTTCTCTTCCAGGTCTGGGCTATACTGCCCAACGATCGACTCTTCTCATGATGCCAACAGGTATCATCCAAACACTCTCCTCGTACATCTGCAACGGAGCCGTCTTCCTCTGTGCCAGCTACTTCCCCACGAAGCAGTGCCGCACGGTGTGGATCCTGTTTGGCATCATTGTTGGGCTCATCTCAGCCGTTTTTCTTTACACGCTCCCCCTCGATGACTATCACGGTCGTCTCGGCGCCCTGTACATGTCCTACTTCTATCTTGGACCGTATATCGTCGCTCTGGGTCTTAACGCCGCCAACACCGCCGGCCACACCAAAAAGGTCACGACCAACGCGGTGGTCTTTATCGCCTACTGCACGTCCAACATCATCGCGCCTCAGTTCTTCAAAAGCAGCCAGGCGCCGACCTACTCTCTTGGCATGGCTGCCATCTTGACCAGCTACGTTCTGGCCATGATCACGATCTGTCTCTACGCTCTCTACTGCTGGTTCCAGAACAAGAGGAGGGACGCCATCGACGAGGCGACAGGGTCAAGGACGCACGCCGACACGGACTTTCGCGACTTGACGGACCAACAGAATATCCACTTCCGATATGTTTGGTAGATGCAGAGGTGCCTCTAAAGTGCGTTGATCATTGCTTTGGTTGGATAAGGGGCTGGGCGGTTGGCAAAGTACAACCGTGCAGGCGTTGCAGAATCGCAAGGAATGGCACTGTGCTTTTATAATTCTCCAACGTCTTATTTCGCTTCCTTGTCCCTTCTTGGTGAGGCGGTGATGGGCCTATGAGGTGGGACCGTGTCCTTGCACACAGTGTGCTGTTGAGCCGCTTCTTTTTTTGGAAGTGGCCTTGCAGAATCGTGCATCAAATATCTTCAAGGGCCGTTGCTGACCAACACAACGTCGCATTGACCTGAATAAGACTTTATTGAGAAACAACCATAACTTGGCCTTGTGCTTTGGATGAATGAAGATCTTCGTGTGTATCGCTTCTCCGAGGCAGTATTGGCATGGTCCTCCTTGCTGCTCATCCTGCGGTTTGCGTCGTATTGTCGTTGATACGTGAATGATTCCCTATCGCTTGTATGCAGCCTGACCTGTGCCGCGTATCGCATGTTCTTCTGGTCGGATTTACTACCTTGCCTTAACGCCCGCATGAAGCGCAATATCCTCATCACACTGCCTGAGCAGCAACCCCTCTTTCACGAGACCAACATCGGACGTACTCGAGATCCACTTGATGTTCTCGCCATGTAGATGAATTTCCATTACACGATAGTCATTCAAGCGTATCTTGGACAGTATCTGCGACGCCTGACGACCGTCTACCCCGGACTTTTGACAGGCTTCCCCAGACCCGTCCTGGGGCCGCCATCATCGCCCATATTGAGTCATGCGTGAGATCCATAAGGCCTGACCCAGAACGAGGGATTTTGACTACCAGAGCATCTAAGGATCAGCGCCGTAGCGTTATGCATGACCTGATTGCTTAATCAGGCTTTAGATGTAAAGGGCGTGAAGATTGACCGCAATAGCATGTCGGAGACGCAGCCCGATGCCGTCGCCATCAGAGTCCGACAGTGGCTCCACTCGATGAGCTGCCAGTCTTGTCGGCGGCGTATCTACCCTTCTCCTCCTCCGCCACCAGGAACGATTGTCTATCTCCAAGTGCTTGGGCGTCAGGCTACGCCATACTCTACACACGCCCCTTCGAATTATCCCTGGAAATACCGAAAGAGAGCGATGCATATCAGATTATTCGCCGACATGTTCCCCACCTCTGCCGTCGGGATCTCTCCCAGGTGAGGGGATAATTGGAGTATGTTGATCCGTAGGGTGTGAGAAGGGGGCAGAAAATGGTGTTCTTTGTCCGCCTTGACGAAGTTAAGGTAAAGATCTCCGATATTGCCAGTCCGACTCCGGTGGCTGCTGTGCGACTGTATGGCGGAGTGCGGGAGGGATTGTGCAAGTCCAAGATGACCGCGATGGGAGTTACTTATCAGGATCTCTCTTCCACGGACATTGGAGCCTTTGGGATCTCAAGAAATTAACTGTAGCTTCAAAAAAAAAAAAAAAAAATGCCTTACATGAGAGGTGACACGCCTTCGCCTCCAAACTCGCGTATTCGCATTGCGATTGACCGTGGTGGCACATTTACCGGTAAGAACGACGACTCGCGATACCATAAACGTAGGTTTTGAAATACCATAATATACTGACCAACGCCTTCGCAGACTGTCTCGGTATAGTTCCCGGGAAACCAGATATCTTGGTCAAGCTGCTCAGTAGTGACCCCTCCAATTACGCAGATGCCCCAACTGAGGGTATCAGGAGGATCCTCGAGGCGGCCACAGGCAAGACGATTCCTCGTGGTGAACAGATCGACACGCGAGGCATCGAGGCCATCAAGATGGGCACAACAGTGGCCACCAACGCCCTGCTGGAGAGAGCGTCTACGCCATGCGCCCTCATCGTCACGAGAGGGTTCCGTGACCTGCTGCGGATAGGTGATCAGACACGGCCGAATTTGTTTGATTTGAACATTAGGCGACCCGAGACTCTGTTTCAAGATGTGTTGGAGATTGATGAGCGCGTGACATTGCATGACTCGTCAGAGGACGCCGCGAGTTTGTCGGATCCTGAAAGGGGTTCGTATAACCTTGAGACTGGTATTGGAGGCGAAGCCGTCCGTATCCTCACACCTCTTGGTAAGTTATACATGGAAAGGATTTCAGGAAAATTGAGACTAACCGGCGACTGCAGACGTCAAGAGCGCACGGAAAGGTCTTCAAGATCTCTTTGGCAAAGGCGTTCGCGCTCTCGCCATCACCCTCCTTCACTCGTACACATATCCAAAACATGAGCTGGAGCTCGCCAAAATCGCAGAGGAGATTGGCTTTACGCAGATATCCCTCTCATCACAGATATTTCCAATGATCAAAGCCATATCAAGAGGCTACTCGGCCACTGCGGATGCCTACCTCACACCCCTCACCAAGGCCTACATTGACGGCTTTCGTAAGGGCTTTGTGGGTCACCTCGAGGATGCAAACGGTGCTCGCTGCGAGTTTATGCAGAGTGATGGCGGTCTCGTTGGCTGGCAAGGGTTCAATGGACTCCGTGCCATCCTCTCTGGCCCCGCTGGTGGCGTTGTTGGTATGAGCCGAACATGCTTTGATGTTGACCGCAAAACCCCTATTATTGGTTTCGATATGGGCGGCACATCAACGGATGTGTCAAGATACGCCGGCACGCTGGAGCACACCTTTGAGTCCATCACCGCTGGTATCACGATCCAGTCCCCCCAGCTCGAGGTCGATACGGTTGCTGCAGGCGGTGGTAGTATTCTATCATACAAGAATGGTCTGTTCCTCGCCGGCCCCGAATCTGCCAGCGCGCATCCTGGCCCTGTGGCTTATCGCAAAGGCGGTCCCCTGACCGTGACCGACGCCAATCTCGTGCTTGGTCGTCTGCAGGCCAAGTACTTCCCCAAGATCTTTGGCAAAGATGAGGACGAGCCCCTGGACTATGCGGGAGCGAAAAAGGCATTTGAAAAGCTTCTGGTCGAGGTCAATGCTGATCTTGAAGCTTCTGGTGGCAAGCCAAAGACCGTCGAGGAGCTCGCTTTGGGATTCTTGCAGGTTGCGAATGAGACTATGTGTCGCCCTATTCGGTCGTTGACAGAGGCAAAGGGATATCGCACGTCGGATCACGAGCTTGCTGTGTTTGGTGGTGCCGGGGGCCAGCATGCATGCGTAAGTCTCCAAATGAGTTTGTCAAGTTGTTGTTTTCTCTCTGACAAAATTCAGGCCATTGCTGCAAACTTGAATATCGACAGGATTTTGATCCACAGATACTCATCTATCTTGTCTGCATACGGCATGGCCCTCGCAGACCTCGTACACGATGTCCAGAAGCCATGCTCTGCAGAGCTCTCAACGTCACAGACAGACCTCGACCAGCGCCTTAAAGAACTTGAGCAACTGGCTTCCGAGAGACTTCTTAGCCAGGGTGCCACCAAGAACTCACTGAGGTTTGAGCATTTCCTCAACCTCCGTTATGTTGGTTCTGATACAACTTTCATGATCTTACGCCCTGAGAAGACGCAGACCTGGGCTGAGGCTTTCACTGCTGAGCATAGGCGCCAGTTCTCTTTTATCATGGCTGGTCGCGATATTATGGTCGAGAATGTGCGAGTCCGCGCTACGGCGAGCAGTCAATCGGTCGAACCCGAGTTCAGCCTTGACAGCCAATTCTCTGCTTCTCAGCTGACTTTGCCTCCTGAGGACAGGATCTCTGACCGCACAAAAATCCTTTTTGAGGGTGGATGGCATGATGCTCCCATTTACTTCCTCAGGTCCCTGAGCCGGAACGAGCAAGTCCACGGTCCTGCAATTATTCTTGACGACACGCAAACTATCGTGGTCAGTCCTGAGGCTCACGCCATCATCCTCGACCGCCACGTCGTTATCGAACTTGAGTCCAAGGCTTCCGTACCCACTGCCATCGATGAGATCGTAGCTATCGAGTCGCGGAAAGTCGATCCCGTTCAGCTCACAGTCATGGCGCATCGCTTCATGAGCATCGCCGAGCAAATGGGACACGCGCTGCAGAAGACTTCAGTATCAGTCAACATCAAGGAGCGTCTCGACTTTAGCTGCGCGCTGTTCAGTCCCGACGGCCGCTTGGTAGCCAACGCACCTCACGTACCCGTACATCTGGGCTCCATGGAGCAGGCAGTCATGTACCAGCATAAAAAGTACCTTGGACAGTTGCGACCCGGTGATGTGATTGTCGCCAACCATCCTATCAGTGGTGGTACGCATTTGCCTGACATCACCTGCATCACTCCGGTCTTTGATAGCAAGGGTAAAGATATCATCTTTTACACGGCCTCGCGCGGTCACCACCAAGAGATTGGCGGAATTATGCCCGGGTCCATGCCTGCTGGAAGCACCGAGCTCTTCCAAGAGGGCGCCGCGATCGTCTCTGAGTTTTTGGTTCGTGATGGTGTTTTTGATGAGGAAATGATCACGCGCTACCTCCTCGAGGAGCCAGCAAAGCACCCTGGCTGCTCTGGCACGCGCAACTTGGCCGACAACCTGAACGACTTGAAGGCGCAGGTGTCTGCTAATGCAAAGGGTGCCTCGCTGGTATCCGAGCTGATCGACGACAGCGGTCTGGCGACGGTTCACTTCAACATGCGTGCCATCACCAACAACGCCGAGGCTTGCGTTCGTGAATTTTTGCTGCGGACGCATGCTGCTACTGGTGGCAAGCCCCTTTTCGCTCTTGATTACATGGATGACGGCACACCCATCCAACTGACAGTCACCATTGATCCCGACACAGCGTCGGCGCACTTTGACTTTACCGGAACTGGCGAAGAAGGATACCACTCTTTCAATGCGCCGCAAGCCATTGCGAGAAGCGCGACACTCTACGTACTGCGCTGCATGATTAACCAAGACATTCCACTAAACGAGGGTTGCCTACGTCCCCTCACCTTTACTATTCCGAAGGGATCCATCCTTAATTCATCGCCACAGGCCGCCGTTTGTGCCGGTAATCCCATCACCTCTCAGCGCGTGACGGATGTAGTCATCAAAGCGTTCGCCGCCTGCGCTGCCAGCCAGGGTGACTGCAACGTCTTCTCCTTTGGCATCGACGGCAACATCGACGAGAACACAGGGGCCCTCATCCCCAACACCGGGTTCGGATTCGGCGAGACCATCTGCGGCGGTAGCGGCGCCGGGCCGGGCTGGCACGGCACCAGCGGAGTGCACATTCACATGACCAACACGCGCATCACTGATCCCGAGATCCTCGAAAAGCGATATCCTGTGCTCCTCCGCGAGTTTTCTATCCGTGATGGCTCCGGCGGAAAAGGCAGATGGAACGGCGGGAATGGTATACGAAGGGTGTACGAGTTTGGCAGGGACATGAGCGCCTCCATCCTCAGTGAGAGGCGCGCCTACAGGCCGTATGGGATGATGGGCGGCGAGGACGGGAAAGCGGGGGTCAACTACGTGGTGAAAGGAGGGGGAGAGAATGGGAGGTGGTCTAGAGTCGGTGGGAGAAAGGATTTGAAGGTGGCAAAGGGCGATTGGTTCGTGATTGATACACCAGGTGGTGGCGCTTGGGGAGGTGTAGCAGAAGGCGAGGAGGAGCAGGAGAAGGAGGGTGGTGAGAGCAAGGGGAGGATTGAGAGGAGGTACGTGAGTCAGTTTCAGCTTGCGCAGGAGGCGAGCAACTAGAATGCGTAAAGAAGAGCTTTGATCACAGAGTCATGATCATCTTTAGTTGCTCTATATCAATGTTCGTGGAGGATTCATGGAGGAGGGGTTCCTTACCCTAACCCAAGATCTGCGCGAGTCAAGCCTAGCGTCGACGCCCCACATTTCCCCCTCGAAGCTGGTCAGGGGTCCTAGCGCCACTCCCCCAGCCAAATCAGCCCCGGAATCGGGCATCGGTCTCACCCTTTGACCAGATTCTCCAAAAACCAACCCACTTGGCGTCGACGAGCGATAACGAACGGGTCCCGCGACTAGGCACATCCGGATCTAGGTGCTTCTCCTCCATTCAAGTACATAGATCCCATCTTTTTCCTCGATTTTGCAATCAATTGCCTGGTATTGCTTCAACTCCATACCTCGTGACTCTGTCTGGACGCGAGGTCGAATCTGCGACGCGACGGGATATGATTCGCGACAGGCACGCTGTAATACCCTGAATCCTAGACTTGGAGCGGCTCAGTATGGGCTGGTCCTGAATCGACCTCGTCATGGACAAGAACGAGAGGTCGTCGAGTGACGAGCCCGCGCAGAAGAAGCAGCGCGTACTGGCTTGCAGGTACAGCTTCTCCCTCTTTTTTCTTCTTTGCTCCATTTCTTGGGCAATGCCTACCTTCATTGCACCCATTCTGTCGTCCTGACTAACGCGAGGTATCAGGCGCTGCCGACACCGGAAGCAGAGATGCGAAGACGACCGGCCGTGTTCCAACTGCACCAAAGCAGGCGCGGATTGTGTGCCAACGGACCCGGCTCCAAGGCCGCAAGCGGACCCAGACTATGTGAGGAGACTCGAGGACCAGGTGGCTGAGCTCAAGGCTGCAAAGGGGCTGGCGCCGACCGTCCATGCAATGGACATGAGGATCGCCAACCCTCTGCCCATATACGAGCCGCAGCTTGGAGGCACGCCCAACGATGATCCATCACGGAGGATGAGCTATTCTTTCGGCGCGCCCGAATCCAACGAGAGACACACGAGCATGCAGAGACTCGACGGACAGGTTGGCAGGCAAGGTGCAGGATCAAGCGTCTCGATTGATGCATCAGCGGCTCGGTTTCGTCGACCGTCTGAGCTGACAAACTCCTCGACCTTTGACGCCACGACATACGGCCAGTCCCCAGCCCCACACACAAACAGTGCGAAACGAAGCCACTCGCAAATCTCACCAGCGGCAAACTGGAACCCGGACGAGTCCGACGATGAGGTCGATTACCTGATGCCCATGACGATAGCAGACCCGTCATCGCAAGGCGTCCCCTCTGAGAGCCCAACCAGCGTGCAGGTTGTCTCACCAATGCATCCCCGTCAGCCGCCCATTTACCCAACAGGGGTTCCTCCGAACGTGGAGGAATTGTGGTTCGAGGCCTATCGAGATCGAGCTCAGTCTCAGTACCCCTTTCTTCACTGGCCGACATTCTTGAAATGGGTGCACCAGTGGAAGGCGGCAAAGATGGACGACGGGGAACCCAAGATGTGGCAGGGGTTCTTTGTCAACCTTGTTTACGCGACAGCCCTGGTTCTGAAATCAGAGAGAAGGCCTGATCGGATCCTGTTCTACAGGGCTGGAATCACCATGCTGCCGCATGTGCTGCGCGAACCGGACCCGATTTTGCATCTTCAAGCGTACCTGCTGCTACTGGTGCACGCCCTGCACCGGAGCTCGACGCACCGGATTCTTTCGCTGTCTTCGACGACAATGCGATACTGCGTGCAGAACCAATTTCATCTGGCCGAGACGGAACCGATGGGTAACGGGAAGATGGTGGAGATCCAGATTCGCCGACGGTGTTTCTGGTCTGCTTATAATCTTGATAGGCTCGTCATGTCGTCGCTGCACATTCCGCCCTCAATACCTGACAATGTCATCACGACAAAGCTGTACGCGAACATTGACGACGACGATCTTGACGCTCGGGCTGCCGCGGAGCAAGGTATGCCCCTGAGGGAGATACCGGAGAACCCAGCCTACACCTGCGTGTCGTCCTCCTTACACGTGGTCCAGTGCCGACGCATCCAGTCCGAGATTGCGGGCTACACGCTGCGGGCTGATTACAAGGTCAAGTTTGAGGAGTCCCTCAAGTGGCGGCAGGGAATCCAGTACGAGCTCGATCAGTACAAGAAGAGGCTGCAGAGCGTCGCGAACCCGCAGCCTCATGCCAAGGGTCACACCTCGAAGCGGTGGCTCGGGGTGTTTTACAACTACACGATTCTGATGCTTTGGCGTCCGACGAAGCAGAGTGTGTTGACGGGAGAGGCGGGAGACAAGTCCGTGCAGGCTAGTTGCCAGGCTTGTCTGATATTCAGAAAGTCGCAGATGGACCGGCAGATTGCTCAAGCCTGGCTCGGGGTGTGTATTTTTTTTTTCGTCTTCTTATTCACTTTTCGTTTTTCTGTTTTTCCTTTTTTTTTCCACTCGTTCCCTTCTTTTGGCAGGTTTTGCGCCCATAACGAGTAAGTGAGCTAACTTCTCTGGCAGCTTCTGGTCCAGTTTCAGTCTGGCATCACTCTCCTGTATTGTTTCTGGGCGACACCACCACAGTATCGCACGGAGAGCTACAACTCCAAGGACGTTGGCACCGCCATACGGTACTGTTCCAACATCCTGGCCGTGTTTGCCACGCAGTGGCCCAAGGCCGACTGCATCCGCGATGTCTTTGAGCTTCTCGCCTCTGAGATCCCGCTCCAGGACCGACACGATCGGCCCCCCATCCGTATCAGCGACAGCTCGGCCGCGGAGATTCGCGAAAAGCTCCCCAACGTCCGTGCGCTGGTGGTGCACCGGCCCGTGCTGCGCTTGATCGAGGAGATGATCTCGGAGGACTTTCCGAGGTGTGAAGGACGCAACCCGATCCCGCTGCCGCTGCACCCACCCCCGCAGCGATACAGCGCCAGTGGAAATCCGAGCCGTGAGGACTCGCCGACGCGGATGATGGGGATGGCAAAGGATAAACTGAGGGTCGAGTCGCCGGCGATGAGGCCGTACAATATTGGCTCGCCGGGCAACCCGTACGATGTGATGCCCTTTTCGGACGAGACGCAGCAGATGTACCCCATGGTTAGTGGGGGCATCATGACGTTCGATGACATGATGCCCTTTAATTTCTGGGAGTGAATGACTTGCATTAGAGTCTGGATTCCGATTGATTTTTGAGATTCCGTCCGAGAACACGAGGCGTGCCATCTGACGATGCGAGGCGAAGCTGAATCCAGAGCTTTCAGCGTGCCAGGGGAAGCCGCCGTACACTAGTCAGGGTTTCGCGTCGACGGCTCATCTGCAGGGTGGTTGTTGTCGAGGAGCCTCGCGGGAAGACAAACGGCGAGACGTTAGACACGTTCTAGACCCGCCCGCTAGCTGCGCATGATTGCTTCTTCTCAGCCTGCGCATTCCTGCCGACGGGGCGGCCATTGCAGAGAATGACGGAGACGAGCTGCAGAATACTGAGACCGGTGGGGAATGCCGCAAGTGAGACATGCTGGGTCGCAATCAGTCTGGCGTGTCTTGTAGATGAGTTCCTCACGAGCTGGCCCGGAGGGACATGAGCCACAGGGTAGTTTGTGCAAGGTTTCTGTTATCCAAGTCGAAAGACATGGGAAATGGTCGCGAAAACACTGTGCACGAGCTGGGATTTCGATTCCGCTGCTTTGCGACGGGAGAGCAAAAGCCAAGATGTAAAGCGCCTGCCTCCCACGGTAGCTGTATATGTGATTCGTGGACTGGCTGTATATGATGAGTCGGATCGCAACGGCAAGCCGCAGGAGACTATTGGCCGCACTAGAGTCGCGATGGCGCCTGGGCTCGGATTTCGAGTCGCGCAAGTGGCTTTTGCTGTGGAAGGCTGAGTTTCCTCAAAGCCTGGGCGTTTGATTCCGTGGTCGTATAAAGGGGACGAGGGTTCACGGTATTTGGCGTTGGCGCTGGGGAGATTGTGAAACTTGACGGGCAAGCGTTTGCGATTCTTCTGGTTCATTATTTTCTTCTTCTTCTTCCTTCTTATTTCCGCGATACTCACTCGAGAACTTTTCACCTGACGTTTTGACGATCTTCTGGTGTTGCCAGTTCCGTCTTGACAACAGACCAGGGTATGCAGGGAGAGACGAGAGAATTCTGGGCGACGACTTGCGCTAGGTTGAGCAGCATCAAAAAACAGTGATACAGGCACATCACACGCTTTTGCGACATTGTTGAAAGGCTTAAGAGTCACAATCGGCCGCTGGAAACGTCACCTGAATTCGGATATTCGTTCATGCCATCGCACATGTCTATTCCTCGAAAAACAGGCGCGACATCTACGCGTCCATCTGCGGCGGCCTCCCTCCTCCCACAATGCACCACGATACCGTCTCTCACCAAAACCAGCACAAATGACACCTCAACAACCACCGGCTCACACAAACCACGAAAGCCATCGTCCTCATCGTTCTCCTCCTCAACCACACCGCGACGACCAAAATGGTACGCGCAAATCACATCGTGGCTCGCGACCTCGGAACCCTCCGCGCGCGCGATGAAGCAGCAGCGGAAAACAGCCTACAAAGAGATGGGGATCACGCGAGACGATCCCCGGGCCGCGCTGAAGCTTCACCTGCCGACGGGCCAGGTGCCGAAGGGGGCGGTGACGTCGACGTCCGGGCCGACGCCGGAGGAGGCGCTGCGGCGGAGGATGGAGCAGGCGAGGGAGAAGGAGGGGTTCCGAGTGGCGGACAGGTCGGTTTCAAGCGGGGGAGGGTCGGTGGTTTGGTCGAGTGAAGAAGGGGAGAGTGTGAAGGGGAGTGTGAGGAGGGGGAGGAAGAGGGATGTGGTGGCGCCTTGGGAGGACTAGAGTAAGGGGACGGAAGTGATCGTGTGTGAGATGGTGATGCAACTGTAAGAAATGTGTAAAAATTACGAGTGAATGAATATATGAGACAAGTTTTCAACTTAACACTTATTCATTCAGGCAGAGGTCCCTCTCACTACAAGTGGGATCAAGCTACCTTTCCAGCTCGACACGCATTGTAGAGTGTGTACTGCCAGGTACAGTACGGACTCGTCACATGCTTTCTTTGGAGCGCGCTTGTCTTGGTCCTGCATCCTCTAAAGTGAAATATAGAGGGGGGGGAGAAAGAGAAAGGAAAACCGGTTATCAAGCCAGAAAGGCAAGCTTTTTGTCGCATATGTGAGGGCCACGAGGCTGAGCTAAGAAGTGACGAGAATGGCCGTGTCGATCTCTCCGTAACAGATTTGGCGTGAGGATCCACGCTGGGGATGTTAGTGTGGCGCATGGGTCACGGAGCTTTTCTAGCGGGCCGCTATGGTGATCTGGACCGTGCGGATTTAGGCTGACAGAATTCCACTCGACGTATCAGCGTTGTGTGTATGAGATTTGCGCCCCAGCCTGTAGTCGCTCTTTTTGTCAGCCCACCGAGCTTGGCATCAAGGTGACGTAGTCTATCACTAGCCGCTGCTGGTTTTGCTGCTGTTGCTGCTGTTGCTGTTGCTGGAGCCAAGTTTTCCAGCTGTGGCATGACCAGCTTGAGAGCACCCGAAAGTCAAAATAGCAGCACGATCACTATCACCCGATGCAATTCGGACTGCCGCGATGGAATTCCCGATCCCAGTCTACTGCTCTAGTGCTTCTCTGTACTTACAGGCGCCAAGCTAAGTTGCTTAGTCTCATTGCGCGCGCGCGCCTCCAGCCTGATGCAGCGACGCTGCTGGCGCGATGAAGTCATCACCCTGATCGCAGAGACAGAGAGAGAGAGATGCTGGCCGTGAAACACAGAAATGGTTTGACTCTGGAGCCCACGCATTCTTTCTTTCTTCCCATCCACTTCCCTCAGGTGTTTGTACCTGATTTTTGTAACTACCTTGGTCCATGGTACAGTATCGATCTCATTTCTCAACGGCTCAAGAGCAGAAAAAAAAAGAAACACAAGGGAAGCTTTTGATTTGATCGACCCCCATCAACTCACCATGCCCTTGTTCTCCGACCACGGCGAGTCTACTCGCTCAGAGGCCGTCGACCGCGAGGACGACCCTCGTGCGCCGCCTCCAGACGAGCACACGCGCCTCCTGCCCAACCGCCTCGATTCCACCCGCGGCCTGCTGAGGCCCGACGACCCGGCCGTCTCGCCATACAACCTCTGGACCGTCCGCATCCTGCGCTACCTCACCGTCTTCTTCACCCTCCTCACTTTTGTCTGGTGGATTCTGCTGCTCGTCTCGGCCTTTGCCACGCCCCCGGGCTTTCACAGCCGGGGCAGCGGGTTCTTTGCCTTCAGCTACACGAGCATCGCGTTTGCGAACCTGCTGTTTGTCTTGATCTTCTTTGGCGTGCCCTCCAAGGCTGTGAGGGTCCTCTCTGTGATCATGGCTGTACGTGAACTTGCCCATTACGATCTAAGTCATGCTCTGAAGCCAATATGTCATGCTGATTCCGTGCCAGGTCTTTGTCGCCATCGACACAATCATCCTGCTTTCCGTATCCCTCACCAGATATGAAGAGGGATGGGTGGGCACCGTTAGCGTGGTATGGGCTCTGCTCATGTCCCTCTGGACGCTCATCACCGACAAGACCGTCAAATGGGGCAAGGCTGAGGAGGAGGAGCGCCTGACCGGCCGCGCTGAGGATCGACGAACCCTCCTCGAGTGGGTTGAGGTCCTCGTCTCGACCATCGCTTACGTGGTCATGCTCGCCGCGCTCATCATGATCACCATGAACGTCATCCTGCGCGCCCTCGACGCCAAGGTCGCGCCGCCTGGCAAGCTGCACTGGGTCGACAGCGACAAGTACCGCATCCACGTCTACTGCCACGGCAACAAGACCGACTCTGACGGCAAGAAACTGCCCACGGTGCTGCTGGAGGGCGGCGAACGCCCCGTCGAGGAGGGCTTGTGGGTTTTCGCAGACAACGCCATCAAGAACGGCTCCATCTCGCGGTACTGCTTCGCCGACCGTCCCGGATACGCGTGGTCCGACACGGCCCCTTCTCCTCTCTCTGCCGGCTTCGCCGTCGACGTGCTGAGCGAGGCACTGGCCGAGGCCGGCGAGCACGGCCCCTGGGTGCTGGCCAGTGCCGGCATCGGCTCCATCTACTCCCGCGTCTTCTCCGCCCGCCACGGCCACGACGTCAAGGGCCTCCTCCTCATCGACGGCCTGCACGAGGACCTCCTCAGCGAGGTCGGCTCACCGGGGCGGGGCTTCCTCCTCTGGCTCCGCGGAGCCATCTCCCCGCTCGGTCTCGACCGCGTGCCCGGCGCCGTCTTCCGCGGCCGCAGCAGCGCCGACCGCATCTACGGCCGCGCGTCGCAGCAGTCTGGCAAGCGCATCTTTGCGGCCCTCCAGGAGAGCCTCGTCGCCGACTCGTTCACAAAGCGCGACGTGACGAGCAGCCGGCAGGTTCAGGAGCGCGACACGCCCCTCGTGGTCGTCAGCTCCGGGCGGCATATTAAGAAGAGCGGCATCTGGGAGAAGATGCAGCGGGACCTCACGAAGCTGACGGACAATCTCAAAAAGTGGGAGATTGTGGATGATGCGCCGCATGAGGTGTGGCAGACGCTGGAGGGCAGGCAGAGCATTGAGAAGAGGCTCAGACAGCTTGTGCGTGGTGACTAGTGTGGGCTGAATGTAATTGTACGAACCGTTTCCTGTTTCTCCTTATTCCAGTTTCGACTTCTTCTTTAATTCGATTCTCTTGGTTTTCAAGTATGCACTCGTTATCGATGGAAAAGACTCAATCGAGCCAAGTCAGGAATCGGTGCGATCTTTCCAATGCAAGAATACCCTCCATCAACCTTGAACCCCATTGGGCCCTTTTTTTTCATGCCTCAAAAGACGGATCGAGTACCGGCCTAAGGTACTTCAGCATTGCATAAAGAACGTGACACTGCCCGAGAAACTTGGCGGCCATGTATCACGTTGTTTTGTGCAGCATACCAAGCATCAGAGCTGCCTCTGCTTATATTACTATTGCCTCTGCGCATCTTATTGGGTGCTAGCTGCTGACTCATCAGGAAGATCCCATTCTGTGGATGCTGTCGCTAAGAATAAAGACGGGACGCCGGGAAAGGGAGAGATGGGCTAGTCGTTCTATTGGATCTTTGTCGATGCATCGCAATTTCCGATGCGGTTCTTAGCTCTGTGAACCTGGTCATGACCGTTGACTGTGACACGTGAGACGAGATGGGGATCCGTGGTGCTTCTTATTTGCATTCGCATGCAGGGACTGGGTTTTGAGAAGCGCAAGTCGTGGCGACGTATGCACAAGTGACCCTGGGTTCGGGTTATGATACTACATGGCTGGCTGTTGTGTGCCATGTGGTGGCTGGCTGGCTCGCTCGCGCGCTCGTCAGGGAATCAGGGGAAGAGGGGCACGAGAAATCTGGTCTGGCCTTGATCCCCGCCGACAAGCACGAGTGCCGTCGCTGGTCGGCCCCTGGAACGATGAAAAAGCTTAGCAAAAAATGATGTGCGTGCTCCAACTTGATTGGGAGTACGACCAAAATGATGTTGTATCATCAGTATATAGAATGAAGCATGTGTCGTTGCTTAAAATTCAAGCTGACTGCATACCGAATACCGAAGAGCAAAGGATTGATGAGAGACTTGAGCCATGTCCCCTCCAAAGTATCGCTCGCATTCTCATAGGCACTACCGTCCCCTCCACCATGCTGGCGGTACCTGCGTAGACAGCCTGCGTAGGTACCCTCGCGGGCCCCATCAGTCTCGGAACAAAACAGGGTCAGTACCTGACTGGCCACACTAAATTAGTGCTTGTTCAGGTACCGAGCCCACTATCACAGGAACACAACACTGGCCTCGCTTCCCGACCTCGAATCCATCCAAAGCAGCAGCAGCACCACCACCACAACGACCACACCTCGTCTGCTGCTGGCTGCATCCCGAGTGATCCAATTCAAATTCTTATGGCAT
This sequence comes from Parasarocladium wereldwijsianum, assembly GCA_036250105.1. Lineage (NCBI taxonomy): Eukaryota > Fungi > Ascomycota > Sordariomycetes > Hypocreales > Sarocladiaceae > Parasarocladium > Parasarocladium wereldwijsianum. Next base: position 315,337 of record JAXOUE010000004.1, read on the forward strand.
CGATCGCGTCTCGAGTCTTTTTCTGAGCTTACGCTGCCCGATAGGAGTGGCTCAGGCCTCTCTCTCCCCAACGCCTCGACTCTCAGCTCCCCCAATCCGCGCTTTTAGCACTAGACTGTCGGTGCCACCTTTGGGTCTGCAAGCCAGCCTGCCAGCCAGCCAGCCTCTCCTTACACCCAGAGCACGAGCTCCTCACAACGCCAACCTCAGAGCCCAGCCTGTGTCTGCCCGGTTCAGCCCGCAGCGAGCTCATCACCTTTCCTTGCTTTCGCTCCACCAGCAATTGCTTCATCACTCGAGTACATCAACACGACCAGCCGAGTCCTCGACGCCCTCTTCGACGCCACACACCGCCCGCCGATTGCCATTGTTGACTCTCGCACCCAAAGCTCGAGGGAAGACCGCTCCAGCTGCTGATGCCGAGACACTGCGACCCTTCCCCGACATTCATTGCTTCTTCCTGCTGTCTGGCGTGCATCAAAACTGGGCGCGATTTTTCTTCGTGTTTTCTCGATCGGCCGCTCGAGCTCCTGGATGGGGCGCTCTGCTCAACAGTCCACAAACCGACGGTCTGCACCCCGCGACCATGGCCTCTGACCACGATAACTACCCTCTCCCCGACGGACGCGGCGACGCACCGGGTCAGTGGCCTCCCAATGACATGAGCAGGCCTGCCGACCGCGACGGGCAGCAGAACGGTTCCGGACGCACGACGCCCGACAGCTTCCACAAGCTGCGCCAAACCAACTCAGATCCTCGTGGCCAGCTGCCACCTCAGCCCAGCTGGGACGCCGAGCCGCGGAGGAGCAATGACAGAAACCGTTCGCGGCAGAGGAACGGACGCTCTGCTAGCGGTGGGCAATCTACGAGGATATGCAAAAAGTGTGGCGAGCCTTTGACGGGCCAGTTTGTCCGAGCATTGGATGGCACCTTCCATCTCGATTGTTTCAAGTGCCAGGTAGACAGCTCCATTCCCTCCCTCACCAATTCGTTTTCGTTGTAAACAGACTACTGACTCCTCGCCTGCTACAGGACTGCGGCCAAATCGTGGCATCCAAGTTCTTCCCCGCCGACGACGAGAACGGCGAGGGCCAATACCCCCTCTGCGAAACAGACTACTTCCGACGACTCGGCCTGCTCTGCTTCCAATGCGGTGGTGCCCTGCGAGGCTCCTACATCACCGCGCTCGACCGAAAGTACCACGTCGACCATTTCACCTGCTCCCTGTGCCCCACCGTCTTTGGCGCGCAAGACAGCTACTACGAACACGATGGCAACGTCTACTGTCACTACCACTACTCGACACAGTTTGCGCAGCGCTGCAACGGCTGTCAGACTTCGATCCTCAAGCAGTTTGTCGAGATCTTCCGCAACGGTCAGAACCAGCACTGGCACCCAGAGTGTTATATGATTCATAAATTCTGGAACGTCAGGTTAACACAGCCTGTGGACGGGTCCGAGGTGCCGGAGATAACCGACGATCCGGAGACGAGGGAGCGCATTCGGCATGAGGAGGAACAGATGGAGGAGAAGGTATTTCGCATATGGAGCGTGCTTTCGACCTTTGAAGAGTCCTCTGCCGCCTGCATCTCCGACATGCTTCTACACGTCAGCAACGGCGCCTATGTCGACGGCGTGCTGGTCGCCAAAAGGTTCATCTGGCACGTCGAGATCTTGTTCCAATCTACGGATAGACTCGACGCGACAATGTCCATGATGCACGGGAAAGGTACGTTGCCTGCGTCCTCTGCGCCCGGTGGAAACTTTCACCCTTCTTTGCGCCATGGAAACTCCCGCAGATAGCGCCGAATCGTGAATACCATAGCTAACGCGCCCAACCTTAAATAGGCATGTCATATGGCCGTGAGGCCAAGCTTCTTTGTAAGAAGATTGTCTCCTTTTTCTCGCTCCTCTCCAAGGCACAAGATACCGGGGCACGCAAACTTGGAGTCACCCAAGAGCTTTTATCGCTGGTAACAGGGCTTGCACACTATCTCAAGCTTCTCATTCGGATTTGTCTGCAAGGCGCACTACGTCTTGAGCGTGAGGCCAGCGCATCAGAGGGACTCTACCAGTTTTTGGACGACCTCAACGACTTTGAATCTTTCCGAGGTGGTGACGACGGTGCTTTGTCGATGACTCCAGGCGGTACGAAACTTTCGGCCAAGGACTCAGACCACTGCACCGCCTGCCGTCGATCAGTGGAGGACGCTTGCGCAAAGGTCAACGACATGCGCTGGCATTTGGCTTGTGTCACTTGCGTGACCTGCAAACGCGAGCTTGGGAGCTGTCTCGAGGACGCTTGCTTCAACCCTTTTGACCGCAAGATCTATTGTATTCGCTGTATGGGGGTCAAGGCTGACGGTTTCCCTCCGTTCGAACGCATCACCAAGCTAGGACAGTACGCCTTTTTGCTGCGAGTCGCACTCGCGCGCTTGCTTGACATTCTACGCGGCAACGGCGCATTGCCGCCTGCCGAGGCATCCAGTAACGGCTTGCCGGCAGCAGACAGACCGGCGCAGGGAGACCCGCCGCGTCTCGATTCGGAATCACGGTCCAAATCATACGCCCATGGCAATGAGATGGAGCACCGACGAGAGTCATCCTACGAGAGTACCCTGGCTGATGTTAAGAGATTGCGGAGCACTCGTCTGGATCGCCACCTCTCGACAAGCGTGAAGAATACTCGCTCATCACGCATCCTCGACTCGGAGGGCCGCAGTCAATATGCTGACACCTCGGCCGACGCGAGCGGTGACGCCAGTTGTGCTCTGCAAAACGATGCTATCACTCTTGATGACATTCCGCGCATTGTGGCTGTCGAGCAGAGCCGGGAGCTCCAACAGCAGCAAGCACGGGACCGTGGGGCTCCGAACTTGTACAGATCGCCAGCTACGGACTCGCATCTGCATCAAGCGTCGCAGTCCCGCTCTCACTCACCTGGTCGTGAGCAGGACCTTCGGAACGCAGAGGGCATGAACCCGCGCATCGGTCGCAGATTCTTCTCAGAGCTGTCAGGCTTAGAGTACTTCAACGTCCGCCATCTTGCGGTCCTGACCATGCATCCCATGGTTGAAAACGAGTTCTCTTTGGACGAGCTCATCAGCTTTGTCGAGTCACGCAAGCAAGCAAACTTTTGGAAGAATATTGGCAAGGCGTTCAAAAACGACAAGAGCAAGAACATCAAGAAAAAGGGTGTCTTTGGCGTGCCTCTCGAGATGATCATCGAGCGTGATGCCGCTGACTCGACGGACGGTGTTGGGCCCGGTACGCTGCGCATCCCTGCCGTTGTGGAGGATCTCATTTCCTCGATGAGGAAGATGGACATGTCCGTCGAAGGTATCTTCCGAAAGAACGGCAACATCAAGAAACAGCAAGAGTGCGTTGCCAAGATCGACAATGAAGGTTGCGAGAGCGTCGACTTTATGAGCATGCCTGCCGTCCAACTTGCTGCCATGCTCAAGCGATACCTCCGTGATCTGCCTGATCCTCTCATGACGACAAGGCTATACAAGCTATGGGTGAGCGCTGCCAAGATCAGCGACCCAGACAAGCGCAAGCAATGCCTGCACTTGACGTGCTGCCTGCTGCCCAAGAGCCACCGCGATTGTCTGGAGATTCTGTTTAGCTTCTTGAAGTGGACTGGTTCGTTCCACCAGTTGGATGAGGAGAATGGCTCCAAGATGGACGTCAGGAACCTGGCGACTGTCATTGCGCCCAACGTACTCTCCAGCCCTAGCAAAGCGCTCGCCATGGACAGCGAGGCCATTTACGTCATCGATGCGGTCGAGACGATCATCAACAACGTTGAAGAGATGTGCCAGGTAGGAGACTTCTCATGACAATACTCACGCGGACGCGCAAAACTAACACAACGTAGGTACCTGATGATATCCTGACTCTCTTGAACGACCCTTACTTGTTCAACAACACCGAGATCACTCCAAAGGAGATTCTCAAGCGCTTCCAAGATCGCAAGGGGCAAATGACTGTCGCAGATCATGAAGTCTACAGCAAACAAGAGAGCTCGACGCGCCCTCCGGCTCGCAGGGTGGACACGGATCCCGCAGTCTGGAAGGGGGAAACTACTGTCCGGCCCGTGCAGGATGTGCCGATGCCGCCGTACATGGCCGCTCGTCAGGCTGCTGCCGGAGCAGGTCAACAGGGACCATCACCACGAAAGTTTCAGGGTCGCGAGAACGGCCGTCACCCTCCTTCTTCCCCGTACGGACCGGGTGCTGGGTACAACAACTCGGACAGCCAGCTGGTTGACGACCAGCAGCCACGACGTGAATGGAGGAATTCCGGCGTCGCCCGGCAAGGCAACGGACTGGGCGTCGGCAACTCATAGCGTCCGAGGGTTCGACGCTCGGCCCGGCTTTTCGACTTTCGATCGAGCGTGGGCTAGGGATCTGGCGATTGGAAGACCTGAACGGGGAGTCAGTTTCTCTGCTTCTCTAAGGTTTGCGGAGGTTACCGAAAAGGATCACCGCGTACACGGCATTGCATACGCGCATCAACCAAGAGGAACCCGGCGCTTTTGACATGAATTTATGAGAGGCCCTGTTTTCTTCTTGTCTTTTTCTTGGACTGGGGACGATGTCATGAGGCGCTATGCATGGGCGACGGGTAAAATCGCCAGACGATTAGAGCGCTCTGGCTACTCATACTGAGCTGCGACCTACTTGACTCTGATCCTTGTCTTTCTGCCGTTTCCCTTTGGTATATATCACCATCACCTCTGTGGATACATTGCTCCACTGCCCAGTCCGAGGTGGAAGAGGGCTCACGCGAGACGATACGCCTTTGAAGTACGCAGAACACTTTCAACGAGCATAGCATTTCATCGACGGCAAGATTGTTTTGGCTTCTTTTTTTATATCGAACTATAAGCGGCTTATGCATGGCATTGGAAGAGGATGGTCTATGCATCTGGACTCGGAAGACAGTACAGCATCGAGAAGCCCGGTTGCAAAGTCGGTCTGCATGAAAAGCAATAAGGGCAGAACGGCACGTTTTCGTCAGTCATGAAGGGGGGCGATGGCGATGGAGGGTCAGATGGTATAGGGAAACGTACGCGTGGTCTATAGTTCCCGATGGCGTGGTTCCATCAGCGGCGCAGCAAAAGTGTGTGTGTTTTTTATGAAGTCAATGAGAAGAATGCCCTTGGCAGTATATACATACAGGAATAAACACTGTCACGTCTGGATGAATTTGGATCAAGTAGTCACTGGTGAGGAGATGGTGTTTAGACGGATGCCCGTCCTTGTATCACCTAGTGCAGTCGTAAATTATCAAGTATTATTTGGTCACGGTACCATCCGCCAACCTATCTTCAAGTCCATGCTATATCAAGGCTCTCTCGATTTGCACCTTGGGAACACAGGTCTTGTCTTTGTTTTTCTTTTTCTTCATGGTCCATGCATACGTACATGTATACAAAGTAAAACCTCCACAGGGCATTTCCCCCCCAATTCCTGCAGGAAGTGGCCCCCTTCTCAACCTCACGCGTATCTCATCTCCTTGCCCAGCTTCTTCTCCTCCTCGATGAACCAGTCGATGCCCCTCTCGATTCCCTCCTGCAGCGTCCACAGCGGGCGGTACTTGAGCACCCTCTTGGCCTTTGTGATGTTGTAGTACCTTGTCATGGTGGCGAGCGTGACGCGCAGGGAGGTGAAGGTGGGCTTCTTGCCGATGATGTTGCAGGCGACCTCGCTGAGGATGCCGAGCATGCGGCCAATCTCCTTTCCGATGACCCAGTTGCCCTTTGTGAGGTCGCGGTCTGCGCCGGCGTAGCGCCAGACGGCGCGGGCAAAGTCCCAAAAGTAGACGGGGGCGTCGTTTGTGATGAAAAAGGCCTCGCCGTCGACGCGCTCGTGGTCGAGGGGGATGGAGGAGGTGGCGTGGGTGGCGAGGAGGAGGCGGGCGGCGAGGAGGTGGGCGTGGGCGACGTTGCCGACGTAGGTAAAGTCGAAGAGGTTGTTGTTGTCGCCGAGCTGCTTGTTTGTGTTGCCATCGCGGTAGGCGTAGAGGAAGCCAGCGAGGGTCTGGACATCTCCCTCGCCGAAGATGCCGGCGGGGCGAATGGCACAGGTGAGGAGGTTGGAGGAGGAGGAGGTGGTGGTGGTGGATTCATCTTCTTGGTCGCCGCCGCGGTTGGCCTTGAGGACGACGTCCTCGGCGTCGGCTTTGGTCTCGGAGTAGTACTCGCGCTGGAGGTCGCCGCGCATGACGGGCCAGCGCTCGTCGGCGTTGCAGAGGTCGTGCTCCATGTCACTGACGATGCTGGCGGAGGAGGTGTAGACGAGGGCCTTGACTCCCGTCTTGCGGCAGGCCTCGACGACAGAGCGGGTGCCCTCGACGTTGACCTTGTAGAAGAGGCTGCGCTGGTCCTTGATCTTGTCGCCCATGGCCTGGTCGGCCGGGGGGGAGGCCGTGTGGATGACAACGTCGGGGCGGACCTGGTCGAAGACGGCGACGAGGGCCGGGGTGTCGGTGATGTCGCACTCGTGGTAGGCGGCGCCGGGCTGGCGGTTGCGCGAGCAGCGGAGGTCGACGGAGGTGACGGAGGTGGTGGTCCAGGAGTCGAGGGCCTGTTTGACAATGTGGTGACCGAGCATGCCGTTGCCGCCTACGACGAGGACGGCGCCGAGTTCGCCGCGCTTTTCGGAAGCCATCTTGGAGGATTTCTGCTGATTGATGAGGCGGGCTGAACAGAATTGGCGAGCTCAAACAGGAGAAGAAGAGAAAGCGAGAGGGGAGGCGAAGTGAGGCGAGATGAGGTGCGCCGTGAGGTATTCAGGCTGATCATGGACGCACTCCTTCGCGGGACCGACCCCCTTGTTGGATCGTTGGGTTGGACAAGGGTCGTCGTGGAGATTGGCTTTCAACCCCAACCCTGGAGTCCTCTCCAGCTAGTCCATCCCTGGGCTAGCGCTCTTCAGCTTCGCGATTCACTGAATTGCGACTCGCATCGCATCACGTCGCATCGTGTCTTATCCATCAGCTTTCACTACCATTCACTCAACATCCACTCAATCAGCTTATCGTTCTTTTCATCACCTCTCTCTCAAAGTCAATTGATTTCAGCCACGCTCGAGAACACTCTACAACCCGGTTTCGCCATTACGACTCCACAATCTTCACTCCCCATGTGAGGCAGGCTGCCTGAGCTTCTCATTATCCGCCACGATGCCTGCCCAGATCCTCCGGCCACGGTACAGCCTTTCTGGCGAGAACTTTTCAAAATACTGGAAAGATCTGCGACCGCAAGCCTACAGTGAGGTCACCCCGCGCGGCGCACCACTCAACTCATCCTCCAACAAGTAAAGCATCACCCTCACCAGAAGCCCTCGTTCAGCTTTCCCGGTACGCCCGAACCTCTTACTGACGCCCTGCGGCAGCATTCGCACCATCGCATGGAACCCTCTCAGCACTCTCGTCGCCACCGGCTCCCAGAACTGCACGCTGCGGGTGTGGAATCCCGAGAAGCCCAAGATGATGCATTCCACCGAGCTCAAGGGCCACCAGGCGCCCATCGAGAAGGTCGCGTTCCACCCCCTGAAGGACGCCGAGCTGTGCAGCGTGAGCACGGACGGCGTGGTCAAGTTTTGGGATGTGAGGAGTAAGACGTGCTTCAACGAGGTGACGGGTCTGGGGTACGCGTTCACGCTCACGTGGGCGCCTGATGGGGACACACTGCTGGTGGGAAACAAGGAGAACATGGTCTACGTGCTCTCGCCGACGCAGTCCACGCCGCTGGCGTCGCACCAGATGCCCTGCCGGGCGAACCAGATAGCCTTTTGCTGGAGCGGGGAGAGGATCTTTGTGCCGACCGAGGAGGGCAGGATTCGCGTGCTGTCGTATCCCGGGTTTGAGCCGTGCTTGAGGACGGGCGAGGAAGCGGACGCGGAAGAGTTTCAGTTGAACGGGCATACTTCGTCGTGCTACGTGGCGGAGCTGCAGCCGACGGGGCGGCATCTGGCAACGGGAGGCGGAGAATCGCTCATCTCGCTGTGGGATACAAAGGATTGGCTCTGTGTGAGGACGATATCCAAGATGACTGGGCCTGTGAGGAGTCTCAGTTTCACCTGGGACGGCAGCTTTATCGTAGGCGGCAGTGACGAAGGTACGTTACCGACTCCACGAACGCTATCATCCTGGTTTTCTTTTCTCTTTTTTTTTTTCTTTTTTCTTTTTAACGAAGCAGTACTAACCAGAGAAATAGGGACGGGCTTGCACGTTGCACATACGGAAACGGGAGACCACGTCCATACGTTCAAGACAGCAGGGCCGTGTCCGGTGGTGGCCTGGGCCCCGACGAGATACTGTCTTGCTTACAGTGATCTGAGCACGCTTCGTATAATTGGGCTGGATTTGGATAAAAAATAGAGGGGCAGTCGTATATTACGACGAGAGAAGCATCTTAACGACCTTGTTTGCAATCGTGACTTTTATCTCATCCGAGACCTGTGAGCTACCCGGTACCGCTTTTGGCATCAACCTCACGCAGGATGGCAATGTCGATTTGGCAGGCAAGGGCCGTATAATTTGCCATGGGCATGTGATGTGAGTCTTTGCCAGACAGCTAAAATTCTTTGTAAAGGTCCATTTTCACATACCAATGATCAAGGTGATCTGGGCGTGTGCAAGTCGGGATGACGTGCGCACAAACATGGCATGGCTGTGCACACTGACACTCTTCTCAAGCTTAACTCCGCCTCCCCAAAGCAAATGTCGGCATTAATAACTGCCAAATCATGGTCAGATCGACTTTCGAAACAGTCGACAACGTCAAAAGCCCAGAGAGGCAATGCTTTGCCATCCCCTCGACCGACCACATGGTTCTTTTTACGCAGACGCGATAACTTAACGCCCTATTGACGCTGCGGCCTACCCACTGGCGATCATGAGCCCCACGGCTGACCACGCAATGCGATCTCAGAGCCAGAGCTCCGATGACGCGAACCACGAACCAGAACCATCGCTCGACACGAGAGAAACGGCTTCCTCAAGCTTGCCAAAACAGAAGCGACTCGCATGTACGATCTGCCGGAAACGAAAGCTCAAATGCGACGGGGCGCGACCGAGCTGCGCCACTTGCGCCCGTCTGGGGCATGATTGCGTATATGATGAGGTTCGGAGGAAGAGCGGTCCCAAAAGAGGATACGTAAAGGCTTTGGAGGAGAGGCTGAGTAGGTCTTCAGAGGGCGACGATGGGCGTGTGTGCAGACACTGACTGTGCGACGGCAGAGCAGGTTGAGACGCTTCTCAAGAAGCAAGATGCCTCGACGACGATGCCGAGACCGACTCGTATGGCGCCCAATCCGCTGTTGCGGATGGCCACTGGAGATAGCTCGTTGGTATCGGATGTGGACATGGACCACCAGGAACAGGCGTCTGCCAACTTGAGCGAGACGGCGAACATGACCGCCGGATTCGATTTCAATGCTGCAATGTCAATGCCGATGAACACCAGCGACAATGACAACAATAACAACGGGTTCACCTGGGAGATGATCGGTCTGGGGCTGGAGGAGCCGCTGCCGCCGCAGGAGACGATCGACGAACTTCACCAGATCTATTTCGAAAAGTGCCACCCTTCCATGCCGATGATACACAAGTTTCGATACATGGCCGCGATGAACTTGTATGTTACAGGAACCCACTCACCTATGTGAGGGCAACGATCAAGATGACGAGTTCATGCTGATTGTCAAGCAGGGCGCCCGCAGCGAGACCCCCCGTGTGTCTGCGTTACGCCATGTGGACGATGGCCTGCGTCGTGACGGACAAGTATGTCAAGCTGCAGGATCTGTTCTACCAGAGGGCGCGCAAGTACCTCGAGACCGACTACATGAAAGGCTTCGGCGAGCACATGATCTCGATCGCGCACTGTCAGACACATATCCTGCTCTCGGCCTACGAAATGAGGTCCATGTACTTCCCGCGAGCCTGGATCAACACCGGCTCAGCGGTCAGGTTGGCACAGATGTATGCGCCCTCCCCTACTTTCTCCCGTATCTTCCCCGGTCTCATAATCAGACCCGCAGACTGGGCACTTTGCTGATGACAAAGAGCACAGGATTGGTCTGAACCGGGTGGATGGCCCGGCTCTCGACGTCAAGCAGTGCCTCCCAGAACCAAGGGACTGGACCGAGAAGGAAGAGAGGCGGCGGACGTTCTGGATGGCGTTCTGCCAAGATCGCTACTCGAGCGTAGGCACCGGCTGGCCCATGATCGTCGAGGAAAAGGACATTGCCACGAACCTCCCGGCCTCGGAGCAAGCTTTCGACCTCAGCCGAGCAGAAAAGACCGGCACCTTGGAGAATGCCCTCCTTCCGGGAGGGGCCTCGGACGTCACGTCTTTTGGCGGTATCGTCATGATGGCGTGCCTCTTTGGCCGCAACCTGATCCATCTTCATCGACCCGACAGCGAGGACTCTGATGCGGACCCCAACGGGCCGTTCTGGAAGCGGCATCGTCAGATGGATAATATTCTTCTCAACACATCGTTGTGTCTCCCGTCGAATCTCAAACTGCCGGATGGGATCGCGGACCCGAACGTCGTGTTTACAAACATGTGCATCCACACCTCCGCCATCTGCTTGCACCAGGCGGCGATATTCAAGGTAGACAAGGCCAAGATGGCGGCGTCCATGGCGGCCGACAGCAAAGTCAGGTGCATCACTGCGGCAAACGAGATTGCGAGCATTATGCGCAACATCTCGCACCTGGACCTTTCGACGGCAAGTGGCAGTCATCTGTTATACGCCTGTGGCTTCCATACTGACAAAGGGGTTCTAGATGCATCCTTTTATCTCCTTCTCTCTCTACGTCGCCGCACGTGTGTTTATACAGTACCTCAAGAGCCGGCCTGGAGATGGCCCGTCAGCCGACTCGCTCAAGTTCCTCCTCTCAGCGATGAGCGCTCTGAAGAAGCGGAATCCGTTGACCGAGTCGTTTTTGGTGCAGCTCGACGTGGACTTTGAAGCGCTGCTTGCGCAGAACCCAAACCTTCGCCACGTGATCCCCCGTCCTGGCGACAGTGTACGTTACTTTCAACGGATCTGTCCTAGAATTTAACAAATATTGGAATGAACACTGACTTTTGTCCCGCAGCCCGGTGGTCTGAACATACGAAGTCAAATCGCCCCATCTGGAGCTGTCTGCGACGACCCGGACAACGTGAAGGGTATTTTGTCCTACAAAAACGAGTGCAACTTTCTCAAAATCGTGGGCGACAACGGCGGACTCCACGAAGCGCCTGCCTTGGCGGACGCGCCGGGGGGTGCAGCGACAACTATCGAAGCCTCGGATGGCCACCGCCACGGTGGCTGGTTGGGCTCACAACAATCCAGCGGTCGCGCATTCGCCTCCAACGCGACTTCTATTAACGGGGAGACTGGTTCGAAGAATGGTGAGAGCAACAGTGCTGGAGCACGACATTCCACGAATGGGCACACGCCAGATACAGATAGGGCCAATGGCTCAACGCCTAGGTCTGCAGGCACACAAGGTGGTTCGAACGGTGATTTCGGACAGCAGAGAGGAACAAAGCAGTCTGCCACGAACGCGGTATCTCAGGATGGGTCGTCGCGCGAGCATGATGTTGGTAATCCGATGATGGATGGGGCTCCCACGCTTGACTTTTTCGGACAGACAAATTTGAGCGGTGATTTCGTCCTGGGTCAGCAACAGCAAGCAAACGAAAGGTTCTACCTGGGTAATGACGGTGGTGGATGGCCGGATATTTCTAGTCAGGGCATGCAAGGGATGGCTGACATGGGGGATGGAATGCTGAGGGCTTTGATGAACATGGGGCCGCTGGAGGGGATGGAGTTGCCTGCAAACTGGGCAGAGGGTAATGACGATGAGATGAGATGATATGACAGTGAGGAATGCTTCTTTTTTAGCGAAATGCTCTGTTGCGTATGCAATACCATACATTATTGGCGTTTGGCATACTTGTGCCTAGATGCATCGCAGGTGTGAGGCTCCCATATGGAGTGTCGAGATGGGAATTTGATGTTACTTTCTCAGTCTGAGATACAGAACCATTAATGAGTTTCATCTACACTAGCCCATCTGAACTGGACGGTAGACTTTGGGAAAAAGGATTCATTCATACATTGGAGCAAATCTCGGGAGGTCGTTGCTAACCCTAACCCCAAACCAGGTCCGTGCCCGCATCTCACGACGCCGCCCTTTTCCGAATCTTTTTCAATTCTCGCGCATTCGCCGCCAAACTCCACCCGTCTCCTGGTTTCCCACGTAAAAGCAGCGAGGCGAGCACTTACACGCGCGCCACGTCGATCGACGACCGCAAAGCATTCATCTCGTATTTTCACAGCCGCGTACGGGGTGATTCTGGCTTCATACGTCGTCAAAGCCAGCAAGATGGCGTCACCATCACCAACACGAGGGCAGCATCCCTTCCGGTCTTCAGAGCCATCTACGGGGGTTGGCCACATCCCGGGCATGGGACAGTATCGGGTCTCCATGGACCTTGGGTTGTCAAACTTGCAAGGGCAGTATGATCAGGGCGACGGCCGCATGGGAGGTGAGATGCCTTCCCATGAGGAGCATCATCCACAGCATCATCAGCAACAACAGCGACACCAGCCTCAGCACGGGCAGTTTGGGGTCTTGACACCGACCCCGGTACCGCACATGCCTATGCCCGCGCAGATTTCTCATTACCATGAAGCTTCAGCCATGGATGTCAGTGCTATCCTGCAAGGAGAGTCAGTACCGTCAATTGGTGATGCATCTGGGGTCTTGCCGCCCAGGGGGCCCCATGCGAATGGACAGTCCCCCGGTGTGGTCTTTTCGCCTCCCAATCTCGATGCCTGGCGAAAGCGCCTATTTGACGTTGATGAGATGATCATCCTCACTGATGAACAGTATCACACCTACTTTCCACACGTTGACAACGTCTACTCCCACCGCTCCACGCAGCGTTACAAGCGCAAGCCCTTCATCTCGCACTACTGGGATTGCCGGATGAAGGGTCGCCCCTCTGGCACGCCCAAGTCTGATGACCCCAACAAGAAGAAGCGTAAAAGAGTTGCGAGGGAGAGGGATCTCTGTGATGTGAAAATCAAGATTACAGAGTACTTTCCCGGTGCACAAATCCCGGTGGAGGGGGATGTAGCGTTGGGCGGGTCTGCGGAATTCACTGACGCCGTTGGTGGCGCGGGGGTGGTCGGACCGGGGCAGAAGCTGTGGACGATACAGAGAGTCAACGGGAATGGTGGGAATGGAAAGGGTGATGGGATTGAGGGGCCGCATAAGCACACGTTGGAGAGGAGTGACGAGATCAAGAAGAGCAGTGTGCAGAGGTTGCTGGCAAAGCAGGAAAAAGAGTCGAAGAAGCAGCAGGTGAGTAGACGAGCTTCTGTGACCATGGTACGTCGGAGCTAACAGCTGACTGATTTGCAGAAACCGGTGAATCGCAAGCCTAATGGTTTGGCGTTGACGACCATCAAGAAACGCAGCAAGGATGCAGACCTGAAGCTCCATGCTGCCTGTTTCTGGTACGTATCTGTCAACCCTGCTCAAAGTAAGTAAGTGGTATGTTGGTGCTAACTGGAGACCGTAATATCAGCCCCTTTTCTCAGCGGGCTTGGATCGCGTTGGAAGCGAAAGGTCTCAGCTACCAGTATATCGAAACCGAGGCCTACCAAGCGGTGCAGACTCAGCTCACAGAATCCGGGTTGAAGCCCCAAGTTCCTGTGCTGTACCAAAACGACTGGTCGATTTCAGATAGTACCATTCTCTTGGAATACGTAAGGCCATCTCCAATTCATTCTCTTCTTCAGATTGTCCGAGCTCACCATGATAAATAGGTCGACGATTTGAACACGGCAAACCCCTTGATGCCGGCCGACGCGAGGAGAAGGGCGGATGCCCGGACATGGATACAGCATGTGAGTGAGACGAATCATACCAGCAGTCGAGATCGCGTGGTTTTCTAACGTGGATCAGATCAACACGCGCATCGTTCCCGCTTTCTTCGCCTGGATCCAGAGCAAGCCTCCACACACGCCCGATGAAACTCTCTGGTATGCTCTGACGGAGCTGATCCATGCAGCTGAACCAGAGGTAAGTGAGCTATGTTATTCGGCTCATATCACGTACCGATGGCTGATTTTGTCATTCACAGGGACCACTGTTCTTTGGGACGACCCTCAGCCTCGTTGACATTCACCTCGCTCCGTTTGCGCTTCGACTGCGAGAGCTCACGATCCCGGATCCTACGATAATGCCGGAGATGGAGCACGTAGTTGGACGCTGGGAACGGTGGATAGGCGCTTTATTGGTTGACAGAGCGGTGGCGGCGACGTGTAGCGTTGATGGAGTGTATGATGATACGAGGGCACTCCTGGCTGAGAACCCGCCGGCGGGTCTTTGATAACCAGCAAGCACTTGTAGATATGGTACAAAAGATTTAGGCTCTCACAACACAAGGAATATGTTCGTCAAAGAGCGAGTGAGTTGATACATACGACCATACCTAGTAGAGAATACGGGGTCCCGTCCGCTCCCCCATAGTCAAGCTGCTAAGGGGCTGATTAGTAGTTGGGTCGGTGACGACCAGCGAATACCGGCTGTTGTATGTTTGTTTGTCTTTTTATGTTTTTCATAGATTGAACTTCACCTGATAGGGGTAGCTCAGGAACGTCAAGTGTTGTTTGTAGAATATGTCCTTAGTCACGTGACGAACTCGTGGTGTCTTCGCTAACTTGCAACAAGACACCGATATTTTCGGCTTCACGCCGCCGCTGTGATGAGCAGTTTCAAAAACTTACTTTGTTCTTTTATTAGTCCCCATTGAGTACATTTAAATTGCAGCCAATGACCATAAGAAGACTGTTTATTGGACTGTGCTCATACGACTAATCACAATGTCCGTGCTAGTTGAGAACTTGAGCCAGCCAGACAGCATCGTGAAACTTTCACCAAACATCAACCATGGCAGATGAGTCGGACGCGGGCGCGACGCCCTTACCTGCACCCGAAGAGGGACAAGCAGAAGATGCTGTCAGAAGCCAGCAGCAGCAGCAGCAGCAACAACCCCCAGCTCAACAGGGTCCCTCCCGTGGCCCAGCGGATACACGCCTCGACGCCTCCGAAGTTAGACGTCGCCAAATGGATCAAGCAAGACTCCTTGAGGAATTCAAGCAACGTATTGCTCGGAATCCACAAGTCATTCTCCGCAAAGCGTTTGAAGCACGGCACGATCTGGTCCATCTGAGGAAGCAGACCAACGCTGACCGCGAGCAGCGGCGGCAACTGCTTCAAGAAGCTATGCAAAGCGGGGACCGAGACCGTGTTCGCGAGCAGCTACGGCAGCTACAATATGAAAAACCAGAATCTCACCTCCGTCTAGTCGAATACATGCACCAGCTTGATGGCCTCGAAAGGCGATTTTGCGACGCAGACGCAGACCTTGCCAACAGCCACGCCGACTACAATCACGCAGTCAAGGAGGGGGCTCCAGCAGATGAAATTGCCGAGGCCGAGCGCAAGTACGAGGCTGCTTTGACGCGCTACTACCACTTCCGTCAGTGTCATGACCCGGATGGCCTGGCCGACCTGGAACCGGTTGAGGATGCTGAGGAGGCACGCGCTGGTGTTCAGCGCTTTCGTGCCAGGTACGAGGCCGCCTATGCTCGCCAGAAAGAGGCCGACTTGGCTCGTCACAATGAGTTGATCAAGCGGTACGGCCAGGGAAACCAAGCCAACCCGCCAAAAGATACGCGCCGTTATGCCGACGAAGCCGCTCGACGCAATGAGGCTGCCATGGCTCGATATCACGAAGTGAAGCAGCGCTATGCTCAGGCCAACACAGCCTTGGAAGTCCCAGCCCAGAGTATCCAGGCTCCCATCGACACTCCCCAAGAAGCACCCCCTCAGACCATCCTCGCCCAAACTTCAACTGATACTCGCCGCTTCGGTGAGCGTGAGGAGGACTGGCCTGACCCGGACGTCGACTCTGACACCGAGGAGGGCGCCGAAGCAGAGCGACTCAACGAGGCCGCCACTTTCATGTCCATAGCCCGCGATCAACGAGCGAGGCGCGGGCAGCCTCCTCTGCCCGAGCCCAACGCCGACGTCTTCCGTCTGATGCTCAAGTCTCCTAGCAGTTTCACGCCCACCGAACGGGAAGTGGTCCTTGCCCGCGGAGGCCTGGTCGGCAAAGCTCTCGCCTACCCGGACCGACTCACCGCCGAAGAGCTCCATTCAATCATGAGTTGGCCGTCGCCTGACGTGGTGAGCGCCAACATTCAGCATGCCACCGACGGGGCGCTGAGCACGCCCGAGGAGCTCTTCCGCAAGGCAAAGGACGCATTCGACCGCAACCAGTTTGACGAGATGCTGGACCAGAGGGAGATTGAGCTGCTACGTCGGAACCTTTTCGACTCTCCTGTGGCTCAATTTCACGCTGCCGAGCCGGACACTAAGGCGGTGGCAGGTGCCGTAGGAGTTGAGGCTTACCTCCTCGAACGGATGGGTATGACATCCGAAGTTTTCGCCCATGCAAAACTCTCGCCTGAAACGAGACGTGCCACCCGAGCGGCCCAGCCTCCGCCGCCTACACCCCTCCCTCGAGATAATGACCCGGGCCAGATTATGCAGGACGTCATCTCTGTTTATAAGCAACAGAGGCAGGGCACCATTACTGAGGACGAAGGCAACTCACGCCGCATGAGACTTCTCGATCTTCTCCTAGCTCTGCCAGCACCCGACTTGATGGCCTTGCCAAAACGGCCAGATTGGCCTAGAGGTCCGGTCACGGACGGCAACCCTCGTGACGTGGGCTGGCCGCCAAGAACGATTCCAAAGTCACCTAGGATTCTGTTTCACGAGGAGTCCGGCATTCATAGTTTCTATATTGGCGCCGGATGGTGTGCCCTTCCTGAGTTTTTGAAAGAAAGCTATCGTATTCGTTCTGAGGAGCTGCGTCGGGAGGGCTGGGTGAGACATTTTGGTGGGGACACTGCTGCTGTGGATGAGAAGATGAACTTGCTGGCAGAACTTGCGGGCTTTATGTGTTTTGAGGAGGAGATGCAGAGACCTTACGACCAAGTGAGAAGGATCTGGGACGAGGTCATGACGGCGGAGGAGAAGAGCGAATGGCAGGCTCGAGCTCGTGAGGCTGAGGAGGCTGCTGTTGCTGAATGGGTGGGGAAGCTGTGATGGCACAATGGATCATATCTCGGATAATGTAGACTGGATACTGAGATGACAAGTCAGAGTATGAAAAGCTGTAGAAAGCTCACATTCAATAGTTCATCAACGTGATTCTATCTGATGCTTTTGAAATGTGCTAATCATCAATATCCATCCCATCAGGTTCCCTGGGCGTAGCCTTAAAGATACCGACATCAAACACGATTTTCTGCCCACCGCGAATCATTTCAAGATACTCCTCGATGAATGATAAAGCCCAAGCACAATAATCGCAATACAGCGTGATATCCGTTTTCAACGCACAAGTTGTCTCTGCATCTCTCCACAGATCTTGCAACCCCTTCAGCTTCAACGTGGCCCACCCCCGGGTGTAGTGGACGGTGTCACTGAATTGCCCGCGCATAAACTGCTCCCAGCGTTTCTGCCAGCTTTTTTCCATGTTGACGCCATTTTTGGATTCGTAGGCCTGTTCGAATTCGGCCATTTCGCTGAGGACATCGTGGTAGACTCGGGAATGTTTGTTCTTGACGATCTCGTCGTCGTAGTAGTCAAAGACGGCCATAACGCCTTGGATATAGGAAAAGGCTTTTTCGAGACTCCAGGGCTCGGCAATAATACATTTCTTTTTCCAGGTTGTGTCTCCTATAGGCGTCTTCATTTGGTAGATGCGTGTTTTGAGCCCGTTCAGGACAGAATCACATACTACTAGGCCATCGAGGTACGTCTTAGACCCCAATCTTGCGAGACATGTATCTGCGGGCTTGGAAGCCTTGCGTTCGTACCAGGTATCGAAGCCATCAGCAAATATCTTCACTTCCTTCAGCCTGGCCGCGGAGACAAGTCGAGGCGCAACAAACGGCGGGCCCGCAGTACCACCGAAGACGCCATCGAGAGAAGCTGTCATGAAACGACCGATGGTGTTTAGCTCGAGGATGTGCCCTGAAACCCACATGCGATTTGCTTCGCTCTTGGCTGCCTCGGTCTTGAGCTCGTCTATCGTCACCTGGCTCGGTGGCGCGAACCAGACCGTGGGTAACAGGAACATCACAGGTTATGCGCTTTACACGCGCAACGACCCAGCCGGCCGGGACTTTTCCGAGCAGTGCAAGACGGCACTGACGGCGAATATTGCCTGCGTGGAAGACATGATGCAATGGACTACACCATCCTACCGCGGGTCCGTAGGCAACGCGACGCTGCAGGAGGATATATGCGATATTGGCTGCCAGGCCTCTCTCGCTTCTTGGTACGAAGGTGTGACGAAGAACTGTGCCGACTACACATGGAAGTCTGGCGCGCCGTTGAAGATGGCTGGCGGGTATGCCTACTATGGACGGAACGAGAGCTGCATGGTCGACTCGAGCACCGGGCGGTACTGCAACGACATTATCGACGAGTTCACCGATGTGGACTCGCTGGAAGACATGCCTGACAGCGAGCTTTGTTCCGAGTGCTTTGTCGGGCGTATCCGTATGATGCAGAAGAGCACTTACTCCATCTTCAACACTGTCCCGTACTACCAGTCCGTTCTAAATGCCATTCAGGACCGGTGCTCGATGGAATTGCCTTCGGATATCCCGTCGCGCCTGATTGAGGCACCAAAGGCTGATCCCTTCTGCGTGTCAGACTTGTATTACACCACCAAGTCTGGAGATACTTGCGACACCATCGGACTGGCTCACGATTCCTCGTCTGCAAACATCTTTTACGCCCTCGGAGACGCAGTCACACGCGGCTGCAGCAACATCCCCGCCGGTATCAAGTTCTGCCTGCCGATGACCTGCCAGACATATCAGCTCAAATCAACCGACGACTGTATGACAGCTTCAGCCGCGGCTGGCGTGAAAGACATTCTTCTATACAACTCGTGGATCGATGCTAGCTGTGATAACCTGCACGAGGCAAATGCCACGCTGGGGTCTGTCGTTTGTACCTCGCCACTCGGCGGGCTGTATGAGCCTGGTACGCCGACAAACACCTCGAGCAGCCCTCACGGCGGCAGCATTAACTATAGCGATGCAGTGGTTACGCCTCCCAGCGGGGCGAATGTCGCTCCAAAGACGGACACAGACAGGTGTGGTGGCTGGTACGTTGCTCAGAAGGGGGACACTTGTGCCTCACTCACCATGGCCAACTCGATCGGTCTTGAATA
This sequence comes from Parasarocladium wereldwijsianum, assembly GCA_036250105.1. Classification (NCBI taxonomy): domain Eukaryota; kingdom Fungi; phylum Ascomycota; class Sordariomycetes; order Hypocreales; family Sarocladiaceae; genus Parasarocladium; species Parasarocladium wereldwijsianum. Next base: position 334,688 of record JAXOUE010000004.1, read on the forward strand.
CTTTGTCATGATGAATCCATCTATCGACGACATGACGTCAGGAGCGTGCTCCTCGTCCATCAAGCCGGGCTACGCGTACTGCACTTCCTTGGTATTCAACGTTGCCCTAGGTGTCAGACCCAACCACGCTTCCAATTCTTTCGGCTTTTGGCACAGCATCAATGAGGCGGGTAGGGTGCTCTCCGGCCCCATGTGGGAGGACGACGATATGACGTTGGAATTGTGCTCCAAGTCCTGCTACGACGATGGATACGTGCTGGCCGGTATCGAGGGCACTACGTGTCTTTGAGGTGATCGAATGCGCTTGGACTCAGAACGATCTGCAGACAAGAACGGCACTGATGTCTATGGCCTGGTTGATGGCCTTTCCTTGAATCAGATGTACATTGACGTCGGGTGCTTTGACCAATCCGCCATCTTGGGCGTTACCAAAGCATCACTCGAGAACGGTAATAGTGTCGAGGACTGTGCATCAGCCTGTCTGTCCACAAGTTATACCTTTGCTGTTGGGAACGGAGATACTTGCTGGTGCGTGGAGAAATTGGACCCAAACCGCGAGGCGCTTGACGATGAGGCAAAGTGTGATGTTGCGTGCAGTGGGCGGCCTCACGATATGTGCGGAGGCAAAGATGCTGTGCATGTGTACTCGACATATAGCTCGTACGGCGCAGACTAAGTGGTGGTATACTGCGGGAGTGTCATGGATACAGATAGAATACGGTTTTGAACGCGGTACATTTGATATTGAAGTCTTTGCCAACGGACATATCCCGGCTGTTACTAAACTACCTATCACCGGTCACCACACAATCGGTCTGAGAAATCTCAGTCTTGCGCATCATTTTGCGCTGACCGCGTACTTCCAATCCCACACATGACGATACCATCGCACTCTCAGATGAGAGTACTTGTCATCGTCACAGGATGGGCCATTCGGAAATCTAAGAATAGGCCTTGATGGCCTTGGCCAGCGTGTCATCAAGGTCGCCAGCCTCCTTCTTGAGATCGTCGGCAACTGACTCAGCGGAGTCAATGAGAGCGAAAGCCAGGGTCTAACATGACGCCGATTCGTTAGCCTGGCCTCATAGCAATCACAAAGTATTGAACTTACGTCAACAATCCCTTCGATACCACGGAGTCCAGCTGCGATAGGCGCACCAAGGAAAGGAATTTTCTCAAAGAGGCCAGCCTTTCCGATAAGAATGTTCAAAAGATCCTGGTGAACCTCGACAAACTGTGTCATAGACGTTAGAAAGAGATCATGATTTGTCGTGGTTGTATGCACTTACATCTCGGAAGGAGTCAAAGATAATATCCGAGTCATCTTTGTTGTACTTCTCATTGTCCATGTCCTGAGCAAACATGGTGCCAGTGCTCACAATCTTGCCGAACCCTTGGACGATGACCTGCATATAACCAGATCAGCCTCATCCCACAACAAAGAGAATAGCGGAGTGTAAAACCTACCGGAACATAGCGAGGCGCAGAGGTAAGACTGAGACTCATGGCAGGCTCCTGGAGCGAGCGAGACAGGTCCGTGAGCTGGTCAATGTTATCGGCGACCTGCTGGGCAGGGAGGCACGAGGCCACGGCAGCCATGCCAGCGACGAGGAGAGCTGTGAAACGCATATTGCTTGAAGTTGAGGTGGTGTTTGATACGTGTAGTCTAGAAGTTGTTGGAGAAGAGTAGAGTGTTTGAAAGGTGTGAGTTGGGGATGTTGAAAAGCTGGGTGATAAGAGACGGGTGTTTGAAGTATACTTATACTTTTCTCATTCACATCAAGACTGGTGCACTCGTGTCCTGTAAGCCGCTTCGCGTAAGACATATGTAGACACAGCAGTTCATTCCTAGAAGAATTGAAGCGTTAGGACGATTGTCCCTGACATGACGCACATCTTAGAAACACGCTCGTCATTTCCATTTCAAAGAGAACTGGTATGATGATGATGGTCTTCACGGCCCGATTTACACTTGGCAAAGGTTAAGCTAGGTCGGTCCACGATTCTTCCCAGTGACTTCGTTAGATGCGATCGACTGGCACGCATGACGCCGCCTAGTTCTAGCCACGTCAAATTGCCGAGATCGTGGCTAGGAGTGCCATGATTGCGACTGCAAGTGCCGAGCCGAGGAACTAGTGTCTTGCACAGCTTTCGCTGACCAAGATGGAAAAATTCCCGCTCGTCTTTAACGGAAGTCAAGGCCGGCCCGTTCTCCTCCCGTTGCGATGGAATGCTGTGGCTGCGGCTTTACGCGTTGTATAAGAGAAAAAGCTTGTGGCCTCGTTCCGCCCCCGCGCATTCCTCAAGGTTGCGGCAGTCTTGATCTTCGTCTGTCGCTGCTTTTATGGAATCTGATTCCTGTGATTGAATTTTCGCAGGCTTTGTCATACCGTATTCTCCCTTGTCGCAATTCGAGTTGCCTATTTGTTCGTCTCCCTTGTTGATCACCCAAGCTCAACCTCGTCACAAATAGCGGTATGTGACGGGCGAAACATTCCAAGGGCAGGAGTTCGATCTTGAATGCTACCAGCGATTGACTTTGCCCGGGAAATACCAGCCCCTCACGATAGCAAGGAGATGACCAACTCCCTATTGAACGGCACCCTCCAGCGGGTCGAAATGTTTTTCGTAAGGAGCCCACATCTGGCAATATGAATAGTCTTCACACAAATTGAACTTGGAGGCATATCTGAAGTTTTTCAAGGCAACGAAGTGGAGATGTTAAACACAAGACGGGATACGGGGAGAGCTTCATGCTCTCTGAAAGGGCGACCCGTGGAGTCGACGACTTCAATGACGCAAGAAACATGGCAAGGCCTTTGTTTTTGCGGGTCGATACGGATCAAGTCAGACATCTTGGTGGTTGCACACTTCATACAAGGCAAGATTGACACGATCGATGTTAATGAATTTGACGGCAACCAAAAGTGCTGCACTATTATGGCCTTGATTCCGTGTACTCGTTATCCACTTTCTACATTCAGTCTACAGGCGGCGTGTAAGCAAAACACTATTCTGTTCCGATATTGTCTGTGGCCTCATTCCACTTTGTCGATCTTGAAACTCTTCAACATGTATGATAGAGTCATGACGAGAGTGAGACTATTCGACATGCCGATGAGCTAGAGGACACTGGTCACTCGGGGCAGATAGTTCGCCAAGCAGCATCGCCTAATTAATAAACCAAGCTATACAGTGACTATCTAGATCACTATACGCACATCATTTTGCGCATTGAGCTTTCGTTTCGGGCCGATAAATGCTTGCACAAACAACAGGCGTCTCATTCTGGGGCTCTGGACAGACGAATCAGAAACCATGCACAGCTCTGTAGCTCTGTAGCTCTGATATCAAGAGTACAGATCGACTTGGACGTCTCCATCACTGTCAAGGCATGAGACTACATACCTATATAGCCAAGAGGGGTTACTGGTATTCCAATCGGTGTACAGCCACAGCAAACAGGACTCGTCCTTCGCGAGCCGGGGGCCGTAGCAACTCTCGTACCCCACGAGTGGTCCAGATGCAAAGATGTGGTTGCCAAGTTCCATACCCGTGTTAGGTTAGATGCCAGGTGGACGAATCCCACAAATATCAGATCGTTTTCTCTTTCAGATACACAGTTGATCTATATAATTTCAATCATCAATTAATCCCCTCACATACGACCATACCTAGTAGAGAATACGGGGTCCCGTCCGCTCCCCCATAGTCAAGCTGCTAAGGGGCTGATTAGTAGTTGGGTCGGTGACGACCAGCGAATACCGGCTGTTGTATGTTTTTGCGTATAGTTTCTATTTTTGCTATTGACTCCGGAGATGATTGGAACTTTTTTCTCATCAAGTGCTTGAAATTGCCATTGTCTCCAACTCGGAGGACCTCAGAGGCAGTTGTGTTTGGAAGCTTTCCTGGTGTCCGATCACGATACACAATCTCACTTACCACTCTATTGACTGATCAGTCATCTGGATGAGTCAATAGCGAAAGAAAAGCTTGATCTGTCAAACTGGGGATTGGGTAATCTTCGTTCGAATTAGGACGCATGAATAAGCTTGTTGATATCGGTCTTTTTTCTATGTCACATAGAAGCATTACTGAACAGGGCGAGCGTTGCTTGGTGGCCAACCCCAGGGTGGTTCACAAAAGGAAGCGTGCCTATTCTTAGTGTCAAAGTTGTGTGAAGCATTCGGGATTATCTTCTGAGCCCTTGTGCAAAGTATTGCGTTCTTCGGCATGGGATTGATTTTGGCGTGGTGCATCTGGGGGAAGTTGTTTGAGTCACCCATCCTAGTCTTCCGTCATTGGATGCAATCGCATAACCATGGATCGTCTTAGAAGGCGAAAAGCAGTTGACAGCCACGGTCAATCTTCAATCTACGAATCTTCCAACGCAAATGCGCAATGGCCAACTACTGGCACTGCGTGTGGGAAGACTATAGTCTAAGATCAGGTCAAACTTAGCTACAGGGTAGGCAGACCCGAAGTGCAATAATGCTGGCAAGCAGGCACATTATCGATAAAAGTAGCTCTGCAGGCAACACGGACGCTTGTTGAACTGAATGGCCTGGACAGTCTGGACATCAAGGAGAGGAGCATATTGTCGGCGCTAATAATTACCTATGACATTCAATGTTGAGACAATACCCGTGTCGCTTGGCAAGGGGTCCTGCCCGAGCCTCGGGTCGGGTTGAAGGCGGGCGAGACCATCGCAGTGTCGAGAGTGAGATCGTTTCGGCGCAGTCGCTTGTCTTGGGCCAAAAACAAACATACAAACGGCGCCATAGGTTTCGAGAATGTGTTCTCCCTTCATACTAATCCTTGACATGATGCATGTGGCGTCTTCGTCCGCGTGCGGTCCACCGCGCCGTGCCTGAGACGTGGCTGGGGTTTTATGTCGCCGCCCCCTGCCTAGGTTCAGACGGCCACGACTAGGGTTAGCACCTTGTCCACAAAGCACCACTCCAGCAGTATCATCATGAACATATCTCCAACTGTGACACGTATCGAAATCGTGTCTTGTTGAACACGGGGGGACCAGGTTACCGAAACCGACCTAAAGATGGCGTCGGACGGGACCGCAAAAGAGGTTGTGAATTCGATCACCTTGTCCCAACGTACGAGGATGCCGCGAGACTTGGCGCTGGCCGTCATGAGAATAAAAGGAGCTCCGGAGACCCCAAGCATCTGAGAAAAAGGACAAGCCAGTCTTCGCCTTTCTATTCTTCCATCTTCACGCTCAGCATCCAGCAGCCGGTCTGCCCTCTCCATCGCTTCTTCCCCTTCCTCGACAACAGACAATTACTTGACATTCCGACATTCCTTCGCCGCCAAAATGAAGACCGCAACTTTCTTCCTCAGTCTCCTCGCAGCCGCCAACGCTGGGGCTCTATTCGGGCGCGGAGTGTTCTCCGTTGCCACCTACAACGACCTGTCCATCTCGGGCGGCGTGGCAGGTAACGCGGCCGAGGAGGCCCTAGCCCGCCTGAGCGATCCCTTACCCGCCAACCCGGCGGATGTCACGGCTGAGGATCTGGATTTCCTGGACAATGTCAATTCTATCTGTAACGATGCCGAGAAGGAGGCGTTCAACACTGCCATCGAGGCAGCGAGCGGGGAGGAGGCGGACGCGCTGCAGGTAGGTTCACGGACTCTTCTTATATCTTATCTCTGGAGACGGACACACGCTGACACTTATCTACAGCGTGGCAAGATCAAGAACAAAGTGCTCAAGTTGACAGCCACCATGCTCAAGCTCACGGCTCAGCAAGCGCAGGGCGCCGACGTGGCTGACAAGATCGAGGCGGAGAACAAGAAGCTGCAGAACAACATCAGGCAGGATGAGGAGGCTGCTGGCCTTGCTTCGACTTTCTTGAGCTTTGATGCTACCACGGCGTGATAAGTCAAAAACCCTGTCAACGGGAGATTTCGGACAAGAGCTGGACTCGGGCGTGTATGGACTCTAGATGAGCAATACAAGTCACCTGGGCTTCCCACAGACGATAGAAGCTACATCAGTAGCGCCCGTATTGTCTATGCTTTGATGAAGAAGTGACTAATTCGTTAAATCTGCGTGATGGTGGTCTTCTATGAGCAAAAACTGGGGTAGCTAGTCGCTCGTGATAGCCGCACTTGTGTTTTGAGCATGAATATTTGAATCACGTTTGCATGGACCTGTCAGTGGCGGCCCTTCCGTCGGCATTGCATACCAGGGATTTACTCTGCCGTCCCTTCAAGATCCGTTTCCACGAGGGAACCCACTCGCTGTCACACCAGGGTTGGGATTGGCCATCCTGAGGACTGACAAAATGGGATGGGCCTCTGCTTACCGGGTTGGCGGGCATCGCAGTCGGTGTTCGTGCCATTTCCGTGAATTATGCCGTCCCCTGAAGACATCTCTCAGCAGTTTGTGTGTATATCACCCATACAGAATCATGCCTTGTAATATATTCGAAAACACTCATATATAGCGCTGATCTATTAATTGTGCATCAACTCCATCTGGCAGCTTTATAGTATCAGTTTTGCGCACTCGTGCATGCGTTCAATACACTTGTTCCTCTAAGCGCCGGCAGCCCATGATAGAATGTTTGAAAACACTCATCCCAGCCTGGAATTGCAAGTTTCAAGTTGCTTTCATTTCTCTGAAAAGAAAGCTCACATAATCTCATTTTTGCAAGGATTGTTCAAATGGCAGATAGAATCCTAGGAGATTGCAACCCCTGCTTTGTGAAACAACTGCCTGACGTTTGATATTTCACCATGTCAAAATGCAGGGATTTTGCCAAAACAAGCGCATCCTGCCACATGTTGCATTTCATCCCACGACCCTTGTCTGCCGAGAGCTCATTTACATACCCTTTCCGAGCCTAGCTTATAGTTCTTGAGCTTCATTGTTGGCATCTTTCATCCAGGAAATGATTCCAATGTTGGGGTGGTGGAACAAGCCCATAGGCGCCCGGCCTTTTCTGGTCTTTAGACGTCTCCAACGATTCAACTAAACCTTTATCGTCCTCTCCGCTCTCATCAGCGGCCTCGACATTGGGGCCCTATCCTACGAGGAGTTCCACTCCCGCGACGAACACAGTGGTGGCCTCTATCATGTGGCCGAGGGCTTTCTCTGCAGCTCTGCCATCACGGTCGTCGTGGCTGCCATGACGGCGGCCATGATCCTCTTTCAGTTTGAAGGGCTGGAGAGGGCGACCCGGCTGCACTACGTCGTGGCCTGGCTGCCGCTGGCGCTGATGGATCTGGCTATTTTCGAGTTTCTCGCTGACATCACGTGCTGGTACGCAGCGCACAACAAGGGCTGGAGGCGGACACTGATGGTGGCGCAGTTGACAGCCCTTATGGGGTTGTGTATCGCGCCCCTGACGGCGTTTATGACCCTGAGCATAACGCGCAGAGGCGGGCTAGGGAAAGAAGAGAGGCAGGTTGCTGCGGTCGAAGGACGTGGAGGAGACGTCGACGGCGAGGAAGAACTGCAGGGCACCGAGACTTGGCTGGGTCAGATGATGTCGTTGTCTCGGGTCAACACGAGGAGAGACCAGCGTCGGGAAGCTGAGGCTGAGATCGAGATTCCTAAAGGCAGGCCGCCACAAGTTAGGCGGCTCTTCAACCCATAGAGGGAAAGGCCTGGCCAACAAAGTTGACTTGAGATTAACACCATCGAACGATTGTTCAGACTCAGGTCTCGTTCCTCGATCTTAGAGGCACAGAGGACGAAGCTAGAGCCCATCTTCTCGAATCTTCAAGAACGTGCGATAGTGATTCCCAGCAAACGATGACTGTATCCAAGTTTTCTTGATCCAATGATTTGATTCTTTCTTTTTTTTTTTTTTTTTTTTTTTTTGAATTTCTGTTAACCATATGCCCGCATGAATGCTGGTCATTGGCCAGCGGGCTGAATTGGGGATCGTCGCGTGACTGATCTCCTATCCCTACATCAGCCAAAGTTACCCCTAGTTCAAGTAGATTCAAGCAGAAAAGGCTTCTGTTGTGTAGAAAAGACACCTTGATTTCTCCATACTTCCGGACATGCCTTCCAGCTGATTCCAGGCTTTCGCCCTTACTGCGAGCCGAAACCCGCTGAATTGGTGAATGTCGGACGATGAATTCACGGCATTTTATCAAAGCCATCCATTGAGCTGAGGCCTCCATTCACGCTGCCAAAATTCCTCAATTTCATCTCCGTTTGCATTTTTGAGCGCTGAAACTTGATGCAAATTCGTAAACAGGCAGTGCCTGCTTATCGTTCCTTCCTACATTCTCATCCGCCATTTCCGCCATTTCCTCTCAACATCCTGCAAAGTTTAGTCGAGAGGGTCTTTGCACCCTTTCAACTTCAGCGAGAGGGAGTCTCGGGTCTTATTTCATATTTACACGTTCATTCCACAATAGGTCTAATCTTGGAAATCAATATCGATACAGACTATCCTCGAGCATCATCGCCATGAAAAGAACGGGCCAGAAGGAGGCGCAAAGTGGGCAGCACACCTCCCATCAGGAAGACGATATAGAAGGTAAGACGATTCTCTGTCTCAACCCTCCGCTAAACTAATAATCTGATTCACAGATGACGAGAATAAGCTCGGAATGACATCTGCTGCTCAGCCAGCCAGTTCGACCAAGCGCAAGCATAGCGACGATAACGACGGAGGTCCAGCGGAGGCTACCACATCAAGAATGAGACCAGCGAGAATACACATCCCCCTGCGATATCGAGCGAATACTAGGAGGCCGCGTCGAGGCAACCCCGTTGTCGAGGGAAGGACCCCGGACAATCCTATCGTCATTGATGACGGCCCGGTTCAGCGAGCAGCTACAAACGACGTTGCGGTGCTCAGGAGAAGCCGGAGTAACACTATAGTTCCCGAAGTTCATTCGATACAACCTCAGCAAGGAAACTCACAAAGTCACGCGGGAAATGCACAGGGATCATCCAATGTGTTGCCAACTAGATCTCAGCAAATACAATCTGCTGTGAACGAGCAGCAACAGTCAACTACGGTCAACGTAGAGTGCTCGAGCTGTGCGGAGTCATTCCTCATCAATCAGACCTTTCAGATGTTGTGCAGACACCGCTACTGTAGCGGATGCATACGAGTCATGTATAAACGTGCCATTATCGAAGAGTCTCTGAACCCTCCTCGCTGCTGCGGTCAACACTTTCCGCACGAGTCTCGAAACCATCTCAGTGAGGCCTTGCGGACTGAGTACGAGGCAAAAGCTCAGGAGTACAGTGTACCGCCGGCGCAACGGACGTATTGCCATGTGCCGCAATGCAATGCCTTTATTCCACCAGTCTACAGCAACGGAAACGAGGCTCGCTGCCTTTCGTGCGGCTCTCACACTTGCACAAGATGCAGGGCGGAGTACGGAAGATCTCATGTTTGTAGTGAGAATCAGGAAGACCTGGCCTTACTGGACTTGGCGAAGAACCAGGGCTGGCGGCAGTGCACGCGGTGCAAGACCGTGGTTGAGCTAATGTACGGCTGTAACCACGTCAGTGAGTTTTCATATCTGATCTCTGAAGATTCAATCCAAACTACTGTACTGACTCTTCGTAGGGTGCAAATGTGGCTACGACTTCTGCTATATTTGCGGGAAGCTGTGGAGAACATGTTCCTGTGAACGATGGTCGGAAGGCATGCTGGAAGCTGACCCTAGAGTTGCTCGCAGGGCAGTCCAAGCTGAAGCCGGCCGTCGCGAAAGAATTCAGGCGCAGGCCAGGGGTCCTCAGCATCAGGTTCTGGCTGCCGCGGAAACGGCACAAGGATATCATGACGCACTGAGGCGTCTCGAACAACAAGCGGAGCCAGACCAACGAACCTTGGGTCAAGCTCGCAGACCTAGAATGTTGAACCATCGAGCTCGAACAGCGCAGGATCGCTTAGATTACACACAGCATCTGCGGCGCAACACGAACTATCTGGTGAGGGCTAGAGCCGTAGCGACGGCAGTGCCACCTCAAGGACATCAGCGGTTATATTCAGGAGCGACGCAGGGACACGCGAATCTCCACGAACCCTACACGGAGCCGAATCGACCACAGACGCTTTCATCGACGCGGCCGGGTCCAGGAGCTGGGGCAGAACCGCCTCGTTTCGGGGCACCGGTGCAGCAATTTATCCAGCCAACGCAAGGGTTCCAGCCATTTGAGCAACCGCGCGAGCCTCAGACACTTGGGCAGGTGCATGGGCCGCGACAGATGCCAGCGGGCGCCGCGTCGGGAGAAATCCCCTTCTTCACAACAGCGTATGGGACGCCTCATGGTGCACCACCTCAACCAGAAGGATACACGAACTGGATGCCGCCAGAGGAACGAACCAACTGGAACTAGATGCCGCCAGAGGGACAGAACAACTGGAACTAGATGCAGCCAGAGGGACAGATCAACTGGAATTGGATGCTACCAGAGGGACAACAGCCAGAACAGCCTTTCTCTCAACAAGAACAGCATCCTTACCAACAACCGTGGACTCCACCGCGCGGTTAGTAAACGCTCATGAGTGGTCAGTTGAGGGAAAGACTGTCCATGGGAATTTCATGGATAAGGGGTATGAATATGGATTATGGATGCGCAGATGGCGTCATGACGAACAGTTCCATCGCTACTGGACCACATTTAGGGATCAGTAATGCATTTGCGCTTGGTTATGAGGTCATAGGCAGAATCAATGATATGTACAAAATGCCAGCGTGTGAACCAGATTCGAGCCTTCTTTGCAGACACTTTCCCCATCGGAGGAGGAAGCCGGGTAGTCTGCTAGTCATCTCTTCGGGCAAAAAGCTGATTCAAACAACCATCGCAGCGATCAAAGCCAAAAGACCAGCAGCGGTAGCAGCGTTGCGGACATTCATCACCGATCCTGCGTCTTCGTCTCCCTTACCCGTCTCCTCGCCTGCCTCACCCGTCGTAGAAGTCCCTGTCTCGTCGCTAGTAGACGTCGCTCCACCCTCACTCGTAGTCTCTCCATCACTCTCTTCACTGGTCGACGAGGGGAGTTCCGGGTTCTCACCTGTCAAAGTGACAATGCCATCCAACACTTTGTCTGTCGCCTTTGACGATGTTGGAGTTATGGTGGCGGTGTCTGTGACCGGGGTGGCTGTCCCTTCTCCGGTGTCGGGACGGAGGCCGGAGAAATTAATGGTGTTGGAGGTGGTTGGGAGGTCCTCTATGACGGTCGGCTCTACGGGGAGCGAGACTTGACTGGAAAGAGAGTCAGAAGGAATTGTCATCACACGGAAAATGGGGGTTTGAAGGAAGGGGATAGGGCGAGGACGAGTGAGTGGCCCACGTACGCCGAGGCTAGACCCATGAGAGTGAGCAGAGGGAAGAGAAGCATTATTGCAAATGAGGAAGCTGGTGCTCTTCTGCCGGTGTAGTTTTTCTTCTGCAAGATAAAGAGAGTTGGTGGCGGATCTTGCGACTGATGCTTTTGATAAAGTGTAGAGATGAAAGATTCAATGTTGATGGATGATCGGCGCCACGCACATGACGTCCCATTTGTCCCTGCCTGCCGCGGGGTGTTTGTCGATGACCTCGGGCGGTGGTGCTGCGTGGTGATTCACTTGAACTTTGTGTCACCCTTGAGAGGCAGAGGTTGTTGAAAAAGGTCAATTTGAAATACAGATGACGACAAGATGTCTTTCTTCAGTATAATTTTATAAGAATGCGAAAGTGAAATGCTGAATTTGGATGTACAGTATGGTTGGCGGTAGTTGGCATCACGTGACTGACAAGGAAGAGGCAACACTCAGGAGACCAAGTCGATTGGTTTGAGATGCGATTCGGGACGAATGTGAGGATGAGTCACAGGAAGAAGTTGTTCAGGTCGAGGTTGATTTAACGAAGAGCTCAACATTTCGCGGAATCTATGCGGCACGGAGCATTGCGCTACTTGGTTATAGGTCTCTCAGTGAGGTGTTGACTCATCTAGAGAAGGAAACCAATCGGTTCGCGTATACGAGGACAGAGTCAATTTTGCACTTTAAACTTGAGTATAATCGAAGCGTGCAAGTGTACGTTTATCTACAGTCAATATAACTTAGCTAGGTACACCATCGGCACAATGTGCAACATGGTTCTGCGTCGCGATAAACAGCGGCTCTCAGCTCGACATGAGCATGATATTCAGCTCATTGAATAATTTCGAACCCTCCCTCACGCATTAAAAACAGGTTCTCCTGCCTTTGGTCTTCACTTTGGAATAACATGAACAAACACCCCATGATCTCGTTACAAAGCAACGCACTCTAGTGTGTGAGCAAGAGAAAAAGGACGGAACAGAATCGAAAAGCAAAGAAAAAACGATAAAAGATCACAAACGATTCAGCCGACACCTCCAACACACCTCCATCCTACACTGCCTGCACTCGAAAATGTACGACGGCAGCATGTCCATGCACACGTCACACCGATGCCTCCCGTTCCGTTTATCCCAGATCCAGTGCGGACAGTTGTGGTTTTCTCTCTGATTCCTCACCTCCCTCGCCACCGCTTCGCGGAGCTGAGCGCCGGCAAGGTTCCCTGCCCCATTTCGCCGACGCACGATGGCCTCGCCGCGCGCGTAGAGGTTGTCTTCGTCCCACTGCGCGCAGTCGCAGTTCTTCCATGGCCGGCTGCAGGCATAGCAAAATTCGTGAGAGCAGCGGCAGGCTGAGAATGTTGGTCAGTTTCTACAAGTTGACGTATGCAGAGAATAAAACAAAAATAAAATAAAAAGAAAAACAAAACGAAAAAGAGAAAGAAAAAAAAAAAGGGGGGGGGGGGGGGGGGGGCTTTTGTAGAGAACGTACTTATGTGGTTGCAGCCGGTGGTGAGCTCGATCATTGCCTGGCAGGACGTGCACCTTTTCCACCCCTTTTCTTCAGCCATCGCCAGCACGACTTTGAGTGATGGGTCCCTCGGGCAGTCGCCTAGATGAGGCGCGCCTTTGCACAATGCGCAGGTTGAGTCGCCGCACTTTGAGCAGGAGGCGATATCCCCCAAGACCCTTTCAGGGGGGATAAACAATGAGCACGTCGGGACGTGGCGGTACGTCTTGTCTTTGGTTGTGTACTCGACGGCTTTTTCTTGGAACTTTCTGCGGATTTCGTCAGGTAGGTGCTCCTCCACGAGACTGAGTGGGATCTCTTGTCGACAGCAACGGGGCGGGAAAAGTGTTTCGTCGGTCGTGACCGCGGTGTAGAGGGAGGTGACGCATTCGTGGCAGTAAATGTGCGAGCAAGGTGAGGCGATTGATGTTTCCTGTGTCTGGTTTGAGCCGCACGAAACGCAGGGGTTTGGCTTTTCTTCTGAAGATTCACCCTCCTCATCATTCTCAGGATCGGGAGTTGGCGGTTCAGGCTCGACAAGATCGCCCACCAGGGAGGCAGAACCTGCGACAACCTCGTCGTCGTCGTCGAATGGAATGATGCGTGGCGACTGCGGCAGCGGGATCCCGAGTACCTCAATGCCGTCACAGAGAGCCTCCACTTCATCGACCGAGGGTGTTTCTTTGCCAGCTTTGGCTTCGGGCGTGTCCTTGTCAGACTCGATTTTGGTCAATTCCTCACCAGAGTGAATTTTTGCAGTTGCTTCGCTGGCCTCAGATTTGATCATCAAGTCGTCTGCCTCAACTTCGGGAGTGGTGTTGCCAGCCTTAACTTCAGGCGTTGCATGCTCAGTCCCAGCTCTGTGCGTCACTCTGCCAGCCTCGACTCTCGGAATCGTAAAGCCAATAGACGGAACTCGTCTCTCCTCAAAAGACTGCCGACCATGACGAGAGGCCTGGTCCTCCACCAGACGACGAGGTTGAAACACATCTCCATCAGCGCGAACTGCTCGGTGCATGCTCAAGCACATGGCTCGATCAGCAATCACCCCACGAAGTACATCCAGTTCCGCGCAGTACATCTCCGCCGCCAGCTCGGTATCGCTCGGATCTTCGCCCTCGCGGTGCTTTCCCTTGGCCATGGCTGCCGCATCTTCCTGCTGGAGCTGGATGATCAGAGCCAGGCTTGCGAGCTCAGCGTCATCCATGGCGAGGACTACGTGGTAGAATTGAAATGGAAAAAAAGTACTGACGAGCGGGAGTGGAAAGCAGAGGGTGATCAGGTGGAGTCATTGGGCAGCAGATGGTGAGAACAGAGAAATCGTTCGAAAGGGCGAGGACTGAGCTGGTTGAGGCCCCAATTTGTGGACCAGAGATGAGACTGAATGTAATAGATGAAATCCACATAACACCATGGTCAACTAATCAAGATTCACGCACTCGGCGGTAAACCATTTCATGTATTCTGTTCATCACCCATTCCCCCGATATGAACTACGACGTGCATATCCGACTTACCCTCCATTATTGACATTCCCCGGCCTGAGACCAATTTCTCGCACGCACCCAAAGCAGCCTCAAACCTGCAAGCCATCAAGCACTTCCGTGTACACCGTGATATTCTTTCCATCCTTGCGATCGAGCACAGCAAACTCAATCGTATCCCACCACCCTCCTTGAAACTCCTTGCTCTGCAGCACTTCCTTCCAGCACTCTGCCGTGTCATGCACCGGGTTGTTGAAGGCACCGCAGCCGAGCGCTCCCAGGACGATGTTTCGATGTCCCTTATGGGCGGCCATGCGAAGGCAGAGCTTCATGTTGTTCATTGCTCGCTTTCTTTCCTTCCCTTTGGCAAACACCTCCATCCTCTGCTTCCCATCCGGCGTGTCAATGGTCTTGATGGCCTTTTTGGGCCCGTTCTGCGCCGCGACGCTGACCACGGAGATCAGCGGCCAGTACCCGAGCTCGAGACTGTATAGCCGATGCCCGTCCGCCATGCTCTCGCGGATCACCACGGCGGTTGGCGTGTAGACGCCCTCGCTCGGCGTCCAGGGGTAGTACGTCTTACGCAGGCTGCGGTGCAGGCTGGTGCGCCAGAAGAGGCACTCCTCCTGTGCCAGCGCACCGGAAAGCCACCCGCCGCCGGGATGCCTCGCGTTGGCCATGTTGAGCACGGCAACGTGGCCGGCATCGTGCCGCTTCACCATGTTGAGTCGGATCGCCGCCTCGATGGTGTCTTCGTTCACAACCTTGACGGTGCAGGGGGTCCGATTGGGGCAGTCTTCGGGATCAAGAGGGCCTAGGCTCTCGCAGGTGCACAGCTCCGCATCTGTAAAGTCGATATACTCGAGTTGGGACTCGATGAAAGGGACGACCTCGACTGTTTCACGGGCAATGTCTCGAAGGCTGCGTCGCTTCTGTGCGGTCGACGCAGTTTTGGAAAGTGACGTCGCATTGGTAGTTGATTTTGACACGCCCTTTTCCTCCTTTGCTTCGGGAGTTTTGGCGCGTTTGACCGGTCTCTTCTCGGCTACATCTGTGTCTTTCTCTTGGGGTCTTTTCTTGGTATTGGCAGACGACTCCCTGGGTTCATCGTCTTCGAGCAAGTCCTGGTCTTCGTCACTGGACCCCTCATCATCATCATCGTCGGTACTCTCCTCAGTCTTGGTATCGTCTTCTTCCTCGTCGTTCTCAACCACGTCTTTATCATCTTTCACGCGGGGGGCATTCACGTCACGGGCAGATTCACTGCCAGACGTGCCCTGGGATTCTTTGTCGTCTTCTAAATCTGACTCGATTTTCTTGACTTTCGAGCGCTTGGCCTCGGGAGAAGGGGATAGAGTCTTGTCACGCAGACGGGTCGACCTCCTGGCTGGCGTCGCACCAGAATCAGAGGGTGAAGGACTGCGTTTGCCTGCGCCAGGGGTTTGTGCAACCATGTTGGACAAAGCGTCGATTTTGCTGATATTTAAAAAAAAATATGAGTATGTGATTGACAGAGATTTTTTTATTGCAAAAATGTAGAAGTGAGAGAAGGGGGAAGGTTTGAGGAATTGGAAGGGGATGGCAGGAGAGAAGCGTGAAGTTGAAGTAGTTTGTCACGGTGGTGGTTTGGTAGCCGTGCACTTTTCCCAATCCTGGCGTTTGGCAAAGAATTCACAAAGATGACCATTCACCTCCCAACGCGCAGAGTATCGTTCATTACGGGCGTCAATAACCCCCATGACATTCACCTGGATGGATTCCTCTATTGCCAGTCACAAGGACTTTCTTTGTCACCTCTGCGAAGGCTCGTGAGCAGCGTGCATCCCTTGACGCCAGTGATGCCTGTGACGCCATGTGCAGTATGCAAGGGTATCTCTTTACGATATGTCGTAATATGTACAGTTGAGTGATGGTACAGTAGGTAATACAAAGAAGACGCTTCACGCTGAAACGTCGCCGCCCTCGGGCTCGTACTTTACAGGGATCAGCCCTTCCACCATCCCGATGGCCCCCTCCATGTCGTTCTTGTTGAACAAGAATAGACCCTGAATGGCGGCCGTGCTCGTGCTCTTGTCGGGGTCGCCAGAGAATAAGCCAACCTCCTCCATGCGCGCCAGGAATCGGTCTTTGTTCTTGCCCTCCGGGTCTTCTTCGCCGTAGAAGCGATCCCACATCTGCGCGGCCTGGAAGCGGGTAGCCTCCCCAATCCGTACGGTCATATCGACGCGGCCGGGGCGGATGAGTGCAGGATCGAGGCGAGAAATGTGATTGGTGGTGAGAAAGGCGATGCGTTCCTCACCGGCTGCGAGACCGTCGAGGGCATTGAGCAGGCCGGAGAAGGTGACGGTTGCGCCATTGTACCCATCGCTGTCCCTTTGTCTGCGGTTGACGAACGCGGCGTCAGCGTCTTCGAGGAGGAGAATCGACTGCTTTGGCAGTTTGGTGAGGAGGTATGCGAGCTTATCGTCTGTCATGCCCATCTCGGAGAGGTTGACCATGGCGACGGAAAAATCGAGCTCGCCGGCGAGCGACTGGATGAAGGAACTCTTGCCACTGCCGGGCGGACCGTAGAGAAGATAGCCTCGGCGGTACGGAATGCCGCGGTCGACGTACCATTGCTGCCGTGATAAAAAGTCGCGAACATCAGCCACGACGCCCTCCTTGACACCCTCGTCCAGGATGACAGATCCGAGAGGTCTCTTCTTCCTGGGGTTGCCCAGCGGCGTCCACTCCATTCCACGTGCAGAGTACACGATGGTCTTGCCCTCATTCGCCTTGGCTGCGAGCTGATGCGCCTCAGCAAAGACTTCCTCAAAGATGTGTCGGTGCGCCCAGAGCGTGGTCAACTGCACGATCTCATGGGGCTCGCCGGTGTTCATGTTGGCCGTGTTATGTTTCTCGCGATTGACTGCGATGAACGCTCCTCCATGCTTGACAATATGACGACCGTAACCAGGCTGAAGGAAGAAATGCGCATTGTTGCTCGCTCCGCTGCCCACAGCGCTGCCGGCCTTGGATGTCGTCGTTGTGCTCACTGACAGGTTGTGAATGCGCGTGAGTCGCGAGGCAATGAATCCTGGTGTTTCTCTCGGCTGGGACAACCACGCAAGAATCCAGGGGTATGCCGGGTCCTGCTTCGAGATCTCGACATTGACGAGGAGGCGTTTTCGAGCTGCGCCGGCCGCGACTATGACACCTTTCCGAGCAAAGGCGGCAGCGGCGCCTAGGGAAGCCAGCCCTATGCCGCCGGCGAAGAGCGGGTTGTCGAACAAGGCATTGAGGCCGAGGAACGAGGTTGCGGAGGCGGCTGGATCTGACATGACATGTCTGGTTGTGAATCGTGATGGCCTCGAAGGGGATGGAGAGGACTTTGTCTGTCTGGCCGCAGGGAGCTGGAAACTTTTGGGTGACGCTGATAAGAGACTGCGCTAGCCCGAGAATGGGTGATAATCATGTCCACCCTAACCCTGGTAGGAAGACATCATCGAAGTGGGGTAATGGAGGGGAAGAGGAGGGGCGCAGAAGAGCCCAGCCTGAGCGACCATCCGGGACATTTTCTTGCTGTGACAGGGTCTGACGAAGATGCGTCGGACGATCGATGCAAGTGACGGAGCCAAGCCAGTATTATTAGAGTTGCGATGAGTCTCAGCGTCTTACCCTCCGCGAGTTTCCGTCCCCGAAGCCCAGGGAAGCCCAGGCTTTGGGGCCGTCACCAGCCGCACTGTCGTCGGGTACGATGAGAGAAGCTCGGCAATAGGTAGCAGACGGCATCGTGATGGGTGGGCTACAGGCTCTCGTGAGACCACTAAAGGCTTTGCTGTTAAGTAACGGCAACATGGTAGACTATGCAGTGACACGACTTTCCGATGTTGACAGCCGACCCCTCCCTTTAATAAATGTAAAGGTATCCCCGTGACCCGTGGCCTGTCTTCCCTTGTTCTATCCTGCACCATCACATCACAAGTCTTATTTGTAAGTCACCCTGTCTACTCTCTTGCTTTCTTGTCATACAAAATGCCCCCACGCTTGCTTGGTCCAGCAGAAAGAGGCATGACTATCTGCCTTTGGCAATGGAGAGCATAGCTTCGCCAATCAGACAGCGTACGCGTGCCTAGCTGCCGTTGTCGCCCATTCCATCAACAGTGGGAAATACCTCGACCAGACGAGCTCAATCCAGATGCGCGAAGCCGAAACACGGAGGGGCCAAGTGCATCAAGTGAGGCAATTGAGGCAATATAGGGGAGAGCAGAGCCCAGAGAGCTTTATTCTGCCTTGTGCTCTCAGCCCTCTGGCGCCAGTCTAGTGCCCCTCCCCCTCCAACTTGATGCTACGGCCCCCGACGTCGCGTTATCGATACAGCCAGAAGCCCCAAACAGCGCGCTGGACGGACGCGCTGGACAGCTGCTGTTGAGAGCTGTTGGGTTGCGATAGTTGCCTATAGCTCCCCCCCTCTTCTGGCTGGCGAGCGAGCTTCGGCCTGCCCCGAGCAAAACGCCTCATAAAACCCCGCGTCATTTCACTTTGCTTCTTCTCCACAAGATTCCATCGATTTCTCCCTTCTTTTGAATCAATTCATCTTGCTGACTCTCTTGTCTCCGTTTCATTCGATTACAGACCACGATCTCCCGAATCATCATCAAAATGGGTGCCCAAGACGTTCTCAGCCGCAAGACCGGTGTCATTGTTGGCGACGATGTGCTCAGACTCTTTGAGTACGCTCGCGAGAAGCAGTTTGCCATTCCTGCCATCGTATGTCAAACCCCGCCATCGTCATCCGCCAGAATGGACCAGATTTGGAATTGGGACGGGGACTGGAGATGGTACTGCTACTGGTAGTGGTACTTGAACTGGAACCGGAACTGGACTGGCGTTGGAAGCTGTGGAATCACCGCAGAGCCAGGAACAAAAGAGCTGACACAATACAGAACGTGACCTCCTCCTCCACCGCCATCTCTGCCCTTGAGGCTGCCCGCGATGCCAAGGCTCCCATCATCCTGCAGATGTCCCAGGGTGGTGCCGCCTACTTTGCTGGCAAGGTAAGCTCAGCCATCCCCTCACCCCTTTTTCGTTCGAGGGACCATCTCCGAAGAAACTAACACATCGCACCAGGGTGTCAGCAACACCGACCAGGCCGCCTCCATCGCTGGTGCCGTCGCCGGTGCTCACTTCATCCGCCAGATTGCCCCTACCTACGGCATCCCCGTCGTCCTCCACACCGACCACTGCGCCAAGAAGCTCCTCCCCTGGCTCGACGGCATGCTCGACGCCGACGAGGCTTACTTCAAGGCCAACGGCGAGCCCCTCTTCTCCTCCCACATGATCGACCTTTCCGAGGAGGAGGTCGACTGGAACATCAACACCACCGCCGCCTACCTCAAGCGCGCTGCCCCCATGAAGCAGTGGCTCGAGATGGAGATTGGCATCACCGGTGGCGAGGAGGACGGTGTCAACAACGAGGACGTTGACAACAACTCCCTCTACACCCAGCCCGAGGACATTCTCAACATTTACAACACCCTCTCCCCCATCTCTCCCTACTTCTCCATCGCCGCCGGCTTCGGCAACGTCCACGGTGTCTACAAGCCCGGCAACGTCAAGCTCCACCCCGAGCTCCTCGGCAAGCACCAGGAGCACGTCAAGAAGGCCATCAGCTCCTCCAACGACAAGCCCGTCTTCTTCGTCTTCCACGGCGGCTCCGGCTCCGGCAAGCAGGAGTACCTCGACGCCATCTCCCACGGTGTCGTCAAGGTCAACATGGACACCGACATGCAGTTTGCCTACATGGCCGGTATCCGCGACTACATGCTCAACAAGAAGGACTACCTCATGAACGCTGTCGGCAACCCCGATGGTGAGGACAAGCCCAACAAGAAGTACTTTGACGTAAGTTTCCCCTCTTTCATGATTTTCTTGTATATCCAATAGTCAGCACATACTAACGATATCCAGCCCCGTGTCTGGGTCCGCGAGGGTGAGAAGACCATGTCCAAGCGTATCGCCGAGGCTCTCCAGGACTTCAACTGCTCCAACCAGATCTAAACTGTCGGATCACATCTTTTTTTCGTCGAGACACTTTGTTCCGTTTTTGCATACCTAAAAAAATTATGAGTTATATGGTGGGGGAGTCGGTCCAAAGAAAAACAAAACCACAGTTTTAGAAGGGGTGTGGTTTGCAATAATCTATGAGGAATGAATGTGATGACGTCTCAGAAGAACTGGTATCTGCTTGGCAGAGTTAATGTGAACTTCGAGCCATGCTCGTGCCATGCGCAGTGAGGGAAGAAAGAACGTTCTGCCAGAACCATTTCCTTCCTCAACAAAAGTCGGACAGTGAAAGGTAAATACTATACTCTTATCATAAGGTCCGCTCAATTAAATCCTGTATGAAAGAAAAGACTCCCAAGGCTTGTAAACATCCTAAACTCATGAAAGGCCCGTTGCTCTACCACAACCATCTATCTCAGCGGTCCGGGCTTCGTCTGCTCCCTCAACTCTGGCATTAATCTACCACCCCAGCAATTCCTTCTCCATCTGCGCGACATCCTCTGCGCTAAGGACCTGGGCATCAGCCACCTCCGCCTTGCTGGCGTCGAACCTCCACAGGCCTCCCGTCTGCTTGGCGTCACCGTCCGGGCTGACGCCGGCCTCATGGCCCAGCTTCTCCAGAACGGGCTCGCCGCCGTCGACGGCGCTAAAGTACCGCCTCGTCCAGCTGCTCTCGCCGTTCTTCTCCTTTACGCGGAGCGCGCGCTGCGCGTTCTCAATCTTGCTCTTCTCGGCGCCCGTGGTGTCCATGTCGCCCTTTGCGATGGCGGCGGCGACTTTGCTCCACGCGCGGCGCGACTCGAGCGGGTGCTGCGCGTCGATGGGCTTGATCTGGATCTCGGTCTGCGGGGTCGCGGCGGCATCGTACGTGGCGACAAGGGTGGATTTGGAGTTTTTCTTGGCCGGGCCGGCGTAGATCTCGAGGGTCTTGTTCCACTGACCAGTGACGTTGTAGAGGACGTCCTTTTCCTTGCCCGTCGGGTGGAGAGTGGCGGTGACGCTGTTCTTCTTGCCCGAGAGCCAGCCGCGGCCGGCGTAGTCGATCTTTGCGGTGTAGCCCGTGGAGCTGACAATGTGGGAGGTGCCGTCGAGCTCGACGAAGGGGGTGCCGAGGAGGAGGGACTCGATGTGGAGGCCGGGGAAGGTGATTAGGTACTCCTCCTGGGCGCCATTGGGGGCGGGCACGGTGAGCACGGCGTGGCCGATCTGCTTGATGATGATGGTGCTGCGGAAGGTGGCTTTCTGCGCGTTGTAACCTTCGAGCTTGACGCCCGTCTTCTTGTTGCGCACGCAGTAGGCGGTCGCGGGCGGGTGGTGGCTGACCTGCTCCGAGTAGAGCTGCGTCTCGCCAGCCTCGTCGTTCCAGGTGCCGAGGAAGAGCTCGCCGAGGAAGGGGTTGAGGGGCTTCTTCTCGTTACCGTACTGCTCAGAGCGGGAGGCGTACTGGTGCTTGAGGGTGGAGAGGAACCATTTGAGGACGAGCATGGCGCGTTTGGCCGGGTCGGGCTCGCTGGCCGGGGCCACGAAGAGGGATGGGTGGGAGGCCCAGTGCTGGGGGAACTCGGTGAGGGACTGCGAGGAGAGGATGAAGGGGGGCGCGGTGAGTGAGGAGAGGTCGCCGTTGAAGGAGGCGAGGGACTGCGACGAGGGGTCAGTCGATGACTTGTCTACAGCCGGATGGGAGCTTGGGCTGCGTTACCTTGATGAAAGCAGTCCAGCTGCTGGAAGTAGCTACGTCGGACATCTTGGCGGGATTATTGGAGGCTGGGTACTTTGGTGGTAGAGAGTGCTGGTGGTACTGAAGAAGAAGAAGAAAATAAGGGTCTTGCTTTGGGAGAAGGGAGAGAAAGGCGCAAGTGGTTCTCGGATCAAGTCGTCGATGTGGTCTGTTGGCTCAGAGACCTTGGCCAGGGTGGATGGCGGGACTCTGTTAGCGGGGAGGCTACGCTAGGCGGTCGTCGATTTCGAGGGGCGCAGCTGGTGACCGTGGGGTCTCGGGGTTGGGGTTCACGTCGTTTTGTCTTGCGTGACGATGGATGGATACAGTGTGGAATGCTGTTGGAGGTGATGCTGGATGGAACTCCAAGTGGGAGCAGAAGAAGGAGCCAGACGCGTAAGGCAGGATGGATGCATGTAGGCTTTTTGTCAGATTCAAACTTGGCTGGCGATGAAAGGCAAAATCACCTCTCGGATGCCTCCAAGACCGAATGCCAGGAAGAAGAAGATCATCTGTGGACTGACGTCGATGATGCCTGCACGAGGGCGGGGCGAATCGTGGCTAGAATGACGGGAATAGGTACGATCAGAATGGCTGTTTCCTTGCTCAGGGCCCAGGTTCAAGTCCCAGGCCAGGGGCAATTCTTCCTTGGGATCTGAGGGTGGAGGGGCAATCCGGGTTCGGCTAACAATACGAATACGAACCAGATGCTTTAGACTATATACTTTACATTTTGGACAAAAGTCTCACAATCGGCGTGGTGGCAGAGTGGTCTAATGCGCAAGACTAGAAATCTTGTTCCTTCGGGAGCGTCTGTTCGAATCAGGCCCACGTCGTTTTTTTTTGCCCTTACCTGCTCTAGAATGACACATCTTTTCGCATCTCCCTGCCACGTGAAGACTCCAAGTTTACGCGAACTCGAGTCGGTTCTGCCAAGCGTTCAGTGTCGTGAGATTTATAGTGTAGAGGGAGGCGTTTACGGCTTACTGTACAGACATCAGAGTTGTAGCTTAAGCGGTGCTGACCCATACCATCACCAAGCTGCCGGGTCTCCAATCTACGCGTCACGCATACTTTACCAGTCTTTTGCAACTCAGAGCACAACCGGATTTTAAATAAACGCTGTACTTTGTCCAAACCTCACGCAAGTTTGTCGCTTCATCTACCGCAATCCTGGCCGGGCTACTTTGGAAGTCCTCCTCTCCCACCCCCAACGCTCCGAGCGCAAGCTCTCAGCAACGGCTGGAGATCATGGCCCAACCCGTCGCAAAGCCTGAACTGACGCCGCAGTTCTGCTTCTCTACCACGACATTACGAGGTGAGTGCCCATCACCATAGATGAGCACACAAAACGAAGGATCTGACAATTTCTCAGAGTTTCTGCGACTCTCGCGGTCTTCGATCGACGACTCCATCAACCAACACCTCAATGCCCTTCCCTCGCCGAGCCGCGATCGCTTCGACCCGACCACCGTCTCTCAGCGCAAAACCCAGCCCCCAAACGGCAACTCTCACCGCATAGACCCCTCCAGCGCGCAGGAGTTTAAGGAGAAGGTCCTCTTCCCGTCGTGGGAGGCCCGCACAGAGGTCATCAACTACTGCAGCATGGTCGCTACCAGTCCGGACCCCACGGATCCGGAGGCCGCGCTCCGCGAGATGGAAAACGAAAAGGATAAGGAGCGGGTCGTCAACGAGCGGCTGGACCCGTACTCTGCTCGCTTCTTCCCGCGGGAGGCGAGGACGGAGGTGCTGGCTTCGGTGCTGCGGCAGGAGAGGGGTGTGGAGGGGATCGTGAGGAGAGAGACGTGGGATGTGCTGAGCAAGAGAGCTGGCAACGGGTGGGCGCAGTGGGAGGATGAGCTGGCCGCGTGGAGGGATAAGGAGAGGAGTCTGAGGACGAGGAGGTGATGCGTATGCGCGCAGACGGGCTCTCGGCTGCTGTCAATTGACGCTCTGTAAAACAAGCACTTTCCACTCTTTCATGTGTTGGCGTCTGTTATGTAGCACTTCTCTCGGTAGAATGTAGTAGATAGGAGCTATGTTCGGCTTTCTACCTGTTGTATATCATCAGAAGCACTGGGCTATTGGCGGTGCAAGTTCACGCGTGGCTCAAAGGTGAGGGTGAAGCCAAACCCAAGTGCAAAATCAGTGAATCTCGGATCGTCCACGAATTTGAAACTCGAGAAACAAGGATTTCCTGCGATTTATTGGTATGGCCCACGTATGGAAAGCTGCATAGTAGTACTTGCAGCATCACATTCGACTGCGTTCAATCCCACAGGGTAGCTCTATCGACGCACGCGACGTGCCCCGCCAACTCGGTGCGGTCCTGGTGAAGGTGCTGGAACAACGAGGGGCCGAAAATCCGCTCGCTCTCGAAGCTTCACTGGCCTGGAACCCCAACCGCACTCCCGACATCATTTGTCTGCCGGTCTCGCATGCCCGTGCTTTTCGCATTGTTTTGGCCGTCTGCTATACTCTCAAGCCCCCGCAGTCTGTAGAGCAGTTCTGCCCGCCTTCCTTTTCGACTCTCTTGCTTTTGCGAGCTCCTTCACCACCATCCCACCAACCACTCCACAACGATTGCGATTCGAGCTGGGAACTCCCCCTGAAGCGTTCCCGCCCAACTCCACGACGGAACTCTTGATCGATCGCTTTTGTTCACAGATCAACACCTCCCCGCATCATTCGCATTGAGGGACAGTTGCCAGGATGCCTCAACCGCTGCCTCCCAAGGAGGCTTCCCACTTTCGCAGTGTGGTCCGCTACTACGAGGACAAGCAGTACAAGCGCGGCATCAAGTCTGCCGATCTCATCCTCAAGAAGCACCCCAAGCATGGCGACACTATGGCCATGAAGGCCCTCATCCTCAACGCGCAGGGCAAGACCGACGAGGCGTTCGCGCTGGGCAAGGAAGCGCTCACGGCCGACATGAAGTCCCACATCTGCTGGCACGTCTACGGCCTGCTGTACCGCGCCAACAAGAACTTTGAGGAGGCCGCCAAGGCTTACAAGTTTGCGCTGCGCCTCGAGCCCGAGTCGGCGCAGATCCAGCGGGACCTCGCCGTCCTGCAGATCCAGATGAGGGACTACGCGGGGTACGTCCAGAGCCGGACGGCGATGCTCAAGGCTAGGTCCCAACTGCGGCAGAACTGGTCGGCTCTGGCGATGGCGCACCACCTGGCGGGCGATCTCGTGGAGGCGGAGAAGGTGTTGACGACGTACGAGGGCACACTGAAGCAGACGCCCTCAAGAAACGACCTGGAGCACTCGGAGGCGGTCCTGTACAAGAACTCATTAATCATGGAGCAGGGCGAGTACGAGAGGGCGCTGGCGCATCTGGAGGAGAGCGGCAAGCTCTGTCTCGACAGGCTGGCCGTCTTGGAGAAGAGAGCCGAGTGCCACGCCAAGCTGGGGCACAAGGAAGAGGCTATCAAGGCGTACCGCGTCCTGCTGGAGCGCAATCCCGAGCACGCCGAATACTACGATCTGCTCGAGGGTGTGATGGATATTTCCAAAGACGATACTGCGGCCCGCAAGGCCACCTACGACGAGTACGCCGAGAAGAACCCCCGTTGCGACGCAGCCAAGCGCCTTCCCCTCAACTTTTTGACCGGTAAGGCTGTACAATGATGATGCGACCTGAGCAAAGCGCTAACATTATTCAGGACAACAATTCTCGGATGCTGCCGAGTCATACCTCACATACATGTTCAACAAGGGTGTTCCCTCCACTTTTGCCAACCTGAAGCACTTGTACTCTGATGAGAACAAGAAGGAGACATTGGCGAGCCTCGCAGAAAAGTACATCAACTCCTCAGATACGGATAAGACGAGCCTGGACAAGGGAGAGGCGGCAGGCCTTTACTTTATGGCGCAGCACTACAACTACCACCTCAGCCGCGACCTCAGCAAGGCGATGGAGTACGTCGACAAGTCGATCGAGAAGGACCCCAAGAGCGTGGAGGCGCACATGACCAAGGCGCGGATACTGAAGCACCAGGGCGAGATCGCCAAGGCGGCGGAGATGATGGACACGGCACGAAAGCTGGACCTCAAGGACCGTTACATCAACAGCAAGTGCGCCAAGTACCAGCTCCGCAATAACGAGAACGAGAAGGCGCTCAAGACCGTCGGCCTCTTCACACGCGCCGAGACCGTCGGTGGACCGCTCGCCGACCTCCTGGATATGCAGTGCATGTGGTTCCTCACCGAGGACGGCGAGGCGTACGCGCGCAACGGCAACACTGCGCTCGCGCTCAAGCGGTTCCACCAGATTGCCAACATCTTTGACGTGTGGCACGAGGACCAGTTTGACTTTCACACGTTCTCCCTGCGCAAGGGGATGCTGCGGGCGTACATTGACATGGTGCGCTGGGAGGACCACGTGCGCGACCACCCCTTCTTCTCGCGCGCCGCGCTCGACGCCATCAAGATTTACGTGTCCATGGCGGACAGGCAGGCGGCCAAGGCGGCGGACGGCTCTGCGAATGGGTCCGCCGAGACGGAGGAGGAGGCTCTGGAGCGCAAGAAGGCCGCCAAGAAGGCCAAGAA
Source organism: Parasarocladium wereldwijsianum (assembly GCA_036250105.1). Classification (NCBI taxonomy): domain Eukaryota; kingdom Fungi; phylum Ascomycota; class Sordariomycetes; order Hypocreales; family Sarocladiaceae; genus Parasarocladium; species Parasarocladium wereldwijsianum. The sequence continues at coordinate 361,304 of JAXOUE010000004.1, forward strand.
GGAGCAGCAGAGGCTGGAGCGCGAGGAGGCGGAGCGGGAAGCGAAGCAGGACCCCAACAAAAAGAAGGACGCGGACGGCGAGGAGGTGAAGAAGAAGGACGAGGACCCTCTGGGCCTGAAGCTGGCCGCGACCGAGCAGCCGCTGGAGGACGCGATGAGGTTCCTGACGCCGCTGCTGCAGGCGCAGCCCAAGAACCTGGATGCGCAGATTGCTGGTTACGAGGTTCAGTCGCGTCGGAGTAAGTTGCTTCGCACTAAACCCTTGTCTAGAAATGTAGTAAGCGACATGACTGACGAGACCCCACAGAGAAGTACATCCTCGCGCTCAAGTGCGTTCAGGCCGCGAAGGCACTCGACTCGTCGAGTGAGAAGGTGCAGGAGATGGAGAAGGGTCTCAAGGCACGGATTGAGGGTGATAAGGAGGTAGATGCGAAGGTGGCCGAGCTTGTCAAGGCGCAGCTCAAGTGAAAACAACAGGAAGGGGGAAAAGAAAAGGAAAGACAAAGAAGCAGCATGGCGATTGGAGAAGTTGCTTTCTGGCATTGAGATAGAAGGAGTATATATATACAAAACGATGTATTTCATGATTCTCGATTTGGAGGGAGAGACCTTGACAGAGCTTACTTGACTGGGTGCAAGCTGTAGCTTCGTCGTGTCATAATGAGTGCCATAATGAACACAATAGGCGAAGCAGGCTCATTCGCGACCGAAATAATGTTATCCCTGAGCCACTTTTTGCCTTGAAAACCTGTATCATCTTCAATTATCAAAAGTGCAACATTACAACATTTACATAGATATGCTTTGTGAGGACGGATTCAGGGATTGGCGCCAAATTCCGCACCGACGACCCCCCAGAAACAGGAACGCGTGGCAGGATGCCGCAGGGGGGACCCTCTTGGCGTGATGCTCGAGTGTGGCGCGAGCTGACAAGCTTGCTTTTGTTTCTTTGCGCTATTGCATCTGGAATCCATACGATTATTTTTGACTGATTCTGGGTATCGAATAGCAATTGGTTTGTTTCTGTGTATTTGTTTTGATCATCGGGCTTCTGTTCATACGTCTGTTTACGAGGAACAAACGGTCTCGCACTGTGGAGCTTTCACCACCCCATCCACGAGACGACTGCGACAGATCTCCGAGGGGGAGGCCAGAGAGGATCCTCATGTCAGACGGCTATCGACTGGTACCGCAGGGATCATCAGATATCATGGACGGTCGAAAACCGCCAGAGGATGAGATCGGCATGCGGCTGGTGGTGGAAGGGAAGAGGACGCTGACCATGGGTCACACAGAGCTTCACATTTCCGGTGCGGCAAACCTGTGATGCGACGTGAAAAGGATGGGAGTGAACAGTGCTGATGTTTCGCTAGCTTCCACACCAAAGAAGAGCTCGCGTAGCTCCTGTGCGCCGCTGTCAGGTCTGTCGCAGCCATGGTGCTCATACCCTCTGTCCAGGCACTTTGTCTGACCTCATCTCGCAGGCCACAGCTCGCCCACCACGATCCCATTCTACGACATCCTCTGGGCCGACGTTCACGACGGCGTCCTGACCATCGACTATGCCCGCCACGCGTCCGCTTCCAAAGTCGTCCCGGCCTCCGAGTCCTTTGGCCTGCTCGCCGCCGACGCCGCCACGGCAGACGAGCAGCCCGACCTGCGCTTCTTTGTCGAATCCCTCCTCTCCCATGCCTACGTGGGGGGATCCAAGCGCCAAAAACGCGCCTACGTCCTCGTGAATCCCAACTCCGGGCCCGGGAACGCGTGGCAGCAGTGGCAGCAGGAGATCCGGCCCCTTTTCGCGGCGGCGCGGATGACGACCGAGGCCGTCAAGCTGAGCAGGGGTGGAGAGGCCACGGAGCTGGTCGAGAGGATGGACCTGAGCCGCTTCGACACCATCACAGCCTGCTCGGGGGACGGTACGCCTTATGAGGTGTTTAATGGGCTCGCGAGGCGGGCTGACGGCGGAAGAGCCCTGCGGAGCATGCCTGTGTCGCATCTCCCCTGTGGTTCGGGCAACGCGATCGCGGGCAACATCTACGGGTCGCACAAGCCAACGGTCGCCGCGCTGGGGATCATCAAGGGCGTGGTGGCGCCGGTGGACGTCGCGTCGGTCACGCAGGGCGAGGAGCGGTACGTGTCGGTGCTGAGCCAGAACCTGGGGATCATCGCCGAGGCGGACCTCGACACGGAGGGGATGCGGTGGATGGGGAGCATGCGGTTTGATGTTGGGGTGGTGCAGAGGATGTTTCAGCGAAAGGCGTACCCTTGCGACCTGGCTGTCAAGGTGGAGGTGGAGGGCAAGAATGAGATCAGGGCGGCTTACGCGGAGGGTAGAAGCGGGAAGGGAGGAGTTGGGGAAGATTTGGCCAAGGGTGATGGGTTGCCAGAGCTCAAGTATGGCACTGTGAGGGATGAGGTGCCTGCAGACTGGAAAATTGAAAAGCACGATGATCTCGGATGCTTATACGTTGGGAACGTGAGTACAGCTTGTGGTTTCCCGGCATGAACCTGAGAGGATAGGAGAGGAGAGGAGAAAAGAATCACTAACACATGCCCAGATGGCCTACATGGCTCCCAAGACCAACTTCTTCCCCGCCGCGCTCCTCTCGGACGGGATGCTCGACCTTGTCAGCATCTCGGGCAAGCTGCCCCTCCTCGACACCATCAAGGTCTTTACATCTGTCGAGACCGAAGACTTTTTCGACAACCCCAACGTCAAGTACCGCAAGGTCTCTGCCTACCGCGTGACCCCCAGGGACCAGGATAAGGGCTGCATCTCGATCGACGGGGAGAGGGTGCCGTTCGAGCCCTTTCAGGTGGAGGTGCACAGGGCACTGGGACGGCTGCTGGTGAAGCCCAAGATCGGCATCGAGGAAGGGCAGTACTCGTACGAGGCGCCAGGGCCCAAGGGGTGGCTGAAGCAGGTTCTCGAGCGTCTCGAGGATCAGAGACGTCGTTGATGCCGTGGGTAGGATAGGGATAGAATAAAAGAGTGTAGATTTTGGATACCCGTATACACATGCTGAACATAATTCTTTGAATACGAAAATACAATACGATTTGTTTTGATGTGCTTCGCAGCAAACGCGATGCTGCTTGTTTGGCGAGCATTGGAGGGAGCTGCGACCCACCAGATGCGACAAAAGAATGCCCCGCGAGACAAGATCTCAATCACCTTGACCATCAACTCGTCGTCGCTTCACTACAAAGTCTTTGTCTACAAGTCAGTCAAGGAGCCGTCGATTCAGCTCATACGATTCGTCAAAGAAGGAGTCAGACGACGTTATGAGCACCAGCAGACGGGGCAGAGGGAGGATGCCCTCCGGTCCTTGGGGTCGACTGAAGCCTGTCGAGCAGGATCCCCTTGAGGCGGTCGGATTGCCGTCTAAAGGAGACAAAAAGTACGTGACGCCATGTTTGACTTGTGGAAAACAATCTGACAGACAGCAGACTGCTCGACAAAAAGGCGCAGGAAAAGTACTACACCAAGATTGTGGAGCGGTACATCTCGTTCCTCTCCGACGCTGGAAAACGCGAGGAGCTCGTCCGTCGCCTGGCCGCCTTTAACGCCAGCGTCGTCGATGCAGCGAAAACACCAAAGGAAACCACAGTCAAGCAGGAGGATCCGTCAATACGCCCTTCCGCCGACGCGCTGGCCGATGAGGCCAGCAACAGAAAGCTGTCGACGCTGATCTTTGCGCTGCGCAAGCTTCGCGAGGGCATCATCGCCACCAAGAGGGCCGACGACTTTGCCATCCAGGTCTACCTCTTCAACATCCGTCTCGCCATCTTGGCCAAGCTGCCCGAGTCATACCATCCGGCTTGCCTGCACCTGCTCAACGTTCTGAATCATTGGCACCCGCTCACGGCCGTCGAGGAGCAGGAGGTGGCCACCTACCTCGTCCTCGACGCTGCGTGCCGAAGGGGCGCTTTTGACGAGGCGTACACACTGCGGCGGCGCCACGTGATCAAGGACGCGAAGCTGGATCGGCTGCTGTCCAGTATCGTTCACGATAATTGGATCATGTTTCGCGAGGTCCGAAAGGACGTCAACGGCTACCAGGCGCGCATCATGGACTTTGCAGTGGACGCCATGCGGGTCCAGACCCTCAAGAGCTTTGCGAGAGCCTACCTGAGCATTGATCTGCCGTATCTAGAGAGCGCGACGGAGAGCAAGTGGGAGGAGCTGCAGAGGCGGGATTCTGTGGGATGGGAGCTGGAGGGGCAGAAGGTGGTGATCCAGAGGAAGGGCCCTAGACCGACGGCAAAGAGCTGAGATGTTGCTGCATTCTGCTATCGCTATTGCTACTGCTACTGCTTTTGCTAGCTGATGCTCGTTAATGCTTTGGCTGCTCTACTGCGATAGGTAAAAAGGTGCATGTGGCCGGTTCTGGAGGTTTCTCCCTTCGACTGGAATAATTCTATTCACAGACCCTTGGCGGCTGTTGACGGCGACAGCTGGAGCTCATTCACCTCTGTGCCTTCCATCTTTTGTTTTATGGGTTGCGCCTGCTTTTCGCTATCGAGGCAGCCTGGCTTCTTCCCCTCCTTTCTCTGGTGGCACCTGCCTGCACTAGCAACTTCTGGTTGTTCGGTTTCATTCCAAGTGAAACGGCGATTCTCTGCCGATGAGAATGGAACCTCACTCTTAACTGAAGCAGCATCACCCTGTTCACACGACATGACAAAGGCCAACATGACCGCAACACAACCTGCGCGAAAGAGGCAAAGGACTACAAGGAGTGATAAGACGGATGCTGCAGCCTCTACCGAAAGAGGCGAAAAGCGCAGAGGTTCCCAGCTTCTGCAGGATGATCGTATCGCTTGGCTCGTCAAGTACGTCTTTTCTTCATAGACTTTCAAGGTCTGTCAAGAGCGCAGCTGACCATCAGGGACGACAACTCCAACGTTGACATCATCGCTGGCGAAGAAACACTTTCCGTCCGCCGCTCTGTTCTCGTCAAGAACTCGGAATACTTCCGCGGAGCCCTCGAAAGCCCTTGCGTTGAGGCCACCACCGGCGTCATCACCTTCACGGACGTCGACCCCAAGTACCTCGCCCTCTTTATCAGCGTGGCCTACGCACACTCGTCACTGATGCCCATCACCGCTCCTCTGGGATCGGCAAACGAGGGGGAAGACGTAAAGCCCCGGCCACCCTTCACAAAGAACACGATACGTGAGTACGTTGAGGTCCTCAAGCTCTGCGACCGCTTTTTGTGCCCGCAGATGGCAAACACGGTGGAAAAGTGCCTCCTCCGCGAGATGCACGACGGGCACAGGGTGATGTTCAAGCACGGCGACACGGCGACGGAGGTGCACAAGATGCAGATCGAGGCGTTTGCCGATGGGTACGAGGCGATGCAAGAGCTGCCGACCGGGCTGGGGACGTCATTGACGATGAGGCTGCTGGTGTTGTTCAAGGCGTCGGTAAAGTACAAGTGCTGGGCGGAGATGGTGGAGGGGCTGATGGACCGGCCGAGGTTCGTGGCCGCGGTGTCGAGGGTGATGGCGGAGCAGGTGAAGGAGCTGGAGGACCGGGGGAAGCTGAAGAGGAGAGAGATCAAGTTTTAGCCATGGGCTGAGGAACAAAATTCAAACTCGGAAAGACTGCAGAGTGAAGACAAGTTAGATGACTGCCTGTTTCAAGTATGGCAAAGTAACACAATCGCTGCCTCAGAACGTCGTCATTGTATCGTCGTGTCTCGATGTTCACTTGGCCGTGGGTGAATGAGAACATTTCTAAGCAATTGCCACTTCGAAGGAGCAAAAAGCACTTGAGCATCATGTTTGACTGAGTACGCTCTGACGGTGGTTGAGTCGAGAACATGGCTAAAGAGAAATGAGCGTGCAAGGCCAAACCGCCTGCTACGCCACGGGACCATCCCCATCCAATCTTCACATCGAAAGCGGCGCATCAAAGTGCCCAAGCATCATCAAACACTGTTTGCCAGAACTGCACAAAACCAAAAAAAAAGAAGAAAAGAAGAAAAAAAAATGATGAAAAAAAATTCAATCGAAATTGGATAGGAATAGCCCGATGCGGGGGTCGAACCCGCAGCCTTCAGATGTCAACTCTCGTTATAAGAGTCTGACGCTCTACCGATTGAGCTAACCAGGCAAGTTAACTGTCTTGGTGAAGACAGCCGTCCTCATTACGCGCTATATCCACACCATTTTGCTGCCTTCCCCCATCTGGAATGTCAAGGCCGCACAACAGTAGACACAGCTCGACAAAGGTAATATGAATCGGGGTATATTTTTGTTTTTGTTATTTCGTTCTTCCTTTTGCTTATGTTATTGCTTATGTTATTTCTTTTCGTAAAACTGCACCGCCCGCTCCAGCGCCTCGAGGCTCTCCCTGTCCCCGTACATATCGAGCAGTCTCTCGTTGCGCTCCCTCATCGCGGCTTCGGTCTCGTCGCCGGCGTCGAGGGCCGAGGACGCGGAGGAGTACCGCCGGCGAATGCCTTCTTGACGCTGTTGAAAGTCGTGGTCGGAGGGGGAGGAGGGGGTGAGGTTGTTGACGACGTAGTGCTTGGCGCCGTAGGCGGCCAAGGCGACGGCTGTGAGGGTTGAAAGACTGTTTTGGGTTTTGTTAGCGGGGAAAGTCAGAACAGAAAAGGATAGGAAGATGAGAGACGCACCTCTTGATGGGTATTGAGCGGGATTGCTTGTGAAGGTGAGGGACGATGCTGGGGTGGAGCTTTGCGGCCGTGGAGAAGGCTGCTCTTTGTTGCGCCATGGTAGGTGTGTGCGTGTGTGTGAGTTTGCGCGCGCTTTTAGTGAGGATAACGAGCTCGATCGTGTTGTTTATCGCGTTGTTGATTCCGCAAATGATCGCGTTGATAAGCGGCTGGTGGCTGATGATGTAGATGGGGATATCTCGGGTATCGTGTTTGCCTCGGTCAAGGGATCATTCGTTCGGCGCGTGTCCTCTGGCACCTCTCGACCATTCTCTGGTATGGTTGTACAGCTCCAAATTCCCTCTTCTCGGTGTTTGTTCTCTCTTGGACCAGTCTCGTGAGAAAAAGAAGATTGTGAAATCAAGATGCTCCAATCGAGGAAAATAAAACAGGGCTGGCAGGTAGCGATGACGAACGGCAGGGCTGGTGGATAAGAAAAGGGATGCCTCAGTAGGAAGGTAAGCTTTGCCGAGACTGGAGGGGCCAGGGCGGTTCTTATTACGATATCGCAAGGAAGATGTCGGGGGGAGGCGAAGCAGCGGCGGGCGGGCATGTGAGCGGGTGGGCTGGTCTGGTCTGGGGGTGGCACCACCTACCCGTGCCACCACTTTGCCGCGCCCACCATCATCGTCACAGGCATGCATGTGCTTGTGCGTGTTCATATGCACGAGTTGATGGTATTGATTCGAAAGGGCGATGGGAATGGGATTTGACAAGGTGGTGGTGTGGTCTCAGGCTAAAGTTGGCAGATTGTTGCATGTTGATTCTGCCAATGAGCTTGCCACTGATCGACGGCATCACAGCACACTGCACATATTATAAACAGGTGCTTCTCAAGCACTCGAAGCACAGCACACGACAATGCACCCGGCTATTCCTGCGGCTACGGCCCCCCTGTAGCCGATGAGATCCCCCCTGGAAAAGGAGACGAGGTCAGAAACCCGGGGCTGAGTGGGTCACGTGGGCTGATCTGGAGAGGGAAGGAGGCACAATCTCCAGAATCTGGGGGTGGACCTGCCCCGCCTCGTTGGGTTCGTCTGCCTGCTCGTAACTCCGCAGGGCGCCCCTCGGTTATCGACCTGCCCATGCAGTCGCAGCTCATCCTCATGTAGCTGTTTCGCGTTTTGCTTCGTCACACTTTCAAGGTCACATTGTGGCATGTCGGTCGACTGAGATCGTACTGCTACATTCACATAGTGAGTTGGGCTATTGATCGCGTATACGATGTCTCACCGCTCCATGCACGCTGCCCAATGTATCACAAGTCTTCTGCTGTCTGCTGGAATGGGAATCATAATCGGCATCTCGTGGGAAGAAGAGGGTTGCATGCATACTAATAGTTCCTCGCACACGTTGTCCAAGACTGAAAAGGCCATTCTGCATACAGACGCGCCAGCTGGCCTTCGACCACACTGTCCAACGCGAAACGAGCAGACGGTGTTATTGAGATTACTGCTCCTTGGTCCGACGCTTCGGCTTTTTCGGCCGGCTCTTAAACCGGTGCGGCACCGCCGTCGACGCCCCGAATCCCCCGATATATCCAACCTCCTCCAGACGCTCCTTTTCCTCACCCTTGGGATTCACACACCGCCACGGAACCAGCACCCCGTTCTTCTCATCAACCATCACCCCCGGCGGGGGATACTTGCCCAGCCACGTCTCCCAGACCTGCTCATCAGCGCCATCCTGACCCGCGTCCCTCTCCATCACCCGAAAGTCGTAGAGCGTCCATGTCGTCAGCAGCAGGGCTCCGAGGAGATCGCACACCTGCCGCGTCGTGCCAAATTCCCACGCGCTGCTGTACGGTGAGGGCCGCTGCCGCCACAGCTCGGCCGTGAGCATGTACCGCACAAAGTGGTCCCGGCGCTCCCACTCGATGCAGCTCAGCTTGTACAGCGGATCGAGGTAGAACCGAAGGATGCGGTGGTTGTCCTTGGAGTACGGGTCCGCGAGGAGCATCTCCACAAACGGGATCACATCCTGTATCTCCTCCGCCAGCCAGCTGTAGTCGTCGCGCGAAAAGTCCCACACCTCGTCCATCACCTCGCTCAGCGCGTGCCCAACGGGCGGCGACATGTAGAATGACTCGACATTGGACTGGCTCACCAGCAATTCCTGTCCTGTCCGGTCCGGCCAGAGAGCCCGCGTGAGCTTGCGCATCGTGTGCCAGAAATTCTGGGGCGAATCGCGCTCCGCAAAGCCGTCGCGATCAGGCACGTAGATGTCATTGTACCATTCGGGCTGGAAGCAGCAGGAAGATGACGAGCAGGATGGGTGGTTGCAGAGGGACCAGGAGAGGTGAGGGCGGCCGCGGCGGATCTGTTCGCGTATCTGCGCGATGCGCTCCATCTCTCGCTGCCTGTAGGTCCGATTCTCGCCGCGCTCCATGTGAATTGTAAAGCAGAGGAATGGCTGTACTCGGTACGAAGAGTGGTTGTATGCAACGTCGAGACATGCTCAAGCGTTTTGGATATGCGGGTTGTCCTGCATTGCCAGAGGGTTCCATTCATCCTAAATACCATGGTGCTCTTTCGTAGTTTGTCTCGACGCAGGAAAGTATTTGTTCAAAGCAAAATGATCAGAGTTTCCTTTGCAGATGCAAGGTGTTTGCTCCTGTTGGCTAGCCTGCGAGTCTTTGTGACCAGTCATCCATCATGCATCGTCCTGTCAAAGATGTCTTCAAAACGCCAACAGCCGTTTGCAAACGCAAGGTGCAATGAAGCTGCCAACTACCCTTCGCAGCGCAACTTAACACACCAATTTGCCGCGGCATCTGGCGCTCCCGCAGTGGCATTTCCTCACCTCCATACCCGGCTTGAGCTCCTCATCCTTCCCGCCCGAGTAGTCAAACGTCAGCTCCGTCCCGGCCACGATATCTTTGAGCGCAAAAAACGCCAGCTCATGAATGTGCTTGTCGGAATGGCAGCCCACCCGTGCAAAGATGCGCAGGTTGGGATCGCACGAGTGGTTGATGAACCGCGTCGGCCCAGACAGGAACCGGCCATCCACCTCCAGCGGCGCGCCCGAGAGGCGGGGGTCCATGGATTCGGGATCGGAGAACTTGTCGAGGGCGAAGAGGTAGCCAGTGTCGCTCTGCTTGCTCTTAGCATCTTCACGACGGCGGTCTGCCTCTTCTGGGGTGATGATCTCGCCGATGTACTGGTCGATGAACTGGCCTTTTCGGATATCCTCTGTGGCGCGGAGGCCTGTAAAGTGTCAGTGCATTGACTCTTATTTTTTGATTCCCCGAATTTGAGGGGCGTTGTGAGTAAGACTCACCCCAGCCACGCCGCACGTCGTGTGTATGGAAGATTTGCAGAGGCAACGTCCTCCCACGCTCGACCACCCTGTTCGGACACGTTGCAGAGCAAGCACACTCTTCGTGGCACTCATACAGTGGCAGGCTCGACGTGAGCATCTCCGACCGCATCAGCCCCTTCTTCGACCCGAGGCTGTGGTACGCGTACCGCTTCTTCGGCCTACCAACCTCAAGCTCTGCTGCTGTGTCCTCCTCGCTCCCGTCCTCTTCATCGGCCAGGTCGCTGAGACAGTTGCATCCGCCGTACATGCAGAGTTTCTCATCGGTGCAGTCGCACCCGTACCGGAAGCTCGCCTCTGCAGGGGCTACGCCTTCGCCGTATGTCGAGGTGCTGATGAAGCGAAAGTCTGAGGGCAGCTCTGTACCGTCAAAGTCGTTGACGATGGTGATGGGGGCGGATTTGTGCGTGGGAAGCGCGCGGATTTGGCACCAGTGGCAGTTTTTTCTCTCGCCTGCTTCGCGAGAAGCTGTGTTCTACTGGTGGTTTCAGTCATATGCTGTTCTGGGGAAGTTTTGAGCTGACATACGCGTAGTTCCTTGCCGTGATTGTGAAAGTGCGTTTCTAGAGACCTCATGATCCGAGCTGGACCTGGGACAGCCATGACGGGCACCTGCTCATCGAATCTTTTTTTTATTGAGATCCTGATGTCATTACATAGGACCACTGTGTTTTAAACTTGGGAGCGAAAAATGGGATCGTGGTATCGCGACGCGTTCACTTATGACCGATGCTGGAGGTGCACGCGTAAAATGTGGTTCGAGCAGTCGGTATCAGAGACTGCACGAATTGACTGGCAATTTGATGCTGAGAAATTTATGCAAGAATTTTCTCACAAGTCAACGAATGGAGTGAAAGCCTGAACTGAATATTGTAACAACTCTCAAGTCGACGTGAACCCAAAATTGAGATACGCTCCAAGTGAACAGCGAGCACGTTCAGTACAAGGTGCAGGGTAGTCTAGATGCACTTTTCGACTGCTGGTTGAGCTGAAGCTTTCACATGCCACAGTGAAGGACACTGGGATCACTGCACTATCAATACATCATCACACGACCAGCTTCATCAGGCCACCTGGTCCAATCTGTATTCACTCACATTCCAGGCAATCTTTTCTCGTTTGATTGAGGACCCTTGATCCCTCAAACACGCTTCGTCCACGGGCCATCAATATACGCATGACCCCGGTCGAATCACACCCAAACGACCGTCCTGCTGCACGCATCCGGCTGGCCTGCGTTCTGGACGCGGCCCGTACAGCCTCGTCTCGCTTCTCCTTTGTGGCCCCCCTCTTGCATTCCCCATCTCGGCTCGCAGGGCATCTGAGAAATCGGCGTTTCTTGCCTTATCGTCTATCTTACTCCTGCTGCTGCTTTCTCTCATCCGTGTCGTAATATTAAACGCGATCGGCACACTGCGCCAAGCTCGAAACCAGTGTCTCTGCGCATCCCCCTCGCATGCTGTCTTCATCCCTCATCGTGTAGACTTCAGAACACTAGCAGTGCGGCTCTGCTTTTTATTTGCTTGCGCTCGCTGATGCAGCGTTATTTGCAAGAGCTACGCAACCCAAAAAAACGGCACATGGCAATGGCAAATCGATAGGCGGGCTCAGGTTCAAAGCTTGAAGGCCGTGCTCCTTTTTCTGCCCCTCTGACATTCTTTCCACACCCATCGGAATACGTATCTATCTGAGACAAAAAAAAAAAAAAAAAGGGTGCCAAGATGGTGAGTAAAAGAGTCTGCTGGGGTACAGCCTGGATGTAACAGAAACGTTTTATTTGTTCGTCATTTGGCTGATGATCGCAATTTAGGGCTGCTGCTTCTCCCAGCCCGACGGGCCCAGCTCGCCGTATGCGGGCGGCGCAACCTCCTCATCTGCCCGGGCGATTAATAGTGCACCGCAAACCGAAAATGCTCGATCGGGCGCTGAAACACAAGACGTCGACCGACAGCAATCGGGGTCCCGGCGGCAGCGAGAGCACGACTCGCTGGATCAGCACCTCAACAGACCACTGAAGCGACACAAGTGGACATCCAAAGACCGCACGTGGACGAGACGCGAGCTGGACAGGGAGCGTGCCGCGTTCTTTGATACCAGGGTCACCGGACGGGCAGAAATATGGCAGAGTCTTCACGCGGCCTGTGAGCAGCTGTGGCTCCCACGACCGAGTGATGGGGACGCGGACGAGGCGCTCGCGACGGCGCAGACGATCATCGATACTGTGGAGATCACTGTCCCGTCGGGCAACCTCGCCAAGGGGGCGTATGACCAGCTGGGCAATTTCTACGCGCTGCCGCCGTACGTTGTCGCAGATCCGACCAACATCCAGGAACAGGATCCCGCGGAGGATGACACTGGTGATGTCATGGTGGAAGACGAGGGCATTAAGGGAGAGCTCTCCGGTACGACGGGAGAGGACACAGATGGCCCAAATAACGACCAACGGCGTGAAGAGAAGGGTAAGGCGGTGGCGTCTGCGGAGGAGTTGATCACCGTCAGGGCCAGGGTGAGCGAGAACGGGAGAGATTATCAGACCACCGTCGCAAAGACGGACAAGGTCTCCCTGGTAGCGCAAGGCATCGCGCAGGCGTACGGTGTAAGTCTACTTTTTCGGCCCCATTGGAGTCCACGGAATGCTCACATCTTGCTTTTTCTCACAACAGCTTCCTAAGAACAAGAAGGTACGCATCGTCTACATGGGCAAGGTTCTCAAAGACAACACATCACTCGAAGCCCAGGGATGGCAGCAAGGGCACATTGTCAACGCCATGGTCTTTGATCGTTCATGATCCGGCTCCAGGCCATCCAGAACTTGATTCATCACCCATCATCCTCTAGCGTTTTAGTTCTTGAAGCGGAAGAACCGCTGGGGAGCAGCGGTGCAGCAGTCTGCCGGTCAGCGATGTGAGCTTTGCTACCCCATACACAGGTCTACCTTACAGTCTTTTTCTCTTTGTACTTGTTTTCTGTCCACAGGTTTTCAGGATAATACCCCCTGTTATTCTCTTGCGTTGCAACCGAGCTTTGCTCAGGGAGGGTCTCTGTGTGTTTATCGTCAGCTCATAGCGAGGACTATTCTAATTTCATTCTTGCCATTGCAAAATGCTATATGCATTTACCTCATCACGGGTGTTGACTAGCTGAACAGACAGTGTTCCGACCTGCTCATCATCCTAACCTGTAGAGCCTGCCTCTAGTTCTTGATGTCTGGAACCAGTATGCGAAGCTGCCGACCAGCGTTTACGCTGCGATTCTGCGAAAAGTAATGGCAGCAGACCAGAGATCTCTCCAGAGGAAAATGATGTTATGTCTTCGAACCCGAGATTATAAATACGTAAAACTTTCTAGTCCATTTTCGCGCCGCTCTCCCCATTCCAGAACCTCGTCTCGCTTACAAGTAGCACCACCATGACCCCAAGTTCACAGCTCGGAAAAGCACAAAAAGATGATCATATCAAACGTTTTAATTCACTTGCTCTTTCTTTCTTTGCCGCCCCTTCCAACACCAGACATAAAAGGCCCCCTCTAAGTCGAGCCGATCTTGTTGAGCCCCTTGAGCGAGCCCAGGCTCAGCGCCAATCCTTGCGACCTGCTCCTGATGCGGACGAATCCTGTGATCGGGCCGTCTTCTCCCTCCTTTTCGATACTCAAGTTTGCCAAAGCATCCTCACCTAGCGCAGACCGTTAGTTACATATTCTTGTGAAAAAGATTAAGGGACATGAGGTGGGGGTCACTTACCAAACACGCTACGAGCGTAGAGATTAGCGCTGAGGAACTGGCAATCACCCTTCAGACTGGCCTCGGGCGTGAGGCAGTTCATATTCGTACAGGCCATGAGGCCGTCCAGGAACTCCCGCAATGACTTGGCCTTGGAGTTGATGTTGACCTTGTTTTCCCACTCAAACTCGCACCACATGGTGCGGAACTGCGTCTCCGTGCAGGTGGCGGGCTGGATGTAGTCCATAATGTCGACATGGAGGTCGTTGAGGATGACAACGTTGGTGTCGGTGGAGTGGGCGCCGTCGTAGATGACGTTACCAAAGATGACACCCGTGTCCGTCGATGACACCTTAATGGTGCACTGCACGTTGTGAAAGTCGTGAGGTCCCAGATTTTGCGTGGTGGGCCGCTCGACAACCTTCAAGTCGCCCAGAGTGGCAAACTCGACAGACAGGTTCTGCAGGGTCTCGGTGGTCTGGTTGACCAAGAGGACGTCGAGCACAATGTCGAACTGGTGCACCTTGACGTAGGCCTCGGCGTAGACAGGGTCGGAGAAACCAGTGAGCTGCACAACGCGGCTGAGCTTGGAGGAAAGGTCCTCGCTCGTGTTCTCACCACCTGTCGCACGCTCAAGATCAACATCGACGGCATCGACGCCGTCGCCGACGTTCTTCTTCGAAAGCTGACGGATCTGGACCACATCATCGACTTGAACAGCACCCTTGGCCTTCTCCAAAGCCTCCTTGGCTGCGCGCTTCTTCTCCTCAACTTGTACCATCGCGCGGAAAGCCTTTCTCGTGTCATCAAGCCAGACGGTCTCGAGCTCCTTCTTCTCCTTGAACTCCGCTAGCGAACGAACGCAAGACATGATACGGTCGACAGAGTCCTCGTCGATTGGTGCCTTGACAAACTGGGACTGGCCAACGCGGAGGATTGAGATCATGATAAGCATGGCCTCGGCCTTGAGCGCATTGGTGCGGGCGATATCGTTGGAGATCTCGTTGTGACGCATGACGAGTTTGACAAGGGTGGAAGAGAGAACGGTGGCCAAGTAGTAATCGCCGTCGAGGATGAGTTGACGCAATGGCGGCTTTTGCGCAGCCTTAACAGCAGCGAGCTTAGCAGCTGCCGAAGACTGGCTGGTAAGTGCCGTCTCAGTCGCGTACGTGCCGTCCGCGAGCACCTTTCGTGAGCCGCTGGGCTGTGCGGGCTTGTCGCCGTTCGTCTGCTCGTCATCCTTCTTCTCATCGCCATCCTGATCCTTGAGAAGCTGTTGTTCCGATGCAAGAATAGGAATCTCACCGAGACTCGCGCGTATTCTCTTCCAGGACGCGATGATATCCTTCTCCTCCAGTGAGTACTCACCAATGATCCACAATATGCCACGGTAGACCTTGCCGGCGCGAACCTCGCTCAGGGTGATGATCAGACGCTGAACAATGGTAGCCCGGAGCTTGGGGAATTTCTCGACAACCTCCTTGACAAAGTTGATGACATCAACTGCTGAAGTGTTGTTGGTTTCGGTGACAAAGTCCATAAGCAGTTCGACGACGCTGGAAGCGACCTCGGAGAACTTGATGGCGCATTGGTGGATCGAGTTGATGAGAAGGGAGCGGTATTCGTTGTTCTTTTCGTAGTCGCCATCAGCCGTCTTGGCAAGCTCCTTCTTGAGGAGAAGCACGACGTCCTCAACGTTCTTGCTAGAAACCATCTCGAGAGCGATGGAGAGGGCTTTGCGGCGCACATCGATATCGGTGCTGGTGAGGACGCGAAGAATCTCCATAGTCAGATCGTCGAGAATACCCTCGTTCTTCTTGCGCAACTGGTCAACGCGATCGAGCACAATGAGCTTGACATTGTTGTCAGCCTCCTTGATGCTCAGCTCAATGAACTTGGCCGCAGCAGCCTTGACGGCCACAGGGTTGTTGGTCAGCGCGGTAAGCGATGAGGCGGCTTCGTAAACGACGGTAGAGGTGGGCGCCTCAAGGAGGTCGAAGATGAGTCTGAGGTAGCGGGCCTGCGCGATGCTTTGTCAGTGCGATCTAGTGAGTCGTATTGTCACAAGTTCCTACCTTGTTCTGGGAGTTCTGAATGGCATCCTTGCGGATAAACTCAAGCTCGACAAGCTGAAGAAGCTCTTCTGAGTTGGGGATACCCTCAAAGACAGAGCTCAGGTAGACCAGGGCAGCATCGTGATCGATACCGGCCAAAGCCGCGAAGGCATTACGCTTGCATGTGGGATCGGACTCTTCGTCGAGGAACTTCTGAATCAAGTCAGAAGCATCGGGGATCAGCTCGGGTGTGTGGATGAAAATGGACGAAACGGCAAACACGGCGTTCTTTCGGACATAGGCGTGGCGGTGCTCAAGGCAAGAGCGTGCTGATGAGAGAAGCGGCTCAATGAGCTCAGCCTCGCGCAACTTGCAGAGGAAGCGCAGGGTGTTGCCACGGATGTATTCGTTGGGATGTTGAAGATCGTTGCGAATACCGTTGCTATGAATCGTTGCACCGTCAGCCATTGGCCAATCTAGTACAGCTCCCGTACCATTCACTGAACTCACCAGACCAAGATCATCTCCTGCTTGAGCTTGCCATTTGAGTCAAGCTTGGGGCAGATCTCGTAGTAGAAGTACAGCAGCTTCTTGAGCGGCTTTGACTTTGATGGCATGACGAAACGGATAATGTGCATGAGAAGTCCAGGCATCGGATCGCCATTGAGCATGATGGTGAGAATGCGCTTCATAGTCTCGACCTTGGACTCGTCGGTTCCCTTCTCCAGCTGGGTCTTGAGGTCGTTGACAGACGGCACGTCAGCCGCATTGTCCTGGTGCACCAGACTGTAGGCATGTTCGAGAAAGCCAGACATGATGCCGGTTGATGTTGGTATCGAATGCCTCGCACACGGGCTCGTGAATCGTGGGGGTCGTCACAGTAAAGTGTCGAGGTGCAGGGCGGCTTGCGAGTTGGGATGGCGGTGGGGGGGTTTTGAAGGGGAACGACTCAGGGGCTGCTCTTCGAATGGTCGCAGGCTGTTTTGATGGCAGCTATTTTGATGCCATTCGATAGGGGGTTTGCAGGCCAATGCTAGGACAGGGGTCGCCGGGAGGTCGTGGATGAAGCGTGGCCTGCGTTGCGTAAAGTCTGGAGATGGGGATGCTCCTCCTTGCATGCCAGCTCAGCTTCACGAAGATGTGTCCACGTCTAAGGCCCCTCGAGCGCTGGGCGCCCCCCATTGGCGCGTCACGTGAGTAGCTTATCGAGGCTGGCCGCCTATCGCGACAGGAGATGTGGGGCGGCAGCAGCAACGTCAGAGCTCGAGTTCAGTTGCTAAAGCCACTGTGGCGCCCTGTACAGCGCTGTTTGGCGGTGCTGTGAAGCTGAGACCACGCCTGCCCCGCGGTCGCAACTAGGCGAGCTGTGAAATTCAAAGCAGCTTGCGATCCTACTGCTCCCAACAGCGATATCAGCTGCAGACCGCCATCATGTCAGCCTCAAACGAGCCTTTCTATGTTCGCTACTAGTGAGATCTGACATTCCTTTCGACTTGATGCGCATGTGCTGATCTTGTTGGCAGCTCGGGCCACATGGGCCGATTTGGACACGAGTTCCTTGGTCAGTCTGGAATTCGAAGCAACGACGAGTTTTGCAGTTAGGCTGACAAGCGATGGCAGAGTTCGATTTCCGTGTCGTCGGTGACGGACGAAGCGCTGTCGCACGATATGCCAACAACTCCAACTACCGAAACGACAGTCTGATTCGCAAAGAGAGTACGCGACTCGAACGCAGAGATGCCAGGCAGGATGTGTGCTAATTTGCGATTGGCGATAGTGTGCGTGAGCTCTGTGATCGTCGACGAGATCAAGCGCATTATCAAGACGAGCGAGATCATCAAGTAGGCTACTCTCAAATCAGGATTGGACAAAGGAGGTTATGCTGACTGTACGGCAGGGAGGATGACGGCAAATGGCCGCAGAAGAATAAAGACGGACGTCAGGAGCTCGAGATCAGGCTTGGAAATGACCATATTTCGTTCGAGGTGAGTGGGGGCAGCGGAATTCCATGATCAGAGCTCTGTGCTGATGATATTACTAGACCGCCAAGATCGGCTCTCTCGTTGACGTGACCGAGTCGGACGACCCTGAGGGTCTGCGCGTCTTCTACTACCTGGTGCAAGATCTGAAAGCGCTTGTGTTCAGCTTGATCTCGCTGCACTTCAAGATCAAGCCTATCTGATTGTTCACCTAGAAACGGTAGCAAGGACTGGTTACCTACTTTCGACGGCACAGCCTGGATTGATGCTAGAGATATGAGCATGGAACCGCTGTCCTGAGGCCGTCTGTTTTATGCACGGAGTTAGGGGAAAATACATCGGGAATCTTTTGAGAAAACAGCACATTCTTGCAAGATCTTTCTTTCAGATTTTGCCACATTGCAAATCGTCGCAGCTTTTAACGTGCACATCAAGGATTACGCTGCCTCAACAGCAAATAGTGATGGGGCCAGTCTTCACTTCGGCCTCCATAACCAGGCTGGAGGGGTTTCGAGGCAATTCAGCCAGGATCACCCAACTACGTACTCGGCGCGTGGGACTTCGTTGGACCCCGCTGTCTGCCGTCCAGCATGTCTTCTCGTCTGGAGAGACCGTAGGCTTGCAGTTGAGAGACTTCCTGCATAATAAATATGCAACAATGGGGTCATCTCGAAAACGTCTCTACAGACACGCAATACGACATGAGGTTACTGAATCTAAGCTCATTGATCATTGATCGACCGGCTAATCGCTATCAGATTCAACTGTAACTGTGGCGACGCAATGTGGCTCATGCAATGTGGCTCATGCAATGTGGCTCATGCAATGTGGCTGGTACCGTCCCCTAGCGGTCGATTCCCCCAGATTAGAGGGTCTGCAGGGCCCTCCGGCCCTCCCCCCGGGCGAGTGGCATTGGTCGCCGAAGTCGCCCTCCCGCTTGCGACGACATCACTGGCCAGCCCATCCCGCCTCTCCCCATACGCGCAGCCCTCGCTGGCATCATCGCAGCGTTCCCGGTTTACTTGCAGTCTATTTGGACATCAAGGGGTTGTTCTCATCACTTATCCTGCCATCTTCTCAGATTCGTCGCCAACCGCCCTTTCTGACGGCGTTCAGTCTCTGTCATGCGCTGAAACCCTGATTGGTGAGGTCGATGTCATAGTCGCCCCCAAGAAACTTTCTGTCATATTATACGCTTTCTCGCCAACCTTCTCCTCCCACGAACCGTCGCCCTCTGTCGAATTCAAAAACACGGGCTGTGGGTGTTTCTCACGAGTGATACAAACGATTGGAGCAGCAGAGTGTCCATGTTGCTCAACCGAACCCTGTTTCTCGACTAAAAGGCATCGTTTGCGCGCGTCGTCTTGCAGGCAGTCACGACCACCACAAAGCGTCTGTGACACTTCATCATGCCAACTCCATCCTCAAACGAACCCACAAACCCTCCCAGCGAGCCCTCTTCCTCGACCACCACGTCGTGCCCTGATGATGTTTTAGCACGTTCGCGCTCGGCGTCACGGCATCGCGATGAAGGCTCGCGCACATCGAGCGAGAGACACCCTGCTCTGCAGCTTGCTGAGATAGCCACACGATCACTGGTTGATGTCAACATGACTATTCGCCGCACCGACACAGCGTCAGAAAATCATACCTCGGCATCAGAGGCAGCTACAAACAGCGGCGTCCTTAGCTCTGCCATTGACCCGTCCACAAGGTCTAGCACGTTCGAACCTGTTTCGAGATCCGCAACGACATCGCCAGCGCCGAATTCTATATTGACCGCTGTCACATCCCCAGACCTGCGGTCCGCGGTTGACGAGCCGAAACAGGAGGTAGACGACGCGACGGCGGGGCTCAGGCGCCGTGGAGGGGCAACAGCCGCCACGAGGCCTTTAAGTCGGGAGGGTGTCACGAGGACACCAGACGGAATGCAGACCGTGGCATCTCGCACAGAAATGGACTCGACCGATTCGGGATGCTCAAGTCCCACAGAGGCACCGGAGTCGATACCCGCCCTACCCATGGGTCTGGGTTATCCGTCCAAAAGGGTGTGTATCATTGACTGTATCATTGCTGCGGCTCGTGAGACGCAGAAACTGACAATCATCAGAACATTGCGGTATCGCCATGCTCTTTTCTGCGTCCAGGAAGCAGATTTCACGGAACGCAGCAGTCGGAACGTCAGGTCTACGAGGTACAAGTCGAGATCAAGCATGTCGACATGCGCGAGTCTTTCCTTTGCGGCTATCTCAAGATCCAAGGTTTGCTTGTCCCTGTATGCTCAAATTCCGTTCGAGACTAATTTTCTTCTGTGCGCAGGGCTCACGGAGGACCATCCAACCTTGACGACGTACTTCGAAGGCGAGATCATCGGCGAGCAATACAGCTTCCTCACCAAACACGAGGACTGGCATGCGAACCCCAAAGTTGATTACAGTCACTGGTCCAAGTTCCCGTCATTCCGACCATTCCAGAAGCACGCGAAGAAAGGACCTGTATTTATCGAGAATGCATCGCAGAGGGAAACACTGTTTATGCGGTGGAAGGAGCATTTCTTGGTGCCAGATCATACGGTGCGCACCATCACGGGGGCGAGTTTTGAGGGGTTCTATTACATATGTTTCAATCAGGTCAAGGGCGAAGTGAGCGGGATTTATTTCCACTCCAAGAGCGAAAAGTAAGTGTTTCACATTAGCAAAGTTGGATATGAAGAAGAGAGACGGAGACGCTGACAAAAGGGGCAGGTTCCAGCAGCTTGAGCTGAAGCATGTACCCGATAAGGGTCTCTATAGTGCCATGGAGTTCCGCTGAGGCTCCATGGCTTGACGGCATGGTGAATTTTCTTTCTGGCATTGTTTTCACGCGGTCCGTACCCCTCTGTAGGAGTGTACCTCCATTTTGTGCACACTTGTTCGAGGATGTAGGGAAGGAGTTTTCATCGGTGGTCGGTAGGCAGCAGGGCAATCCGACGGATTGGGTTACATAGATATGATAATGCTGGGGATGACAAGCGACTTTTAACAAACATTCGAAATGGTTGAAGGGGGTCCGAGCACGTTTGCGCCACTAGGTGAGCACGCATTTCAGGATTTCAATCAAAACAAGCATGAGTTTGACTCTTGAAGCGCAATTCAGTTTCTATTATTGTTGTGGTACTGTTTCTGTAGCATCGGGGGTGCCTGACGTAGCAGGTGTCTCCTCCCTGAAAGCCTGAAAGTACTTTCTGCGGAAAGGGTTCAGCTCATCGACGGATATACCGACCGGAGCGGCAATTTCGCGCTCTTGAAAGTCCTTGAGGGCTGCGGGGTCGATGGAGTTTTCTGGAAGACGCCTGTAGACCATGAGCCGCCGTGACCCTGGAGCGAATTGTCAGTTTGAAAGATGGTTGTGTAGTTTGGATGTTTGGGATATCATACACTTGGTGAACTGCTGTTTGCAAGAGTTCACTGGTGCCAGACAAGGGTGGTAAGGGGCCGGCAGTTCTTGGTCCTCGTCGTTGGCTGTCGGCATCCAGAAACAGAGGCGTCCCTCGTCGACAAGTGTCGTGGCTGCGAAGGCGAGGAGGTCGTCGATAATAGCCACAAGACCGTACGGCTTTTTCGGGGGGTTATAATCAGGGTCCCTGTCCACTGTCAGCATCCTGAGTTGCTTACGTGTCCCATGTTTTTGAAGAGAGCAGCCTACTTGTAATGCTCTTTTCCCTTCTCAATAAGCCAGGGCGTCTTTTCCGGGTCCTTCAAGCCCAGCACCTTCAAACCTTCTCTCACACCGTACGGGATATCGCACACGATGCCATCCCACATGCGCCTCTTGGCAAACGGGTTGTTTGTCAGATCAGCGGCGAAAAAGTCCCCGAGGCAGTTTTTCAGACCGTACTGGTCAAAGTTGCCCTTGAGCGACTTCTTGCCGCCCTTTCCGCGGATCGACCTCCCATCAATGTCGCTGCCCCAGCACACCCCGCCAAAGCTGGCGCAGGCTACGGGAAATGAGCCCGTGCCGACAAAGGGATCATAGAATAGTCTTCCTGGCCTTGCGAGCGCAATGTTTGCGGTGACGAGGGAGAGCTCGGCCTCCATGCTTGTGGTGGCGATGTACTCTCTCTTTTTCAGGTCGAACTTCTTAATCTTGTCCCTTGCACTGCCCCCCACGTACCTCCCGAGGTGCACCGTCAGAGGGCCTTCCCTCTCCTGGCCTCTTCTCAGATCAGGATGCTCCCATACTTCGATCACTGAAAACGTCTGGTCAGGCTTTGACATGACAATGGGACCTTTGAAGGGCAGGAACTTGAAGGACTCGATAATCTCCACGCGCTCGGCGTTGGGACGAGTAGCTTGGTAGCACTCAATATCAAAACGGAATGAGGAAGTGGCGTAGAGGGGCCAGAGAGACGGCGTGCGAAGCTTAACGTCGGCGTGGAGGAGGGGGAGGGTTTTGGCGCTGCCCCAGTGCTCGTGGATGGTCTGGATGAGGATGGAGCGGGCGGCGAGACGGATGGCGGAGGCTTCGTCGGGCAGGGCAACGATGCAAATAGGTGACTGTTACGGCTGTGAGAAAGGAAGTGGGAGAGTGTTTTGGAGAACGGGGAGACGCACGTCGTCGGAATATGAGATGACTCTGAGGTCGATGTTTTCTGCGACGGCGATGGCCTGGATTTCGGCGAGGCGAAAGTCCTCGTGGGCTTGCGCAAACCTGATGAGGTACTCCATCTCGGCTGTCTGATTCTTCCCTGGAGGGATTCAAGGCGTGAAAGTATATCTGGAGATCAAGTCCTGACAAGTCTGGTAAGGTGCTCAGATGAGAGTCACTCCAATGGCGGGGCTCTGCGAAGAATGTTCTGCAAAGTTTGGCTTCCAACTTTCGACAAACGTTTCTTCTGCAAAGATAGTTTTGCTGGGGATACTCGGAGCCACTGAATTCGAAACGGCATCAGTTTCGACTTGCTACGTACCAGAGGGTTCTGCTGGTGACTGAGTGAAGTCCAAAATCGTGATAGTCGAGCAGAGGGTGCTCTGGAAAATTCGTCCCACAAAATCCTCGCACTGTACACCCAACTTCGACTTCTACGACATTGCCGACATCTCCAGTATCCGACCGGTCACCATTTGCCGTCTTTCAAATTCCTATTCTACAAAATTTTCACTCCTTACAAGTACAAAGTTCAGCTTACTACCATGGCGCTTCTGCCTGCCCCTTCGGACACGATCTACCAGACGCCCAAGTGCTTTGTATCATACGGCACGCTTAGCCATGTCGATGGCTCACGCCAGGTTTCCAAGAAGACCAAGCCATGGTCGACCTTGTGCGATCTCGGCTTTATTCAGAGGGTGGGATCGAAAATTCCTCTGTTCAAGCCACGCTGTGACCTTTGCGTTTGCTGACCGCGCCCAGGTGGACCTGATGATGCCTCAAGAGTGTGCAGCTTCGATGCGCGTCAAGTTGGGTGAGAGGCCTTCACCGACGTACAGTCGGGTCGTCATGAAGCTTGGGGATATTTTGGAGAGGGATTTCCTGAATGAATACGTGAAGAGACGTGAGTACGCATTTGCGGAGATACTTTGAGCGGATAGAGAACTGATAATCTGGCGCGTAGGAGATGTGCTCATGCTGTCAAAGGGCAAGAAGATGGTGGACGACATGTTCACGTTACAAAACGGTATATCTTCTTGTGAGAAGCATATGCATCCGAATGCTGACATGAAACAGGAACGCTGACACTGTACTTGTGCAAGGAGACTTATGAGAAGGCGGGATTGGTAGGCACACCGTATGGAGCCAAGGGAGGCCGAAAGTTGAAGCCGAGATGGGGTGAGAAGAAATATATGATTCCGGCATTTATAAGACACGAGCTGACTCTTGCAGTTGTCAAGTTTGATCTCACAAGCGATACAATGGTTCATGGAAAGAAGGGCTTTGACAGGTTGGTATATGCATGCCAACAGGTCTTCCAGGAGCCTCAGACTTGTCTATTCTGCAATATAGACGGCAACGGTGCGCAATCCTCTTTTGTGTCTGCCTCGAGGTTGGAATCAGGCACTGACTTTTGTAGCTCCCAATCCCGATCCGCTGGCGAGACACTCTCCAGATAGCACCACTGTGTCACCGAGTTTCGACAACGATATCGCAGCGACACGTATTCCTGTCTCTATCGAACAACCTATCGTGGCGCAAGGCGACCGTTCAGCCTTTGAGGAGGCAGCCACGGACCTTTACGAGTGGCTGTCTCTAATACGACTCGGCAGCCCACGGATCCTCCAAAGCGACACCATCGACCCATATCTGTCCCGGTACGAAGCACCAGGCGCGCTTGACGAAAGCATGCCCATCTGCAAAATCTCGTCCACCGGTCTGCTCAGCTCTGCATGGGTGCGCAACCTAGCAACAGATGTCATGACGACCCTGCCCTCTAGAGCCTGGTTCGCCATCAGTGCTACCGAGTTTTCGACCAGCCTCTCGGGCGCCGCTCGGGAAGTGACGATGCTGCGGCCGGAAGAGGTGAAAGATGAGTATCTCCTCTGGGAGATCAGGAGCGCCGAGTGATGGAGAAAGACTCGGAAGAGGAGTATACAGCTGTTTAGTTGGGCGGAGGCTCAAGCCTGTCTTTGGCGAACTTCACGGCTCTCGGTAAGATCCTCGCCAGCAATGGCATCCTCGACCAGTCTCCTCAGTTCCGCTTGGCCGGCGGCTGTGTTAAAGTCATCGCGTTGTGCGAGCTCCTCAATCCGCCTCTTGAACTCCTCATCTACCTCCTGCGGCACGTCCTGCGTTTGATCCATCGTCCCGACCGTCACCTTCATGCCTTCTGGTGGCGGGGGGATGACCTCAGGCATCACGGCTCGTGCCGTCTCCTCTACGGAATCCTCGACCTGGGGTCCCTCCACTTCTCTCAGGTACGCGATGACGTCGGGAAAGTCGCCCTCGGCCTCGTGCTTCTCTCGAGCCGTCAGGCCCTCGGATCCGCGGTGTGCAATGTTGGCGCCCAGCTCCTCGACGAGACACTTTGCGGCCTCGGGGGTCTCGATGACGAACAAGGCAGTCTCATCGTCTTCGTCTGTGAGGTCGACATTGACAGAGAGCTCCTTGACGAGAGTGCGCAGGAGATCGAGGTGGTTGTAGGAGGCAGCGGCGTGGATGAGGGAGTAGCCGTGTTCGTCTTGGGAGGAGGCGAGAGCTGGGTTGGCGCGGAGGAGGGGGAGAAGGTCGGGGTGGTTGTCGGCCGCGAGCAGGAAAGGGTTTTGCGTGGTCATATTGGCAGTTGCTGGTAATGGTCGAGAAGGTTCGCTTTTGTTTTTTGGAAACTTGTCTGAAAGAATACCTGGTTGAAGACGGGAGAGTCTCAGAAGTATGATCACCATTCGACTTTTTTGGCGGGGTCGAGGTTGGACATGACGTACGAGACTACCCTATACCTTAGGTTATCGAGCTGCTGATCCAGGTGGTACATTTGGATACCTCTTTCGTACTGTGGTTTCAGGTTCAGACGTCACTAATCAACTGCTGTGTATCCATAGCCAGATCTCTGGTGCCTCTTCGAATGAACTCAATTTCAGCTCCTCTAACTAGTGATCATGTTTTGTTCGGCGTGACTCTTAATCATCTCGTACCAGTACGGCATGCCTCTAGCAGTTCAATGAACGAGCGAAACACCTTAGATTGCAACCAGGTCTCCGTTGAAACACAGGCAAGGAATTTCTTCATCCAGCCAATTGCCTACGTCCGCTTGATACGTCTGAGTACACCCACCTAAATTGTACTCGACTTTCGGGCGCTGCCCTGTCTCTTCACCATGTCATATTGACCTGGGGTGCTGCTCTTAGTGTGCCAGGTGCCTGCTGTGACTCTTATTGTGTGGCGGGGCCTCCTTCTTTTGCACTCAATGCCTTCGTGTTGCCCTTTCCATTCTGTAAATTTATTTCCACTGCCCCCCTTTTCGTCACGCAGTCTTCCTCAGATTCCAACATCATCTGCTCGTCTTCGCGTTCGATACTCGCCACTTTGCTCATTGACGACATTATCACGTCGACGCGGCCCATCTCAGCCTCGACGCCATTATTTCACCCCACCAACCCCTCCATCGAGCAAAAGAAAGGTCTATCCGCTCTCACATACAAGAAGAGGTATACTGAGCACAACAACACGACGCCAGCTACTGGCCACTCCAGGTCCCATCCCAAAGCCCCTTCAACGAGAGGAAGCGATGGCTGCAGCCGCCAGCGCACAAATGGAGATCCCATACCTGCCACAGGATCCTGCTGAGATCGAACAGATGGTCTCGGCACTCGAGGCCTCTGCGAAGAACAAGGCTAAAAAGGCCTTTTCAGTACGCAAGACAAAGTTCGATGTGGACGGATCTGATCTTACTGTCGACTCGTGGCGAATGCACGACTATGACTATAAGCGTCCTAATCTGCCCACCTACGCCAGAGGTCTCTTCACCACACGCAACCGTCGTGGACAGCATGAGATTGCCGTCAGGGGCTATGACAAGTTTTTCAATGTTGGCGAGGTCCAGAACACAAGATGGGATGCCATTTTGAAGAACACAAAGGGCCCGTACGAGCTGACGCTCAAGGAAAACGGTTGCATCATCTTTGTGTCCGGCCTGGAAGACGGCACATTGCTGGTGTGCAGCAAACACTCCACCGGTGCTCGGACCGACACAACTGTCAGTCATGCCGCTGCAGGCGAAGAACGCCTGGATAGACAACTCGGGTCTGTTGGGAAGACACGGCAGGATCTGGCCCGGGAGTTGTACAACAGGAATGTCACTGCTGTTGCTGAGCTGTGTGACGACAGCTTTGAGGAGCACATCCTGGCTTACGGTCCTGAGAAGGCCGGTCTTTACCTTCACGGAATGAACCTGAACCTGCCCAAGTTTGTCACCTGGGCCAGCCCTCTGGTTCAGCAGTTTGCTGAGCAATGGGGCTTTGTGAAAACCGGCCTCATGGTCATGGATGACATCAACCAGGTCAAGTCTTTTCTCGAGGAGGTGGCTGAGACAGGTGCACATGGTGGGCAAGATGTCGAAGGCTTCGTGATTCGTTGCAAGATGTCTCCAGAGCCTGCCACTCAACCTTACGAAGACTGGTTCTTCAAGTACAAATTCGAAGAACCATATCTCATGTACCGACAGTGGCGCGAGTGCACCAAGGCGTTGATCGCCGGCAAGGTGCCCAAGATACGCAAGCACCAGCTCATTACGGAGGAATACCTCCACTACGTGAAGAGACGACTCGACAATGATCCTCATCTCGGTGAGGCTTACAATCACAACCACGGCATTATCGCGCTGAGGGACGATTTTTTGAAGTTCAAAAACATCAAGGGAGCGGATGCTGCGAATATCGATCCAAGCGACGCTGTTACCACCTCGCGACCTGAGGTCACAGGAGATGTGATTCTGAATCCCATTGCGACCATTGGATGCGGCAAGACAACTCTCGCTCTCGCTTTGACCCATCTGTTTGGTTGGGGACACGTTCAAAATGACAACATTTCGGGTAAGGGACGGCCGCCTCGCTTCACGAAAGCCATCCTAGGCGAGCTCAACGAGCATCCTGCCGTCTTTGCGGACCGCAACAACGCAGGAAAGCATGAGCGCAAGCAGATCCTTCACGATGTGAAGCAGATGAAATTTGATGCGCAAATGGTCTGCCTCAATTTCCGCCACGAAGAGGAGGACCTTGACGAGATCCGGAAGATCACTCATGAGAGAATCATCAAGCGAGGAGACAATCACCAGACGATCCACGCAGCATCTGATGAGAAGAAGTATCTCGGTATCATGGAAGACTTTATCAGGAGGTATGAACCATGCGCACCTCTTACCCAGCCAGACGGTCGGTTCGACTATATCATCCATCTCGACCCAACAGCTGGCACCCGCAAGAATCTGGAGGTCACCATCCAGGAGCTGCACAAAATGTATCCAAATCTGATCAAGGAGGTACCGACCCCAGAACAGCTCGACGCTGCCATGGAGTTTGCCCTTGGGTATCAGCCTGAATTCAAGCACACTCTTCCCGACCGTGGCAAGAAGCAAAAGCAGGCGCAGCAAGCGCAGCAGCCCAAGAAGCCCAAGAAACCCACATTGGAGTATATGGGTGTGAATGTGTCTTCGACGCAAGTGAACCAGCACCTTGAGGAGGCCTTCAACTCGCAGCCAGCGGAAGTGGCCAGGTTCTACCGGCAACTCCAGCAGACGAGAAGGCTACAAGCCAAGTTCCATGTAACGCTTCTCCATCGGGCGGGATCGAGAGAGCACGCAGCTCTGTGGGCAACGTACCAGGCAGCATTTGAGTCGGCAGTGACGGACTGGGACGCGCAAGATCTGCCTGCAGTGGGAGAATGCGAGGTGGAACTTGAGAGGGTAAGAGTGTCCCCCAACACAGACCACGGCGTGTCGCTGACTTGTCTTGTAGGTTGTCTTTGATGATCGCATCATGGCTATCGTGGTGCGGCTGATTGACCAAGAGAAGAAGTGGGAGTGCACGAACCCGGTGGCACACATTACGGTCGGTACGCGTGATAACGCCGTCAAGCCCAAGGAGAGCAACGATCTCCTGAAAAAGTGGCTGTCTACGGGAGCTACGGGGGACGTTCACGAGGTGGTGTTTGAGCCGAAACCAGTGTTGCAAGGGTCGGTGAAGCCTGTGCAGTCCAAGTAAGGAGAGTATATGCGGGTATCTGTAGAGCCTCATGATATCACTAGAGAGACAGGTATTGCCTTGCGAAGTGCGCTGCGCTGAATTCAAGCAAGTATTACCGAGACATTATTCATCATCAACAAAGTCGGAGGCCAGTCTCCCGAAGAAGGGAAGCTCGTATCTGGTTCAGCTTGTCGTCAGCCCAGGTGTGCTTTTGGTCAAGTAGCATGAAGCGAGGGGAACGTACCGATCGAGGACCTCGGCGTCCTGGTAGGCGCGCTTTACCATGAGGGCTATTAAAGCAATGTCGCCGATAAAGAGAACCCAGCTGAGGAAGCTGGACCACGCAAAGAGGAGGTGCAGGACGAGAATAGCGGTGAAGAGCAGAGCAGACTGCCATGCGTGAAACCTGTTTCTTTGCGTCAGCATATAGCCCTGTGATAACAACCTCCTCCCTGTTTTTTCATGGATAAGCAGAACCGTACCTCACGTAATCGCTGTTCCTCTCCAGGATCAAGAGCAAGATGGCACCAAGCGGCGGGCAGGCCAGGTACGCGAGACAAGCCTCATAGTCGAGCCTGATGCCAAGGCTCGTGTCAAACTCGCTGACCTCCGCCGCGTACCCGCCGCCGACAGCACCGGCGGTGTTTCCAAAGCCTTGAGGGTTCGGGGAGTTGCTCCACCCGTTGTTCCTGTTCTGAAAGTCGTCCCAGCCTGCGGAGCTGCCGCCGCGCTGGGGCTGGGGGTGCTGGAGGGGCGGAGGGGAGGCGCCTGCGGCGGCGCCAGGGTGGTGTGGTTGTTGTTGTTGATGCTGTGATTGCGGTGCGAAGGGGGCAGGACGGCGGAAGGAGTCGGTGGAGGCGCGCGGGGAGGATAGGGTGGGCGAGGCGAGGCGGGATTGCTCCGGGGGAGAGGATTGGTAGGGTGCAAAGTCCATGATTGAGGTGATGGTCTTTTTCTGCGCGCGCGTGTGTGTGTGTGGTATGCGCGTACGCGTGACCGCAGTTGAGGGATGGATAGAGGGTTGGATGTGTGCGGTGGGCGGTGAGACTTGGTTGAGTGATGAGCTTGGGTTCGGTGAAGATCTGGAGGCGATGTGGCGGCGATGATAAGCGACGATGAGCGACGATGAGCGAGGTTGTAAGACTGTTCGTGGAGGTTGCGAGCTGTCGTGTCGCAAAGGTTGGAGGTGCTGCTTGAGGCAGGGCGGAGCCGGGTACCTGAGTCGGGGATGTGGGGCGGATTCATGTGCCTGACTATTGCAGTGAAGGGTAGGATGGTGATCCAAGTTGGGGCATGTCTGAGAAGTACTGGACAGGAAGTTATAAATAAGAGGAAGAAAGAGAAAAAATGCAATTCTGATGGGTTGGCATGAACCGCCAATCCTGCTATATTGTTCGTACATGTAGCTCGACAACGTATAGGTACATACGGCCAGAGGGTCTGTGCCTATCCTCCGACCCCCAAGCCCATATCAGACATGATGGTAATATACGGCGACCTTACTCGCCCTCCTTCTTCTCCGCCGCCTCTTCCGTCTTCTTCGGGTTCGCCTCCTCCTCCAGCTGCTCCTTGCGCCCCTCGAGAGCCAGCCACAAGCTCTTGCTGTTGCCCTCGAGTGCGTTCGCGAGACCGAGGCCAGCGCCCTGGAGCATGTTGACGAGCTGCGCGCGCAGCCCGTCGAGGCCGCCCTCGATGCCGCCGACCCAGTTCACGCCCGACTGGTCAAAGATCTTGCCCTCCACGCGGCCGCCGATGAGGAGCAGCTTGGCGAGCCCGTTTTGGCAGATGGGGTCGTGGTAGCCGGGGGACTTTCTGCGCGTCGGCGCGGGGAACTTGCCGGGTACTGGGGAGAGGACGCTGAGCGCCGCGGCGAGGTGCTGCGGTGAGACGGCGGGGAGGGTGAGCGCCGCGACGGGGCCGACCATCAGGGGCTGGAGCTGGGCGTAGGCCGAGTCGGCGGGGGGCTGGCTCTGCTTGATGGTCTCGTAGGCCGCCCGTGACAGGTCGTGGACGATGGGCCCGCGGGTTGTGCGCTCGGTGGTGGCCATGGCGGCGGCGGTTTCCGGGTCGTGCATCTCCACGATCTTGAAGGCCACGTCGAGCATGTTGGTGCGCAGGACCTGCAGGGAGACATGGCTGGCCACGTCCAGAGTGGGGACGCCGCCGGGGAGCGGTGCGGGCGCGGGGACCCTCTGCAAGGCGGCTTTGAGCTCGCGGCGGACGGCGGCCCATTCGACGGCTGTGAGGTTGGAGTGCTGGAAGAAGAGGATGAGGGGGGTGGAGCGCAGGAGGGAGGTGTATGTGCGGATAAGCTGCGACTTTCGGGTCTCGACGGGGCGGGCGGAAGGGGGTTTTGAGGGAGGCGCGTAGTCGATGGGTGCATTGATACCGATCGTCGAGACTGGTGCTGCTTGTGATGTGTGCGTGGTGGTTGAAAATGTGTGACGGGTGGAGGGTGTCGTCGTCGTGAGCACCCGGCGTGCTGTTGAGGATCGAGAGAGGGCGCGCAGGCAGGAGCCCGCTGACCGGGTCAATTCGCGCGACATGATGGCGGTCGAGTCTGTCTGATATGTTTCGTGTCGCTTCCAAAGGGGTTTTCAAATGGCTCGTCAGGGCGGACCACGGATCGGCTCGTCGTGGCTGATCGAACAACGCTTTTCGAGGTTGAGATGGCGCGAGAGAGACACCCTTTGCTGCAGGTGAAAAAAGAGTGGGTCCATGGATCTGGCCTGCGAGGAAGGCCTCGGCTCGGATCAACCAAAAGCCGGGATCTCGGAGCCATTCAAAAGCGGCGAGACACTAAGGCTCAAAGCGGCAAGGGCAGGGAAGCAGGTCGAGCTGGAGCGATTACGCGCGATACTCACTGCCTTGTGAAGCTGCACACTGCCTGCTGCTTGATAACCACCTTTGACTTTTCTCAATCTGCCGTCTCTGTGCTCGACATTTACTAGCTGCTACAAACGGGCGACTCTGTGTACTTCAGACCATCGAATCCCGACAGAAGCACATTCTCAACCCCTCCAGACGATATTCAAAGCGTAGCGTCACCATGTCTACCCTCGAAGAGCTCGACGACCTCGACCGTCAAGAGAAGGAGGAGAAGAGACAGGAGAAGAAGGATGGCGACGAGGACATGAAGGACGCTGAGGAGGACGACATTCTGGACGAGGAGATTCTCGGCCTCAGCACGCAGGACTTGCAGACCCGGAAACGCCTGCTAGAAAACGACTCCCGCATCATGAAGAGCGAGCTGTCACGGCTTTCACACGAGAAGGCCGCCATGGGAGAGAAGATCAAAGACAACAAGGACAAGATTGCAAACAACAGGTAGGTCCCGGGTCCCGTGGACAAAGGATCCAAAGCAGGTTCATTGACATCGTCTCGCAGGCAACTACCATACCTCGTCGGCAACGTCGTCGAGCTGCTCGACCTCGACCCGACAGCCGAGTCCCTCGAGGAGGGCGCCAACATTGACCTCGACGCCACCCGCGTCGGCAAATCCGCAGTCATCAAAACCTCCACCCGCCAGACCATCTTCCTGCCTCTGATAGGTCTGGTAGACTCCGAGGCGCTCAAGCCAGGCGACCTGATTGGTGTCAATAAGGATTCCTACCTCATTCTCGATACGCTGCCGGCCGAGTACGACAGCCGTGTCAAGGCTATGGAGGTCGATGAGAAGCCCACCGAGCAGTACACGGACGTAGGTGGTCTGGACAAGCAGATCGAGGAGCTGGTGGAGGCGATCGTGTGGCCGATGAAGGAGGCAGAGCGCTTCAAGAAGATTGGTATCAAGGCGCCAAAGGGTGCCTTGATGTACGGCCCTCCCGGTACGGGAAAGACGCTTCTCGCTCGAGCCTGCGCCGCCCAGACAGACGCCACATTCCTCAAGCTCGCCGGCCCGCAGCTCGTCCAGATGTTTATTGGAGACGGCGCCAAGCTCGTGCGCGATGCTTTTGCCCTGGCCAAGGAGAAGGCGCCCGCCATCATCTTTATCGACGAGCTCGATGCCGTCGGCACCAAGCGTTTCGACAGCGAGAAGAGCGGTGACAGAGAAGTGCAGCGAACCATGCTGGAGCTCCTCAACCAGCTCGACGGCTTCGCCTCCGACGACCGCATCAAGGTCCTCGCCGCCACCAACAGAGTCGACGTTCTCGACCCGGCGCTGCTGCGTTCCGGTCGTCTCGACCGCAAGATTGAGTTCCCGCTGCCCAATGAGGAGGCGCGCGCGCAGATCCTCAAGATCCACTCGCGCAAGATGACGGTGGACGCGGGCGTCAACTGGGGGGAGCTGGCGCGGAGCACGGACGAGTTTGGCGGTGCGATGCTGAAGGCTGTCTGTGTGGAGGCGGGTATGATCGCACTGCGGTCAGGGAAGAACAAGATCGGGCATGAGCATTATGTGGATGCTATTGCAGAGGTGCAAGCCAAAAAGAAGGACGTAAGTGACGCATCTCTGGAAATTCCCCGCGGTATTGAAGTATTGTTTGCTAACGCTACGTGACAGACCGTCAACTTTTACGCCTAAGAGGTCAAGCAGGAGCTTGTGGATGGAGATTTTGGGTCTGGTCCGAGATTCTTGTCTAGCGGAGGTCATGCCCAGCAGCATGGTCATTCTGCTGAATGGGATCTCTCCTCTGGGTTGTGACCATTCATCCCACTCTTTCAGAGACGACGACCCGGATGGCCAGTGTATGACAATAGAAACCTGATGTAATCATCGTATAAAGTCTTCTGTGAACAATGTTGAACATCGCAAGAATGTTAAGAGACCGCAAGGATGTGTTGATATCCACGCAGAGCTCTACGCCAGTGTCACGCGCTGATGATTTGAAGTTTGCCTGTTGTACATAATGCAGATTCCAGACTCGTACCCTGCAGCCTCCAACTACTTCTTGATGCGAAGAGGCCGTCGATACTTGACTGTGCATTTATTGTCACTTTGTCTATATCGGGGAAAGCCCTGGGAATGAAGCTGCCTTATTTGCCTAATGAGCTGAAACTATTGAGAGTAGCTCGGTGTTGTGAGCTCTACACTGCCAAGGAAAACGTGTTGGCTCCGAAAGACTGGACAGCACTGCACTGTAGATCAAGCGTGGACAATTCGGGTTAGCTGTCAGGTTTTACTGGCAAGCCATGATGAGTTCTTTGTCAACTGCAAGGAAGCTAAGGAGCTGCCTGCTTAGCCGCTGATGGTACTCTTTTTTTTTCTTCGATGGACTGCCGGGGGCCATTACGTCATGATTGACGCGAAGCTCGCAGCCACAGTTTGGGGAAATTCACGACCGTGCTCTGGTCCTTGATTGTGACGGCATCACAGATCGAATCTGTTCTCACAACGCGTTTTTTCTGTGATATTCGAATACCGAGTACATCTCAACAGGCAGATGCATCAAGATTCATTCACAAACATCAGTGACGTGGTAAAAGGCGGTTGACATACAAGTAACATTTCACGAAAGCTCGAGCGCCACAGGCTGGCCAGCCACACTTTCTGATGATGACGTGATGGGTGAAGCCTGTCAGTGTGGAATGCCAGCGAAACCCCCCAGTAAAATAACAAGAATAAGCTCGGTCGCATCGGTGAGAGCGCCTGTGAAGCTGCAGCTCCCCGGTGACATTTACAGGGCCCTGACTGCCCGGGGGGACGATCGTCACCCGCAAGTAGCGGAGGAACTGCTCCATCATTACCTCACCGTGCCATGCTTCGGTGCTCTTCTGTGCTGTGCTGTGCTGTGCTGTGCTGTGCTGTGCTGTGCTGTGCTGTGCTATGCGCAAGCTCGTGCTCGTGCTCTCCCTTGTCTCTCTTTCTGGCTGCTGCCATGCTGAGCTGGATCGATTCATTACCGACGATTGCCCTCTTCCCCCTCCTTCTCTTCCTTCCTTTTCTCCTTGTTTTCCCATCTCCAACAACCACATTCCTCATCTGCCTCCCGTCCGCGTTGATCTGCTGCACGTAGGCTCGCAGTTCCTGAGATACCCGTTTCCCTTTCCCACATCAAACGCGTGAGCCTGCTGGAGGTTCGCTCTACGTCATCATGAGATTCAACGCCGTTTTGGCCGCGTCTATGGCCATTGCTGGTGCCGTTGCCAGCAGCTGGTTCCCTGGCACAAAGGCTGGTAAGTTTATTCCTGTAAGATTCTGAGAGCTCTCGAGGCAGTGTGCCTGTGAGCATGAGCTCGAGATACCAGTCGGCACCCTTCCTGATGCTGACTGAAACTTTTCTCAAGCTTACAACAAGTGGCACGAGACCGAGCTTGAGCGCTGGCTCTCCGACCACTCTATTCCCTACCCTTCTCCTGCCGAGCGCAAGGATCTTGAAAGCCTCGTCGAGAAAAACTGGAATGAATACGTCGTCGCTCCCTACAACAGCTGGGACACCGCTGAGCTGAGCAACTACCTCCAGGCCAAGGGCCAACAGGCCCAGAACGAGGCTGCCGCCAACAAGGACAGCCTGATCGCTCAGGTCCGCCAGAACTGGTACGAGACCGAGGAGAAGGCCGAGGCTGGCTGGGCCAGCGTTAAGGACTGGATCCTCGACACCTGGACCGACAGCCAGCTCAAGGCTTTCTGTGACAAGCGTGGTGTTCCCGTTCCCCAGCCTCGCCAGCGCGATACTGTTCTCCAGAAGGCCCGCTCCCAGTACGAGTCCATTGCTCAGCAGCTCGGAGAGACTGCTGCTTACCCCGGCAACTGGCTCTATGAGACTTGGACCGAGTCCGACCTCAAGGAGTGGCTCGACACCCACGGTTTCCCTGCCCCCCAGCCTTCTAGCCGCGACAAGCTCATCGCCTCTGTCCGCCGCAACTCCCGCCTCGCGTACCTCAAGGCCCAGGCTCAGGCTGCTGATGCCACCGCCAGCGCCAAGGCTTCCTACGCTACCCTGACTGATATGATCATTGACGCCTGGAGCGAGACCCAGCTCAAGGAGTTCTGCGACAAGAACGGCATCCCCGTCCCCCAGGGCACCAAGGCCAACGAGCTCCGTGCCCTCGTCCGCAAGAACCGCGCTGATATCCTCAACGACAACGTCTCTGCCACGGCCGCTTCTGCCTTTGGCGCTGCCACCTCCAACGCCCAGAACCAGTACGCCAAGGCCACTGACAACGCCTCCCTCGCTGCTCAGGACGCCTTCAACCAGGCCGTCGGTGCCTGGTCTGCCAGCCGTCTCAAGTCCTACCTCGACTCTCGTGGGATTCCCGTCCCTCAGGGCTCCAACCAGGATGAGCTCAAGGCCCTCGTCCGCAAGCACGGCCACAAGGCTTCCACTGGCTACACTGCCTGGACTTTTGACGACTTCAGCGCCGACAACATCAAGGCCTACCTGCAAAAGCACGGTGACGAGGCTGCCAAGGAGGCTGCCGCCAAGAAGGACGCTTCCCGCGACGAGCTGTACAGCGCCGCTCAGTCTGCCTACTCTTCCGCTTCCAAGACTGGTGGCGCCAACTACGCTGCCGCTACCAACTACCTTTCCAGCCTCGCCAGCTCTGCGAAGAAGGATGCCTTTGACAGCTGGTCCGAGACCGAGCTCAAGGCCTACCTTGACAGCTACGGCGTTCCCGTTCCTCAGGGCTCCAAGGTTGAGGAGCTCAGGGCTGCCGCCCGCAAGCAGTCCAACTACTTCCGCTACGGTACCAGCTCTCCCGGTGGCACTGTTCTCGCTCAGCTCGAGGAGACTGTCCAGAACGGCTGGAACTGGATTGCCAAGCAGCTCAAGCTCGGTGGCATCGCTGCTGAGGAGCAGGCTGCCAAGGCTTCCACCGAGGCTTCTGCCAAGGCCAAGGCTGCCAAGGCCGAGCTGTAAAGTAGTCAAGCGTCCATATCGTGCTACGATATCCACGGACGAGGTCGACGTTCACGGCACGAATCTGTCGTCGAACCTTATTGTAACATCCTGACAGAAAAGAAGCGAATGAGCGAAAGAAGTCGAAAGGACGCTCATACCGCCGTGAAGAGAGGAATAATATTGCTAAAGGAAAGGGGGGAAGATGCGTGCGAGTTGTGGATTTGGCTTTATTTTGGTTTCGTTTGACGACGACATGATACGCCGGCGTGACTCGGGGGCTTTTTTGGTGTTCCGTTTGTTCACTGACAGGAAGGAAACGGCCACGGCTTGGGAGTCGCTTTTGTTTTATGCTCTGCCTTAGCACTAGTCTATTCCGTCGAGTTGATTTATCATAAGTCTTATTTCCATTACTGACTTGATGTGTCTATTTGCAGGTGAACACCATCTAACTGAATCGCCCATTGGAAGCATTTTGTGAGTGCGCTCATTGGAATATGCTCAGATCGATCGAGTCAGCAATGGCTTTGTAGCCTGTCGGGTTCATGTGCAGGTGGTCGCCGTCGTCGTACTTTTCCAGCAAGATGGTCTTGTTGCTGGGATCCCTCACGACCTTGTCAAAGTCAAAAACGCCATCGTACACGTCCGAGGAACGAATCCACTCGTTGACCCTCTGCCTCGTCTTCTCCCTCTCCGGATGACCGTAGACCTGCTCGGGCCCCGTAAAGGGCGTGAGGGTCGCGCCAAACACCTTGATCCCGTGGCTGTGCAGGCGGGTGACGATCTGCTGGTAGGCCTGGATGACGCGGTCACCGACGGCGGACTGGGCGGCGGGGACGGGGTCGGTAGTGCCAATGTCGTTTACGCCGTGGAAGACGATGGTGTGTGTGACGGAGGCGTGAGCGAGGATGTCGCGGTCGATGCGGGAGAGGGCGTTGGGGCCGAGGCCGTCCTGGAGGAGGCGGTTGCCGCCGGCGGCCTCGTTGATGGAGGCGAGGGGCACGGAGGCGGACACGAGGCGGCGGGAGAGGATGTCGGGCCAGCGGTTGTTTTTGTTAGTGGTTGAGCCGCGGCCGTCGGTGAGGGAGTCGCCGAGGAGGGCGAGGGTGGAGTAGTCTGGGGGGAGGAGGGAGGAGACGGCGGAGATAAAGTACCAGTGGTCTACCTTTCCGGAGGCGGAGGAGCAGGCGACGTCGCGGGCGCTGACGCGGTCACCAGGGGTGAAGAAGCTGGTGGTGCGGGAGCCCGGGTGGGAGGTGATGAGGTTGGTCTGCTGGCCGTCCTCGAGGTAGATGCTGATGGTGAGGACGGTATGGGCAGGGAGGGGGTCTTCGAAGGTGATGGGGTCGGAGACGACGAGAGCGCCGTTGGGGACGCTGAAGGAGGAGGTGCCGGAGAAGGTGAGAGATTTGAGAGTGGAGGTGCGGATGGAGGAGACGCCGAGGGACTGCTTGGAGGGGAGGGCGACGGTGACGGAGGTCAGTGGGAGGGGGGTGACGCCGAAGGCGTTGGAGATTTCGAGGCGGATAGTGGTGGCTGGGGCGGTGAGGACGATGCTCTGACGGATGGTGGTGTTTTGAAAGACGACGTTGGTTCCGTTCTGGTGGTGTCAGGAGATGCTGTGTTGCGGAGGAGGAGGAGGAGGAGGGAGAGAAGGGGGTTCATGACGGGGCAGAAGGGGGATGGACTCACGAAAGGAGGAGGAGGGAGGTTGGCCGGCTCGGTGAGCTGAGGCATGGCCCCCCAGATCTTGACCCATTTATTGTTCGAGGCATTGCTGTCACCCTGAGCGGCTGTGAATGAAGTGAACGAGAGAAGGGCGATGGTGCTCAGCACGAGCTTGCCAATGCCGAAGAACCTCATCGTGCAAGTGGGATCCTAAGGAACTGGACAATTGATAAATGTTGGGCAATCGCAATGACGCAGTTCACGACAGCAGGACACTCATGGCGATTGATTGAGAAGGGATCGTCTGGGCTATATACCTACGGCTAAGGCCCCGAACTTTGTTGGTTCGAGAGGGGAGAATGTTTGTCCGTACCTGATTCCATGCGACATGTACATATGCAGTCGGTTTCGCGATCTAATCAGAATCCCAGGCTTGTGAGAGGCGCGTATAAATCAGCCGGACTGAACTTGGGAGCTTCCCGATTTGTCGATCGGACGGGCATTTGTCGTTCGGCATTTAGCCTGTCAAGGGGGCCGTGGAGCCGTCTCCTCTCCTCTCCAGAAAGCAATCCTGGTCTGGGTGTATGGGCCGGCCGGCATTAGATTTCCCGGCGACTAGGCAAAATGGCACGGGAAGAAGTCCGTTGCAATGACTCGCATGCAGTAGGTGGACGGAAGCAGCCAGATGATAGTGTGATCAATGTAGTTGGGATGTCTTGTCAATTGAACACCAAGAGATACCTACTATGGTATATGTACAGCTTTTAAAAAAGAGAAATCACAATACGCCGCCGCTCCTCGGAAGATGAAGCCCATGCCAACAAAACAGCACTCTTTTCTTTCTTTTCTGTTTTTTGTTTCGAGTCCTTTCCCACTCTACTTCCTCACGCCCAGAGCCTACACGTGCCGTCCGCACCAGCGCTGATGCACCACGGGTGCTTGGGGTGCCAGTCAATGTCCAGGACACCCAGCTTGTCGACCACCTTGTGCCCGCTCAGCATCTTGACGGGCACGATCGTCGCGTTCTCCATCAGGTCCGAGACGACCTTTCCGTGGAAGATCTGCAGGGTGCCGTCGTCGCTGGCGTCGGCAAACAGCGGCAGGCCGCGGTGGTACTTGACGGCGCGGATCGCCTGCTCGTGGAAGCGCATCGTCTTGAAGGGCCGGTTGGAGAGGTCGAGGTCGTGCCAGAGCAGGCGGCGGTCGTAGGAGCCGACGATGAGGTTGTCGCCGCCGGGGTGCACGTCAAAGGACGAGATCCACTTTGCGCCCGGCTGCACGATCTTGACGAGCTCCTGGCGCTGCAGGTCGTAGCAGCGGATCATGCGCTGGGTGGCGACGAAGAAGAGCGGGCGCGAGGGGTGAAAGTGCGCCGTCTGCGCGAGGCCGGGGAGGCGGCGGAAGGGGATCTGCGAGAGGTGCTTGGAGAGCGTGTGGATGGCGACCGAGGAGCGCTGCCCGGTGGGGGACACGGAGCAGAGGAACTCGCCGCGGCGGTGCCACGAGATGGTCTTGACGAGCACGCGAGAGGTGGCGCGGAGAAGGACGCCCTGCTCCTCGAGGCGGGCGCCGGGACGGGACCACTTGGCGGGCGGCTCCTTTTTGGCGGCCGTCTCGGCGATGGTGGACGGGCCGTTGGTGGCGGCGTAGCCGAAGCCGGCGTTGAGAATGTCGCGCGAGTGGGCGTCGACGGAGGAGGGCGCGATGGTCGGCACGATGAAGAAGATGTCCTCGCCCGCGGCCGCCGCGAGGATGAAGGTGTCCTTGGTAGGGCGCCAGCGGACCATGTTGACGGGCTCGTCCGAGGACACGGTGGCCGACCATTCCTGGTGACCGTTGACGGACCAGACGCGGACGCTGCCGTCGTCGCCGCCGGACGCGATCCACTCGCCGTCGGGGGAGAAGGCGACGGAGCGGACGCGGCCGTTGTGCCCGCGGAAGATGGTCTGGCACAGCGTCGGGAAGGGCTTGAGGTCCTCGGGGCGCGGCAGCTTGGGAAGCAGGGAGTCCGGGTCGATGTTGAGGCGGTTCTTGCGCACGCGCGGCGCGAGGTAGAGGTCGAGGCACCGCTCGAAACGCTCCTTGACGAGCTCGCCGTAGCCGGGGACCTTGCGCAGGGCGTCAAATTTGGCGGGG
Organism: Parasarocladium wereldwijsianum; assembly: GCA_036250105.1. Classification (NCBI taxonomy): domain Eukaryota; kingdom Fungi; phylum Ascomycota; class Sordariomycetes; order Hypocreales; family Sarocladiaceae; genus Parasarocladium; species Parasarocladium wereldwijsianum. The sequence goes on from JAXOUE010000004.1 coordinate 401,293, forward strand.
AGGTACTCCTTCTCGCGCTCCTCCGGGTCCAGGCTCTCCCAGTGGGCCCTCTCCTCGGCCGTGGGCAGGTACTCGGGCGGCGGGTTGTAGCTCAGGTCGTAGCCCGGCGGCGGCAGCTTGGGCGCGGGGATGTTCATGACGTTGGGCTCCTGGGCCTCCTCGTTGGCCCACAGGTCGTACTGCGTCTCGTCGCGCTCCTCCTCCTCCTTCTGGCGCTCCTCCTCGGGCTTGTACGGCAGGATGCGGCCCTCCTTGATGGCGCGCACCATCTTGGCTACGCGCTTGGCCTCGTGCTTGGAGGGGACGAAACGGCGCTTGGGCTCGGGGGCGGCGCTGAGGGGCATCTCCTCCTCGATGCTGGTAAAGTAGGGAACCATGTCCTGCGGTCGTGTGATTAGTATGCGAAAGCCCAGGACTCGGGGAAAAAGAAGAAGAAAAAAGAAGAAAAAAAAAAGGGATACCCAAAGGTAATAGAACGTACAGGATACGGGTCGTAGTTGTCCGTGGGGATCTCCTTTTGCTGCAGACGACGCAGAAGCTCCAGCTCGTCCTGGCTCAGGTTCAGGGGCTTGCCAGTCTGAGGATCCACGAGGCCAGTAAAACCCTTGGGCACCTCGATGCTGTCGAGCAGGGCGTCCAGAGCATCACCGGCAGCTGGGCGCATCACCTTCTTTCCGTTGATGTCGTAACCGATGTGGGGGTAAGAGTCGTAGAAAGACAAGGGGATGTTGCCGATCGTGTTGGCGGCCTCGCCGGCGTCTGTGTCGTCGCTATCGTATACGGGGTTGATCTCGTCGTAGATGTACCGCTCGTTGCCGTTGGCATCCTTGACCGTCTTGTAGTTGGGCTTGTCGGCATCGTCGTCTTGGCCGCGCAGGCTCAAGTCCTTCATGCCCTCCACCTCGGAGCCCACGGCCGTTGACGCGTTATCAAAGTCCTCGTCCTCGTCCTCATCCTCTTCTTGGTCGTCCTCCTCGTCGGGGCTCACGCTGCCCAGCGAGTCCTCCTCACCATCATCCTCGAAATCCTCGTCCACCTCGTCGTCCGAGTCGTCCGACAGGATACCCTCGAGGGTCGCACCGTTGAGCTCATCGTCGGACTCTTCCGGCTGGGGCGCATTGCGCTTGAGCGACTGTTTCCGTGGGGGCGCCATTGTGGGTTGTGTGTGTTATATCGACCAAAGTCTTCCCGTGAAGCAGCCGGCGGGAAAAAGTGTGGATGGGATGGGTGATATCGCTGGCTGCGCTCAAGCTGGAACTTTTTTTTTTGTTATCGATAATCTGACCCTAACCCTCCACAGAACATCGTTCCATACCCTAACCCTTGAACGAGCTTTCCGGGCGCCGGAGGTGGGTCTCAGAGCACCGGTAGGAGCCGCACCGGTAGGCATGAACGATGGAATCTGATGACTTCGCCATCGAAATAACATGCGTAGTGACAGACTGGGAAAGAAATTACAATGATATAGCAGCTTCTCATTCGATCACGAGACACAGCTGGTCACCTTATTGTAATCTCCATCCCGTCGCCGAGATGCCTTACAGTACCGGGGTTAGGCTTACGGCAAGCTCCTGGTCACTCGTTGTCCCGGCAACAGCCACTGCCGGCCGACCGATTTGCCTTGTTGCATCAACAATTTGGTCAACAAGGGGAAACAAATCCTTCCACATCACATTACGCAAAAGAAAGATTATTGTTCAGACTTTACGATGGGCCAGAAAGTCAAGACTGAGATTGAGATTCACGCCCCGCCGGCGGTGGTGCAGAAAACGGTACGTGCCGAGACAAGAGAGGAACGGACCTCTTTTTTTTTATGGAATGCCAAGTCGCAACGCATGGATATGAGACCTAAGCGACAGACGAGGTCCCGCTAACGCTATGAACCCTTTCTGGTTTGAACAGTTTCTCGACTTCAAAGCGTATCCCAAGTGGTCACACTGGACGATTGTCGGGAGAGACAATGCCGGTCCAAACGGCGAGGACTTGAAGAGCGGCGACGTCGTGGATGTCAAGATGGGCGGCGGCATGGGCTTTGCGCCGGTGATCAAGGTACGCCGACTTGTGAGAGGATCATCAGTATTCTGTGGCACTGGCAGAGCTGATTAAGGGAATCATCATATCAGGAAAACAAGGAGGGCCACTTTAGCTGGCTCGGCAGCCTGCCGTACATCTTCACCGGCAAGCACCAGTTTCACTTCAAACCCAGCGAGAAGAACCCCGGCGGCACGCTGTTTCGGCAGGAGGAGACGTTTACGGGTGCGCTGTCTTTTATGATGCGGGCGGGGAGCAGTCTGTGGCAGAGCACGGTGACGGGGTGGGAGAAGTTTGACAGGGATCTCAAGAAGGAGGCGGAGAGACGGTACAGGAATTGATTGCGAGCGTGTTTGACCTGGGAGTATTGGGATCTTGACGATTACGAGGTCTGTTTTGATATTTGGATACGAAATCATGAGAAATCGACAAGTCGAATGATAGCTTTGTGTGGATCTGGGATTCCCTCACTTCAATTGTGAAGACCCGAGTTACAGGGTAAGGTGGAGAGACCACAGTGATTCGTCATTGCTCTTGTCGATAACGCTCGCGAGTCAGTCTCCACCATGTGACGCGGTGACGCGGGTTAGGCTGCTCTTTCGCCTGCCAGCCAGCCTGAGCCGCGGCGCTCCATATGGAGGTTGCGTACGCGGGTCTCCAAGGACCTTTAGACTTTTTGAGACATTCGGCATCTCTTTGCGTCACCCCCCCAACCTGTTTTCGCAACGGAAAAAAAAAAACTCTTGCTTTGCTAGAGTGTTCTCCCAATTTTTCGACTTTGGAAATCGTTGAGGCAAGCGAGATTTCTTCATGGCTAATACCTCGAGCTCCAATCTGATGAGTGTCCCATACGGAGAGCCCGGCTGGACCGGCTTTTGGGGCGAGAAGACGTCGACGCTGAACTTTTGTGAGGAGGTGAGTCCGTTTTTCGAGGGGAAATCGAATACTTTCAAAGTTCGCGTACTGATGAATCTCAGGACTATGTCATGTCTTATTACTGCGCAGAGGTCTGCAATGTACGTTTCCTCACGGCAGAGCCGCATCGTCTTTCACGTGTGTACGACTAACCATCCACGTGACAGACCGTGACTAACGCCATCTTTCTCTGGCTTGGCATCAAGGGGCTGCGGAGCTGCATCAAGCAAGGGCATCCGGGAATCTTTGTCGTGGCCTTTATCGGGTACCTCTGCGTCGGGATGGGATCCATCTCCTTCCACGCCACGCTCAAGTGTAAGTCTCTTGTTACGAACGGACATCGTGCGTGAAGAAAAGACTGACACGGACGTTGGTGCATAGACCCGATGCAGCTTATCGATGAGCTGGGGATGATTTACACCACTTGCCTTATGATGTACGCCAGTTTCGGGTTCAGAAGATCTCCTCAGTTTCAGGTTGGTTTGGGCGCTGGGTTGCTGGCGCTCGCTGCCTTCATCACGGTAACGATCCCCCGCGCTCCCGTCAAAGTTGGAAGGATTTGAATGCTGACTCTAAAACGACAGGGCTATTACCACTGGACCAAAGACCCTGTCTTCCACCAGACTGCTTACGCCCTCCTCACGGCAACTGTTCTGTTCCGGAGCATGTGGGTGATGGAGTCTGATCTTCGTCCGGCTCTCAAGGCCAAGAGCCACCAACACGCGAGCCATGTGCTCCGCACAATGTGGCAGATGATTGCGATGGGTCTGGGTGTCTTCCTGGGCGGTTTCTTCATCTGGAACCTCGACAACATCTTCTGCGAGCAGGCGAGGGGGTACAGGCGTCTGATCGGGCTGCCATGGGGCGTTGTTCTGGAGGGTCACGCGTGGTGGCATTTGATGACCGGTCTTGGAGGTACGTTCTTTTCCCCCTCTGCTGAGGCTTGCGACGGACGACTGATATGCTGACATGGCACAGCGTACTACTACATCACCTGGGGTGTTTGGCTGCGTCACTGCCTTTCGGGCAATGACGGTCAGTTCAGCCTTCACTGGCCTCACCTGTGGTCCATTCCAGAGGTTCGCCGGGTGAACGGCGCCAAGATTGCAAAGAAGTCGCAGTGAAACCGGGCGCGAGCGGGGGAGCAGAGCATACCACTGCTGTTGCGGTTGGTGCTCAGCGAATTTGCAAGCTAGAACGGGGCCAAACCGCGGCATAGAAACAGTAGAGAGAGTAAGCTTGTGTATAGATCTGGGCTCCTTTGTTTCTAGAAATAAAAGCAAGCGGCTGTTTCGAGTTACTATAGCAAAAAAGCAATAAACTATTAGGCTGTCTCGCACGGCAATGGTGGATTCTTGGAGCACGGTCAGAGTGGCCAACAATGAAGCTAGGATGTGGCGCACTGTAGGCTGTGGCGGGTTCGTTGCTGCTTTAACCAGGGCCTTGCGAGGCGTGGTGTGGTTGATCGCGTCCTCTAGTCCAGGGTAAGAAGGTGTTGGCCCCTCCGTGAGGGACTGTCAAGGTGATCCGATCCGCCTTGGGATTGCCTCAGCTCTGGCATCAGCTCACTCGTCCATTCCTACTTTGCTGCTTATTTCGGGCATCTTCATCCGAATAAGTTTTTACTCAGTCTCGGCTCAAACAGCACTTGTGCTGCCAATCCGCCCCTCATCGCTATTCACATCTGCTGCAAAACTCGCACACAAAACATCCCCACCATGTCTATCCCCAACGAAGCTCTGCAGAAGGTATGTCTATGCAAACTCCTCATGCTGCGACTAATGGAGTCATGCCCAACGGTCAGAGATAGAGAGGGCCATGCTAATTCAGAAACCTTGCAGCTGGTGCAGGAGATTGAGCAGCAGGCCATCCAGGCCCAGCAGCAGATTGGCATCGCCAGGGGCCAGATCGGTATGAAGCAGCGGGAGCAGCGGCTCGTTAAGCTCACGCTCGGCGAGCTGGAGCCGCTGGGAGAGGACGCCGTTGTCTACGAGGGGACAGGAAAAATGTGAGTTTCCTCCCCTTTGAGAGCAAAAACCGTGCGAGAGTGAATGATAGGGCTGCGCGCATGGAGAAAAACAAGAGGAACACACGCAAAGAGTGGGATGATATACTGATATACGGTGATTTGATAGGTTTCTCCAGCTTCCCGTCACCGATTTGAAAAAGAAGCTGGATGATCAGGGCAAGGCGTTGGTCAGTGACGTTGAGAACCTGAACAAGAGGCTGGTGTACCTGGAGACGACACACAAGAACAGCAGGGAGCACATTGAGCAGATGCTGAAGGGACGCTGAGCCGCCTACGAAGTGAAGATGAGCTGGATATGACGGGGTCGAAAGGCAACTAGAAGCAGATGGTGGCGCGTGGCTGGCCGACGAGGATGGCAAGCAGGACGAATTCGCGGTGGTGTTGTCTCGGAAAGGCGCTGTGCGGCCTATGTTTTGTCGACGGTGCCGCGTGAATCGCAAAAGGAGCTCAGACGAAGCTCAAGAGGAAAAAGGGAGACCGGAAAAGGTGAACATATCTGTGGCGTGACGCAGAGCGCGAGCGCTGTGGGTGTGATGGCTGGAGATGGTGTCTGTGAGGGCATGCTGCCAGAGCGCTCATCAACAATATAGAGATGGACTTGAGCGTCCGATATGGATGGAAGGCGAGTCATATGAGGCTTCTCGAGAATATACTTGTATAAGATAAGTCTGATCGTGTGTCTGCCACCGTCTTATTGATCACGTGCTTCGCTCAGTGGAGCTCAACTTACCCGGGACCAGCGCATCGCTCCGCAGCACAAAGAGACGATGGCCAGATGGAACAATCCAGACCAGTGTATTCACCGTGGCGCATTCGATGATTCTCTTCCTCACCGCCTACCGTTTTTCACTCGAGAATCTCTACCAGGATACGCGTCCGCCAAGTGTGAGTGTGTCCCAAGTTTCATTATAAGCAGCGTGGCACCAAAACCCAGCACCACTGTCCCGATTCAGCAGCATACAGCGACGGCGAAGCGATTTCCTTCTTTTCCTGCAGTTCAGGTTGCACGACATGAAAGTGTAGCGACCAGCATGATATGCGAACATGCCGTGATGCCCTGCTTTCCTTTGTCTCTTTTGTTCACATGGTGAATGACATTTGTAGCGCCTCGTGAATGGATGACGCAAAAGAAGGCGGGACTTGCTGGGTTTTCCCACACCACCCCCTTAGTCGATTCTATCGTGATGAATCTGATGGATCAGATCAGGCAATACACAAAAGTGAATAGAAACAACTCAGTTAATAGTCTACTTTGCTGGCCTTGGCCCTGGGTGGTCGCGGGCCGGCCCCCAAAGTTGGGACCGTCTCGCCAAAGCGCCGTCGCTAAGACGTTAGCCGCGCCAGGGACAGGGGGGGTCGAATGAGGGGAGGTTGGGCTTGGTTGACCTCGAACGTGATAGCCCATCAATCGACCACCAGAGAACGAGTCGACTGGTACAACTGAATCCCCGAACCAACCGTTCACGCCGGCATAGCCAGGTGAATCTTGATAAGAAGAACCGGGAGGATTCCTGGGAGGGGGATCGATGCCTCTGCAGCCATGACCCTGTCCCACACCCTGGTCGTTTGCTGGCTTTCCTGTCAGCCCTAGCAAGCCGCAGAGCGCTAAATATAGGCAACAAGAGTCGAACTTGGCCTGGGCAGGGCAGAAGCAGGGCTCGCAAAGGAGCGAGAGGGGCACTGGCACTGGCAGAGGGGCAGCAGCAGGAAGAGGAGGAAGAGGAGGAGGCGCCATGAAGGGGGGTTGAGAGGACAATCGGTTGGTCCAGGCGCAGACGAGGCCGATGATATTACAGCTGACAGTCTGACTGACCCCTCCCTAGGCTTTTCGTCTTTTCGTCTCCTTCGCCGTCCTCGTCTGGCTGACTTGCCCTTTTCTCTCCAGAGTGACTCTGCTCCCAACACGCCTGTGTGAGTGAGGCAGCCTGTGACAGTTTGACAGCAACGCAGTGACCGCTCTCTATCTGTTCTCTTTACAGGGTACCTTGTTGCTCTTAGTTTTTTACTGCTGCTCTCATCCCATTCTCGTGGTGACCGTGTTCAGGGTCGTGCTTATCCTGCCCGGGACGACTCGTCCACCAGCATCTCCCACTCACCTCACCACCTTTCCTGTTGCCTCGAGATACCAAGCCTTTTTGAACGCACACAGCATCGAGAAGAAACACCGTAACCACCACCACCACCATGGCCTTCTGGTCCGACGACGAGGACATTGACGTCCGCGTCCGCCACACCCACCAACCCCGCGGCCCTGTCCGCTACGTCGCCTCCCCTCCTCAGCCTCAACCTCGCTACTACGCGCCTCAGCAGCCCGCCTACCTCATCCCCGAGAATCACCAGACTCTCATCCGCACCGGTTCCCGCTCGCGCTCGCGCTCCCGCAACCGCCGCGACTCGAGCCCGCCTCGCTTCCAGCAGCCGCCCCCACCCCCGCAGCCCATCATCGTCGACAACCGCACCTACAACCAGCGCCGCGAGTCCTCCTCCAGCGGCTCCTCGCGCTCGCGATCCCGCGACCGCTCCCGCGACCGTGACCGTGACCGCCGCGCCCTCGCCCGCCCGGGCGCCCAGTACCAGACCCGCGAGGAATGGGAGGCCGAGCAGGCCCGCAAGGACCTCGAGCGCATGCGCCTCACCACGCGCCAGGAGGAGGAGAACCGCCGCCGCGCAAAGGAACTCCAGGACGACTATGAGCTGCGCAGCGCCAAGCGGGAGCTCGATGAGATTCGCGCGCGGGAGACGCAGGCGCAGCAGGAGGCGCGGATCAAAAAGGAACTCGAGCTCAAGCGGCTGAAGGAGGAGGAGGAGGAGGCCGCGGAGAAGGCGCGCCGCGACAAGGAGGCGAGGGAAGCCGTGGAGCGGTACAAGCGTGCTGAGGCGGAGAGGATCCAGCGCGAGAGGGAGGCGCGGGAGAAGCAGGAGGCTGAGTACAAGCAGCGGATGCGGGAGGACCTGGCCAAGAGCGGGCTGGATACGGAGAGCATCGAGGCGATCTTGGCGGGGAAGAAGATGGAAAAGGAGAAAAAGGAAAAGGAGAAACAGCAGCAGCAGCAGCAGCAGGAGGTCGCGAGGCCGACGTACACGAGGATGAGGCGGACGCATCTGAGCATTGAGACGCTGCGAACGTTCAAGGTGGACTGGGAGTTTGATCAGGTAAGGATTTGTCTCTCTGTTTGTGTTTTCTTCTTCTTCTTCTTCTTCTTCTTCCTTTTGTCGAATCTAAACCGAATGCGCTAACCCTGCATCTTTTACAGGACCCCGAGTTTGTCCTCATCAAGCGCCGCGTCCCCGACTGGGAGCAGGACCAGTTCTGGAACCACACCCGCGTGATCCGCGAGACGAGGCGGAGCAGCGGCCACAGCGGGATGCTGATGGTCGAGGAGAAGCGCTCCTCGCGGCGCGAAAAGTCGCCCGATCCCCAGTTTGAGTGGGTGCGCAAGAAGGAGAGGAGGAGGAGCAAGTCGCCTGGGTTGTTGATGTACCTGGCGGGGGGGAGGCCGAGCTGAGGAACGTTTGAATTGAGGCGATAACGACGATGATGATGAGAAAAGAACGACCAGAGGAAGATTCATGGATTGGGGTGTTTTGGAATGTTTGTGCTGTTCCTGCGCTGTTTTTGAGTGTCGATTTGACATTTTCTCTCTTTTCTTTACCCTCTTTACCACTGTTGGGTCGTTTTATGCCGTGGGCTCCAAGTGGGAAGCAGACGAGTTACTTTGCAGATTCCCACGTTCACGATCAAGACAATTTCAATACAAGGAAGGTTTATATATAATCTCGTTTTATTCATATGCATTCAGCTGAGGGGAGAGTCACGACACGAAGCATCTCTGGGTATCACGCACGCCTCGTCACATCCTCCTGACCTGCTCCTCCGCGTCCCGCGACTGAAATCGCCGAATCAGATCCTCATACAGCGTCCACGCCAGTGCCGAGCTGATGGCCTTGCGGCTCATCCTCAGCGCCAGGCCGTCCCACAGCGATCGGACGCCATCCTCCACGACCATCTTCTTGGCAGCGTGCCATGTGTTTCTGTACTCGTGGGGCCGGAGCTGGATGCGCGTTTTAACGGCGTCGAACGGGTTGGACAGCGCGGAGCAAGCCGCACCGGAGAGGATGGCGGCGCTAAAGTTGACGGTGCTGGCGAGCGACGCACCCATGCGGGTGTGCTGTTCCCTCGAGTCGGCGTGCAGGCGGGTCCCGATCTCGGTCTTGAGCAGCTCGTAGAGCAGAACGTAGGTGCCCGCGTAGGGAGCGTCGCGGATGGCCGTCGCGCCGAAGCCGGAAAACAGCCCGCGGAACCCATCGACCTTGACGATATCTCGCGCTGCGGCGGCCACGCTGGGGTAGTTGTAGAAGCTCGATTCGAAGCGCACCTTGATGACCGTCAGTGGCATCAGGACAAAGCCAGCAAACGTGCGCGCTGCGGCGCCCGACACCAGGTTGGCCGTCTTGGTCAAGCTCGGTAGGTCAGAAGATCCGCGGTTGCGCTGCACCGCGCGCCCAAAAAGCTGTGACTGTCGTACATTTTGGCGGATCGCGTTCAGCGTCGTAAAGTAGAGGGCCGAGCCGAAGCCCGTTCGGAGGGCAGAGGGAACTGTTCCTCTCCACAGGGATGTGATAAAGTGCGGTGACTCGCGTAGGGTCCGGAGCGTCGTCCAGAGGGATGAGGAACTCGACTGCTGGACGCGGGTTTTGAGGAGATCGAGAGGCTGGAGGAGAATGGCTGAGGCGACACCAGATCCCAGCCCGGAGACGAAATGCTGTACTGTGCAGAGAAAGTCAGCCCGCAAGTTGCAATCAAGTGAGGCGCTTCCCAGAGCCAGCTCCGGATGGGCACGGAGGGAGAGCTCTCATACCCGTCTTTGCCTGTGGCGGAGGCTGGGAAAGGTTTATTGTTGCCCCCATATTGATATCATGACATTGAACGACGCGAATCGGGAGCCGAGGTAAGATGCGAGCTTCGGCTTATATTTCTGACGGCGTGAGTCAATGGTTGATCGGACGCAGTGTTTAGCTGCTCATCAAACGACATCCGGAGTTGGCGAGGTCGATGACCGTTCCGTCCGCGGTGGAGCCACTTGAGATGTTAATCGATAGTTGGTCGACTAACCCTAACCCAGGATCAAACATCCTCACCGAGTCATGTATCGATGTTGATGGTGATATTCATGATCGCGACGCAACAGCTTGAGCACCACGATAATCGCCAATTACAGATTCGAGACGTCCAGCCATCTCGCGGTGCCGCTTGACGAGGTCGACCCATTCATCAACACCAATGTTGGCCAGCAGCATGCCAAAGTCAGCGCCTAGACGTGCCAGACTCCCGGAACAATAGAGAACCTGCGTCAAGATGCTCTCCCGCGTAGACTGATCCTTGACGGTGGGGAGGTGCCTGCGCAGAGTGTCGATGAGCATGTCGACGAGGTGGAGGGGGAGGGTCGCCAGCGCTTGCGGGAGTGGCAGTAACGGGTCGTCGTCCTTGTCATCGGGGGCTGCGAAGCTGGCGCTTACACTCTTGAACACGGAGGCGATGCTGAAGCTGTGCTCGCGAAAGATTTCGATGAAGCGCTTGAGGTACTTTTCCGTCTGCTGCCCGCCAGACCAGGTCGAGGACGCGCCGGCGGCTTTCTCCTGTCGCGTGCGCTCGGCCTCGGCCAGCTCCCGCAGCGGCTCCAGTGCGCCGAGCAGCTCCATGAACGTAGCCAGACGACAGACGAGAAACAGGGCCGGAAGGGCGTCTTCTGCCGGCACGCCAGAAACCAGGTCGGGTGTCAGTCGTTTGAGCCACCCCACCGTCCTCAGCGCCGGTGCCAGCTTGAGGCTGGGAGCCTTCAACGCCACCACCAGATCCCCTGCCATCTGCCGAATGGCAGCATCAGCGTCCTTTTGGATGGACTTCACGAGGGCATCGTCGGGATAGATGGACGACAAGCGCCTCACGTGAGCGTACAGGTCCAGGGCAGTCGAGTAGTTGGGCGGGCTCGCATGGACGGCCGAGGCCAGCAACGGCGGCAGCTCCATGACCTCGACGATCCTCTCGGCGTTGGCCAGCAGCTTGAGCGCCCTGCGGCGTCGCAGAAGCTCCTTTCCCTCGTTTGCCTTGCTGAAGGCCAAGGAGAAGCGCTCGGCCTCAGCATCGAGCTTGGGCACGCTCTCGGAGAGCTCGGCAGCGCTGCGGGCGAGCACGGGAAGGGTCTGGCGGAGCGAGCCATGGCGCTTGGCCGAGTCGACGATGGGCCTGTGGGATTTCTTTGCGAGGGCTTGCGTGGAGAGGAGGAGGGAGTGGGAGGTCTGAGAGAGGGATTGGGGTTCGGAGGTGCGCAAGGCTTCAGCGGGCTGGGAAACGAGGTGGGTGAGGTAGTCGAGATCGTCTCTGGTGGTGTGTTCGGTGAGACCGAGCAGGTCGCGTAATGCTTCGGCCATTGTGTGATGAGTTGTACGTGATGGCAGTTGGACGTATGAGAGGGGTGGGTGTGTGTGGGTGCGGTATGGTGAGAAGAGCGTACTTCCTGGCCAACGAAGGCAGCCCAATGCGATAAAATATCAATTTTTCATCAGAGAATTCGCGAGTCAAACTGAGGGACAAGGACGTCCTCGGGCTGCCTAGTCGTGGAGATGATGATGTTGATGGACCTGTCTCGTAACATCGGACTTTGCATAGGTCAAGGGGAGCTCTCCATCGTTTCGTCCAGCTTACCAGCAATCACATCAGCCACACCATCAGCCACATCATCAGCCACTCTGTCCCTGACAAACCCCCAGCCACGACCACCAGCCACAGGTCCCTGGGAAATGGAAATCACCAGCCACAATCCCAACCCCAACAAAGCTGCTGCGCGTGGACTCGACTGGCTTGGCGCACGTGAAGACATCATTCTCACCTCCATCCTTGCTGATGCCTCGGGACCTGTTGCAAAAATACTTGCTTGTTAATTCTTAGCATCAGGCGAGGCTGCTTTACGTCAGGACATCCCTCCCTCACCCCCGTGATCCCTGGTCATTCATTCTTCTCCAGGGTGGGGTCCTCCTTTCACTCTCCTACATATATTTGAACCGCTCGTCCACCTTATCACGCTCCTCGCCCCCTCCAGGCAATTGCTTCTCCTTCAAACATAGTTGTCGCCCCTCACCTCGACCAGGAAGCTCGGATTTGCGACCATCACAACCGCAGCCATGAAAGACCCCCTCCTCGCCTACGCCTCGCCCTGGCTCACCAAACAAGTCCAGCCCCTCGCCGACGCCCTCACCCTCCCGACGCTGCCCATCCACGTCCACGAGGTCCTCGGCGCCACCCTCCTCTACACCTTCATCTTCTGGCCCGTCTCCCCCTGGCTCTCAAACTACTTTGCGCCCCGCGCCTACAATGCGCTCTCACGTCGCCGCCGCGTTAACTGGGACGCCCACGTCGTCTCCATGTTCCAGTGCCTGCTCATCATCGGCCTGAGCATCTGGCTCCTGCTCGTCGATGAGGAGCGCCGCGCCATGAGCTGGACCGAGAGGGTTTGGGCTTACCATGAGGGTTGCGCCCTGGTGCAGGCCCTGGCTGCGGGTTACTTTCTCTGGGATCTCGTCGTGACGAGCTTGTACCTTGACGTTTTTGGGTATGGAACGCTGGCGCATGCCGTCGCCGCCCTGACCGTCTACGGGATTGGATTCGTAAGAACCCCCTTCTTCTCAGTTCTTTCTTCTCTGGCCTTGCCCTCCTTCTGCACATTCGTACTGACAAACTGCCTCAGCGCCCCATCCTCAACTACTACGCCACCACCTTCATCCTCTGGGAGCTCTCCACCCCGTTCCTCAACATCCACTGGTTCATGGACAAGCTCAACATGACCGGCTCCACCCTCCAGCTCATCAACGGCCTCTGCCTCCTCGCCTCCTTCTTCTCCGCCCGCCTCGTCTACGGCACCTACTCCTCCCTCCGCGTCCAGTACGACCTCTACCGCGCCTACACCACGCCCGTCGCGCTCGCCGACATTGCCGGTGCCACTGCGCACCCGGGCATGCGTTTCGCCGCCGAGGGCACGATGCTGCCGACCTGGTTGTTCGGAATGCACATCCTGAGCAACCTGACCTTGAACTATCTCAATTTCACATGGTTCGGCAAGATGATCAAGGCGCTGCGAAAGAGGTTCGAGGGGCCCGACGAGAGCGGGAAGCAGGGCGAGAAGGAGCTGGTCACCGAGGCAGAGGTGGACGTCGCTTCGTTGGATGTTGCGTCCTTGACTTCGGCCACCGCAAAGCCCGCCCCCCCTCGCCGACGCAAGGCATGAGGTACACACATGTATAGATATTGCAGCAGCCTTTGTAGTTTTCCACGTCGTTTTGATTACCATGACCATCTCGGGTCGTCGACCTCATATGTCTCGACCCATACATTTTCCCGTCTTCGATGAATGATAGATGCTCGGTCTCTACACCATTGCACGTAGGCGAGCTCGAGGGTAGAAACGATCACACAACGGGAAGCTTACTTGCGAAAGACAGGCAGGCAACGCCCCCTGTTTTCTCTTGCTCAACATTATATACATACGCTCGACAAACGCTCGAGTTTCTATCTGGTCTGTCAGATCACGAATGTACAGGGCCTGATCCTCGTAGACACCGCGACGACTGCCGTCGCCATAAAGAGCAATCATCCGCCGTCCATATCAACCCCACGCCCTCCCACTTCCAAGTGTCCAACGCAATGCCAGGAAGAAAAGTTAAAGAAAAAAGAACAAGAAAAGTAGTCAAAATTAGAAGCCAAAGGGATTTTGGGGAGCTGTCAATCTGTTAGCAAACACGTTCTGTGCAGGCGTGCATAGTACGAGAAGTAGCTCACTAGCTTGTGACAGGTTCGCTCTTCGTCCTGTCGCTTGAGGAGCGAGCTTCTGCGCGGCTGGCTGCACACCGAAACGTACCGGCGGCGGCGGCCCCGTCTGCTGCGGCTGCAATGGCTGAAGCGGCGTTTGTGGCTGCTGCTGCTGCTGATAGAAGCTGTTGCCCGTCGGCTGAGGCTGCATGCTGGGCATCCCTGTTCGCTCCGGCTGCAGCGGCGGCGGAAGAAAGTTGTTGATCGGCCCCTGGGGAGGCTGTTGACCAAAGCCCGGCTGAGCCCCCGTAAAGGTTGGCTGAAAGCCGGTGGGCTGTGCCTGCATCGGTGTGAACTGCTGCTGCTGCTGCTGCTGCTGCTGCTGCTGCTGCTGCATACTGGGGTCTGCAAAGGGGCTCTGTCCAATTTGGCCCGTCATCATGGGTTGCTGGAACTGCGCCGTTGCGCCGGTGTACATGGGCTGCATCGACTGCGGCTGCTGCATGCCGCCGTATCCTGTCATCATCGGCTGCAGAGGCTGCTGCTGCTGCTGCATATTTTGCTGCATGTTGGCCAAGTACTGCTGCTGCAGTCTGGCCTGGTTGAGCTCTGTGAGACTCTGGCCAGGTGCCGCTGGGCGACCCTGCAAAGCGCCCGTCATCTGCGGTGCCATACCAGGAGGTGGGGGAGCATACGCGCTAGGCTGTGCGGACTGAGGAGCAGAGAGCGGTCGAGAGGGAGGCGGCGCGATCCCTCCTTGAAGGGGAGATGTGGTGCTTGGAGGCGCAGGGCGCGAGCGAGCTGCTGCCACCCCGGTGAAGAACCCTGGTGTCGCCCCCGTGGGTTGTGGGTTGACCGGAGCTGCGGCAGGCTGACCGAGAACAGGGCCGGAAGCCGGGGGCAGAGGCTCTGTCTTGGTCGGCTGCAGAGGCGCCGTGAGAATAGACAGTTCCTGCATGCCACCTGTGAGAGCCGGCTGAAGAGGGGCAGCCGGAGGAGGCGCCGCCGCTGCGGCAGGAGGTGAGGTAGTCGCAGCTCTCGGGGGCTGAGCAGGCTTGCTGCTGGGCTTCACATCCCAGGCATCATCATCAAAGCCACCGGTCTGCGCCGCCTTGGGGGCTGTGCCATTCGTGGGGCTTGATGAAGAAGCCTTGGCTGGCTCAACAGGTGTCTCGTCCCCGGCGTCCTTGGAAGCAAACGCCTTGGGATCGACGACATTGTTGGTCTGTACGGCAGGGGCTGGCCGACCCTTGCGCGTGTTGTTGCGCAGAGTACCGCCAGGGCCGGAGAACAAGCCCCCTTCGCCAGCCTCGCCCTCCGCTTCCTTGTTTTTGTTGCGACCAAACTTGTTGTCCAAGTTACGCATCACTTTGATAATGTCGCCCTCCCTGAGCCCGAGGTTTCGGAGAATACTGGCGTCAACGTCAGGCAGCACGCTCTCGTCCATCGATTCCTTGTGGAATGACTGCGCATATCTCTCGCAAAGCCCCACGGCGATATCGCAGTCCAAGAAGAACTGGAACCAGTCATACTCGGGCTTCTTCTCGACCGTGACCCCGGCGGGTGCGGCAGACTGGCGATCCGATCTGCTTGGCGTCCGCGACTTTTTCACGTCTGCGAGCGGCCTCTCGTCATCAAGCGACATGCCCGTCACCCTTTCAACGTACTCGAGATCATCACGGGACATTTTCGTGAGAGGCACAGCGATTTTAACTCCGTTCATCTTGTGGAGATGAATCTTGCCATCCTTGAGACCGAGGAACTGGGCCTCGACGCTGAAAGAGCGCGAGCGGTCGGTCCACGTGCGGACTTTGGACATGTCGGGCTCTGACCACCGCGTTAGCCTGTACTCACAAAGGGGTTGCGTTGCTGCCGCAGGGAACACTTACTCGTCTTGCCCTTGCTAGAGCTCTCGCCTCGACCATTTTCGCGGTGACTGCGCTGTTGAGAAGAGTCATTACCATGGTCCTGAGCCGCAAGACTGCTACCCCTCTCCGGAAGACGCATCCCTGGGCCTACCTCTTGAGATTCTCTCTTCATGGCTTCCTTTGTCAGCCTCACTTCTTCGGCGCGATTTGCGTCCACGGTCGACTTGTAAGCGGTTGATGTGTGTCGGGGCTCGTTGGATTCGCGATGATCACGACCGCTGCGTGTCGTTGGAGTTGAGGGCGGTGGTGGCGACAAGATGCTAGAGAGCTCAACGTAGCTGCTAGGAACAACGCCCTCCTTGCCATTCTTCACCCGACGGACCTGCCACCACTCGTCGCTCTTGGTATCGTCCAAAACAATGACTTCATCGCCCACGGCCACTGTTACCTCGTCATCAACCTGGGCTGTAAAGTCGTAGAGAATGTGAGCCCGCTTGTTTCTGCTAGCTCCGGCCAGGATATCGTCCTTGAGCCCCGACGCACGTAGAGCGCCCGCCATCTCCGAGAGGGCCATCACAATCTCTTCAGCAGTATCTTTGGCGCCAGCGTGAAAGTCGACGCTCTTGCTGGGCTTGACGAGCTCGACAAAAACGTGTTTGCCCTCGCGAGAGTAGTGCGTCATCTTGTCGGCGGACCACTCCTGGCTAGGCCCATCGGAAGCTCGCTCGGGCGCGATGAGGATCATGCCCGTGCCGAGGTTAATGCCCAGAGTCGTAGGCATCTTCTTTCGCTTGCCCAAGACTGAAATCATCTCGTTAATGTTGTACATGTGGAAGCCGCCAGGGGACATGACGGGATCCTGTGATGACTCCTGCGGTGGCTGCTCCATCTGCATGCTTCTCGGTTCAGGGGCCGGCCGCGGCCTGGTCGGTAGGGCTGGTGAGGTGACAGACTCCTCGTCTGAGTGCTGCTCGGGCATCGGAGGGATCGTTCGCGCCGGCTGTTGAGGGGGCGGGGGGGACGCGGGCGCCTCGGGCGATGCTGGAGCGGCCATAGCACGACCAGCCAGAACGCTAGCCAGAGCTGCAGCCGCAGGTGGTGCGGCGGCTGCGGCAGTTTCGGTCGCGGAGGGAGCCTCAGGGATGGAGGGTCTCGTGGGCAGAGACGGGGGCGCCGGCTCCGACAGGGGCTCCGGCTCAGGTTCCTCCCCAGCCTCTCCCATCTCGATGTAATTGCTAGGCACAAACCCAAACTCATCGTCAAGTCCCACCAGGATCCAGTCAGGGTCGGATGTATCAAAGACTTCGAGGATGGCATCTTCAGGGAATGAAAGCTCTTCGTCGGTCTGGCGCGTGTACTCGTACAGGGCACGAGCATTACAGACGGGAGGGGCCTAACGAGCAGACAAAAGTCAGCGTGGTTGCCACGTCACTTGGAACGGGTCGGTACAGAAGCAGGACCGAGCTTACCTCCTCTACGTAGTTGTGAGGGACGAGTCCCTCAGGTTCTTCCTCGTCTTCATCGCCAGCCTTCTTTTTCGCCTTCCACCATCCATCGTCACTGCTCTTGTCGATTACGTAGAGGAGGTCGTTCTCCTCAATGGCGAGTTCACCTTGCGCTTGCGGGACGTAGTCGTACAGAGCGCGATATACACCGAGGAACCCCATCGCGACGCGTGTACTGGGGCACGCGGTTTTGTGATACTATTATAGAACTGACGACCAATTTCAATCAGCCAAGACCGAGCAGCGTCGTCACTGGAGCGCTCGAGTCGGCCAAGCGAGAGAAAGAGAGACAGTGAGTGAGGGGAGGGGATCGGCGGTTGTCGCGAGTCAAGAGGATGTCGAGGTGAACGTGCGACGGGAGCCAAAGTACAGCAGATTCGCACTTTGACACAGAGACCGTCAGGAGGTACGGTCTCGGCCGGCTGTCGTCGCTTGGTGAGGCTGTATTTGTTGGAGCAAAGGGAATCTGAGCCCAGGTTTGGTGACGGAAAGTCTCCAACTT
The DNA here is from genome assembly GCA_036250105.1 of Parasarocladium wereldwijsianum. Taxonomy (NCBI): domain Eukaryota; kingdom Fungi; phylum Ascomycota; class Sordariomycetes; order Hypocreales; family Sarocladiaceae; genus Parasarocladium; species Parasarocladium wereldwijsianum. Next base: position 418,943 of record JAXOUE010000004.1, read on the forward strand.
CCAAGGAGGCCGGCCGTGGCTGGGCGTCGCTTGATTACGTCGTGTGCCTGTGGCTGGTGGGCCCCAGCCACATAGCCGGGCGAATAGCACAGCCACATTCACAGCAACCTACCCTAGACTCCACCTACGGACGACATTAGCAACTGTTCGGAACGCTCGTTTTCTCCATCAACTACACTCGAGATGCATTCTCAGGCTAACGTGAACAATAGATCTCTCACATTGGAGCAACTTTTTTCTACAGCGTCTCGGATTTGAATCTCTGACATTTCTTGAGTCAAATTTTAATAATCGACCAAGCGATCAGCGGGTGACATCAAACAGCACCAAAAAGAATCACGGGGTTGCGTCCATGACCACGTTCACTCCGTTACAATCAGCGCAATTCACCATTTTCGGATTCGCACATATCATTGAATCATTATTTGACAGAAAGTGTTAATTATTATGAATCGTTGTGAGGTCAAAACTCATGTGATGCTAGAAAAGTGCAAATCCTCCAAATTATTCACCTGGAACCCGTCCCAGATCAAGCAGATCAGGTGCATTATTTTTGTTTTTATGTTCAGTGTTTCCCTTTTTTATCTTCCACCAGCGGAAGGCAAGAACTCCAGGTCGTAGAGAAAGTCGTAAGAAAGCAAAGCGTGCGTGCAGCGCGTGTTGGAGCACAAAGTCGACCGGCTTAGTTGCAACCGCAGTCGAAGGTGGAGAGGAGGGAGGTCATGACCTTGCCGACAGCACAGAGGAGGCTGTCAACACGGGCACCAGCAACAACACCGACGTTGTTGACAGTCTTGAGACCGCCGTCGATGAGGCAGAAACCGGCGAGTCCACTGAGGTTGAGGACGCCACCGACATTGGCACCGACGCCAGCTCCAACGCCAGCTCCAACACCAGCTCCAACACCAGCACCGGCACCGACACCAGCATAGCCACCGGCACCGGCTCCAGCATCGACGTGACCACCGACCTTTCCACCAACCTTTCCACCGACACCAGCACCGATCTTTCCACCGATACCAGCACCAATCTTGGCACCACCGCCAACCTTAGCACCGCCGCGGATCTTGCCACCGATGACACCGCCGACACCAGCATCAATGTAGTTCTTGCAGCCCTGAGTGCAGTAGGAGACGCAGTCCTTGGTGGAGCCACCAAAGCCGAGGCTGCCGCCGATCTTGCCAAAGATGCCACCGAGAAGACCACCGCCAACGTGACCACCAGCAGCGAGACCGAACTTGCCAGTGTTGAAGAGGGCGACAGCGTCAGCAGCAGTGCCGAGGTAGAGACCGGAGAGACCGGCGCAGACGCCGCTGAGGCCGGCAGAGATATCAGCACCGACACCAATGTGGCCACCAACACCAGCACCAACACCAGCACCGACACCAGCACCAGCACCGACACCAGCACCAGCACCGACACCAGCTCCAGCACCGCCGCCAATGTGACCGCCAGCTCCAGGTCCAGCTCCGGCACCGACGTTACCACCGGCGTAACCACCGGCTCCGGCACCAACATTGCCACCAACGTGGCCACCAACACCAGCTCCAACACCAGCACCAGCATGGCCGCCAGCACCGCCCTTGACACCACCCTTGCCGTGACCGCCGAGGACGATCTCGCCGCCACCGTACGCCGCCAGCTCAGCCTCGATACCCGCGTCCGCCACAAACACCACGTTGCCCAGGCTCGCCTGGCAGTACTCGTGCTTGGCGCTGTACTTGCAGATCTTTGTGGGCGAGGCAGCGCAGTACGACCCGAGCTTCACGTTGCCCTTGGCCTTGGCGTACACGCTCGCGTCGGGCTCGGGCCACGCGCCCTTGATCTGCTCACCGACGCACTTCTTGGCGCCGCTGTCGTAGCTGAGACCGGGCTGGCAGGAGCAGGCCTTGGTCCAGGGGCAGTAGGACATGCCGGAGGGGCACCTGAAGCCGCCGCCGCTGCTCTTGGAAGAGGACTTTGTGAACCAGGTGCGGGCTTCGAGGGAGGAGTCGCCTTCGGGGGCGATGGTCAGGGCGTTGGCGCCGGAGAGGGCAGAGACGCCTGCGAGGAGGGTAGAGAAACGCATGTTTGCTGCTTTGTTTTTCTTTCGATTATGTTCTCAGTTTTGTTGTTGTTGCAGTAGTAGTTGTTGTTGTTCTTGAAAAAGGGTGTAGTAGACAAAGGTTCGTATCAAACGAGAGAAAGTCGGCAGAAGCGAGTGAGCCGATGGTGTGAAGTGAAATAAAATGAAAGATTAGGGATTGTCCTGTTGTAGGAGTGAGGTGATTGAATGAACTGATGAGAATGACGGAAAGGGAAGCTGATGTGACGAGATTCCCAAGTGGCCTTTATACAGAATCTTGCTCGAGGACTCGGGCCTCAAGATGAGGAGGATACCAGACCTGTCAAACCAAGTCTGTCATCTCAGTCCAGCCCGTGCCCCAACTGTCCTTCAACGTCGTCCGCATTCTCGACCTTTGCCGTCCAGTAGTCACCGTTCGCTCACGGATGCCCCCGTCTATGGTGCCCTCAACCTGACGCCTCACCCCGACCTGATGTCTCCCTCCAAAACCCAAGTAAACAACAGAATCGAAACAGAGCCACCGCAAAGCCCGTCGCTCACAGTCCTCTCCGCCGCCGTCCTGCCGGCAGATAGATTCAATCGACCTGAAACCCGAGAGGCTGAGCTACCTGGCGCTAGCTTCTTTCCTACACCTTTCTCTTGAGTCCGTGTGTTTCCTGCTGTCGCTATTGGAAGGGGGGGTGTCTGTGCTGATTCTCGCTATCGGATCTCACCTAAAACGCACCAAAAAAAGGCAAGCTTTCAACGGGCCCATGCGTAGACCAGTCCAGAAGAGCGCTGATCATTTGTTTCCTGATGTTCCCGCGGTGCTCAAACATCTCAAAAGTTTGGATAGTGTCGGGATGTTTCCAACGAGATCAAACAGCCTTATCCGCCCCTGCAGAGATCGGCAGAATCCTACAGGTTGGGACTCAAAGAGACGATTATATCACAGTGTCTCCTCATCATGACTCAAAAGAAAGACAAAAATCTAGTCTGCCCCGTCACTCGTTTGTAAAAGTCTCGCTCGTGAGCCATCTATTCGTGACAAAACTCCGCGATCAGGCCCTCCTCTCCATCACCTCACAACGTCCACCGTTCTTTCACTAAAAGAATCAATATACAGTCTCACAAATTAAATGATCTCTTTGACAAGCTGCACTCGAGCACGCCCGAAAACGCAGCAAAAACAAGTAAATAACCATCAACAAAAAGAAAAGTCCGACCACTCTCCTCAGGCCTACCGTCAACCCCCTATCCACCCCCAGCCTCAGCGAAAAGCGGCGCGAATATCTAGCTTCAGAACTCGAACCCCCCCCCCCCCCCCCTTTTTTTTTTTTGTCCCTCTCACGGCCGTTCTAGCGCCAATTCAATTGATGAGTGGAGAAATAGAGAGGGATGTCTGTTCCCCAGACTAGTCGCAGACTATCTGTCGCTGGACACTGAGACCTGCCACCCACCGTCGATCGGCCCGGCAAAGCTTAGGGAAATCGTCCAGAATGGGTTGACGGTTTCAGGAGAGGGATTGTGAGTTGATGATGTGGTGAAGACGGTGACGGCCTGACAGAGGCATGAAGGGATGGTCGTGTCATCGCGGGCTGGCGTCGCGAGGAAGTGAGATCTCAGCGTCAACCACATTGCGAGGCGACTTTCTTTCCCCTGAATTGCTTTTCAGCGGGCTCTTCTTATCCATTCTCAATAAAAAGGCTTACTATCGAAAGCTACTACTCACGTTAAATGAGGCGCTGCAGCGATGGCGACAGCTCTCCTCGCTTCTACCCTCCGCTGGGCCCAGACAACCTGATGATCCGCCCACCACGGGCCTCGCGATTCGCGCGAAACAAGTTCGATCGTCTCGCTGGGAAACCAGGTCTGGTCTTGAACTACTCTTGTCGTTCTGGATCCTGACGAATCGGCTCCCCCACCTGCCAAATCTCCCCGCGATGCACCGGTGCGACGGGCTATTGGCAGCGCGAAACCTTTTACAGTCACAACAGCAACTGATTGCGCGAGTAAACCAGCGTGTGGGTGCAATCAAACCGTAGACGCGGACGGGCTGACATGACATGATATGAAATTGCGACAAACCGAATGTTGTAATCTAAATATTTTCGTAGCCTGTGTTTTCCCTCATCGAGCGCCAGACTATCGTCCTAATAGTTCCAGTTCCAGTCCCAATCCCAGGTCCAAGTTCAGCCTCAAAATCACGCCAGCAATCTAGCTAGATGGCGCTCTCATCTCTCACTTCTCCCCAGCCGCAGGATGCGCGTCCTCCGCCTGCAGGTTCCTCAGGCTGCTCGTCCGATGGCCACGCGAGAGCACACCAGGGAACATCTTGGGATCGTCGCCAGAGAGGTGCGGATCCGCGCCTGCGGCCCAGGTCTGCGCTTTCTGGAGTCCGCCTTCGCTGGCTGCCCCCCCGGTTGCGGAGGTTGCAACGCCGTCCGTGGGTGACTTTTGCGTCGTGGCGGACTTTGCGCCGCTCGGGGCCGCTGTCCTGTCAGGTAGGGTAGCCATGGATGCAGCCATGTTGTCGCCCTGAGCATCGTATGTCACGTAGCGACTCATCCTGTGTCGAGTCGGTTAGTCAATTGCGCGCTCGTTGACATTATTCACCAAGGGAATATGCTAGACTTACACATCACGCTCCTGTATAAGCGTATGGTACCTAAACTCCTCCCTGCGGTCGGGGACGTTCGTCTTCACCATCGTGTTGCCCTCCTTTCCGGGCTTGTCAAAGTTGGGCCCCAGCCACTGCGTCTTGATCGACTTTTCGTAGCCGCTCTGCTTGACCGAGTTCTTGGCGAGCTCGCACATGTCCACAGCAGTGAGCTTGTAGATCTGCGCCGCGACGGCGTACTCCTCGATCAGAGGCTCCTTGGTAAAGGCAAACTGCAGCGGGTCGTCGGTGGACAGCGAGACGTTGAGGCCGCGCTTGAAGTACGTGTGGAATGGGTTGCGCTCGTACGCGAGGAAAAGCGCGTTGTTGCTGAGCGGCGACATGGCCATGCCGATCTGCTCGAGGTAGAAGACGTACTGCAGCAGCGGCACCTTGCGGAGGAGCAGGCCGTGGCTGATGCTGTGGCAGCACAGCGCCGCCACGGCCAGATGCTCGCTGTCACCGGCTTCACCGCAGTGAGGGCGCAGCTCAAAGGTGTTGAAGCCGCGCTTCTTGCGCCAATGGTTGAGCGAGGCCATGTTGGCAAAGACGTAGTAGATCCAGTAGCTGTACGGCGGGTTCTGCTTGGTGTGCCACGCCTTGGGCACCGGGAACTTTTTGTACAGCCGCCTCTCGATCTTACTCTCGTCGTCGACGCTGTCGAACCCGATGACGCGCTGCAGGAATATAAAGAGCTTGGGGTGCGACGAGGGATCCTTGGTCACCTCAAACAGAGGCTGAAAGAGGTTAACCACAATCTGCTCAAAGCTGTCCATCAGGCCGCTGGACTTGTACACGTCGTACAGGCGAGGGATCTGGACCAGCCATCGCACATTGTGCGAGAAGAGCTTGTTGTCGACGACCCAGGCGGCGAGCTTGTCCCACTCATCAATGGATCTGCCGTAGACGGAGATGCGCCACTCTACCATCTGGTACTTGCTCGACTCGAGATCAGAAATGACTTCCTTGGTGATCTCAGCCAGGTAGCGGCCGTGGATAAAGTTGTCGGTCTTGAGGAAGATGGTCCTCAGACGAGACTCTCCGACAGGGTTGTACTTGAGGTTGAACTTGTCGAAACGGTGGAAAGAGTCTGTGTGCGCGTGCATATCCAGAGTATCGATACTCAGGTCGTATGCCGTCAGGTTGATACTTTCGAAGACCTCCTTCAGCGTGAGATGCTTGCCGTCTCGAAACAGCACGACCTCGTTGGGGTACTTCTTCATTTTGCTCTTGATAAAGCGCAGAAGATGCTTTTGGTTCATGCAGGCAGAGTGGTGAACGTGAGTGTCCACCTTTCTGACGTTGTAAAAGTCACGATGAGGCACCTTTTTGCTGTCCGCCGTCTCCTGGTACTCGTTCAGCAGTGCGTAGAGGTTGAATTTGGCCTCGAGGTACTGCAGACGGCGGAAAGCAAAACTCTTGCTGGGGCCGTCGGAGGAAACGTTGAGGATCTCGTCGAGATCCATGTAGAACTCGCGGAGCGTGGGCACGTCGACAACAGGCTTCTTGGAGGACTTTTCATCAAAGACCTGAAAGACACCGCTCTCGTCGAGACTGAAATCCCAGCCGTCGTCTCCAGGTAGGGGCATGCACTCTTCCATGTTGAAGTCCTCACCCACGTCGTGGCCCTGCTTTCTAGGCTTGCCGTGACGCTTGTGGTACTCGGACTGCTCGGGAATCTCGTCCAACCCGTTGGACGCTCTCTTGTTGGCCACGTTCGCCTCCGCATGCTGCTGGCGCCAGGCGGGCTCGGGTGGCGGCGGGTAAATATCCCAGTGCGGGTGGTCTCTGGGGTTATCGTCCGGCCCTTGGGACGAGAGCGCAATGTAGCGCCGTCTCGTGTCCACCACCTTCTGGATGTTCTTGCAGATGGAGCTCAGCTCAGCCGTGATCTCTGGTTCCGTGTCGAACAGGCTGCTTCCACCGAGCCCCATGCTCGCGGCGTGCGCGGCACGAACATCAGCAGCAGCTTGCGCGGCCTTGGAGCTCCCGTGGAGCCCGCCAGAGACGCCCTCCATACCGTGTCCGGCGTGCTGGTGCTGCTGGTGGCCAGCCATGGACTCCATAGACCCCTGTCTCGTGGAGGCCGAGAAGCTCTCACCCGTCTTTGCGTCACCCAGGACCAGAGAGTCGGCGCCATACTCGGTCTGCGACCCAGAGACCAACAGCGGGCTCTCGGCAGGCGTGTTCTGTGATCTCGTATGCCCGGCCTTGCTTCGCTGGTAGAACAGCTTGGCATCGGTCTGACTCATGGCCTTCTCGGCCACCGGATCGTAAAAGGTTGTTCGCTTCGGCAGATCACGCAGCAGCATGCCTTCCTCCAGCTCCTCCTCGTCTTCGTCGCCATTGCCGCCGGCGTCGTTCTCCTCGCCGTTCTCCGGCCACTCGTCATTGGCGTAAGCATCGTCAGATCCAGTGACGCTGGGCGCGCCCCCCGCGTCATCGTCATCGTCGGATTCCCGCGTTCGCACTTGATGTAACCCCGCAGGCTCTTCGCTGTACATCATGGAATCTGGCGCGAAGGGTTTTGTCAGCAATTGAAGCCAGGTCGTCGCACGCGTGACGGAGAATGCGCGTCTGAGAGACTTTGCCCGCGGCAGAGAGAGTGGCCGTCACTGCAGTCACTCACCAGGCATGATGACGACTGTGGTTGTCTTTGATCAAGAAAGAGGCACAAAGGTGAAGAGGGCGAGTGAAAGGAGTCCGAATTCTGTCAATTATCCAAGCCCTCGGCCGTCTATAGTTGCATCTGTATCACTATCTTGACGGGGGCCTTGACGTGCCGCCCCCCCGACTTCGCAAGAGTCAAAGAATTCCATCCGAGATCATTTCGAGCAGTCCGGCGTCTGGCGCAGGGCCGATCGGAGGATGCCGCTATCGGGGCCGGAATATGCAACAATCGAGGATGTTGCTCAACCCTAACCCTAAAGTTGAGAGACTGCAGGATTGAAGATTGGTTGTTTCTCTGCGATTTCTGTGATGAATATATTCTATAAATTGGATCCCTAAATACAGTCAGATCTCCTTCTTTCCTTTAACATCTGCTTCCCCTGATGTCACTTTCTTGGCGGGCTTCTTCCCGTCCAGCGAGTACAGGGCCCCGGAGCCAAATACGATCACAGCTCCCAGAATCGTTCCAGCGGGTAGGCTGTTGCCAAACAGCCAGATGCTCAACAGCAAACTGACCAGCTTGCGGATGTTGAGCACAATGGTCACCGTCAGCGCAGATGACACAGCGGCAAGCAGGTTCACGCCGCGGATGCACGCGTACTGGCAGATGATGTTGGTGGCAAGGTAGACAACCTGGCTCGGCGCCGCGACATTGATGTTGAGATATTTGGACATGGCAAAGGGCTCGCTGTGAAGCATACCCTGCATGGTCCTGTACATTTGGGGCGCGAAAGGGAGGAAGAGCGGCAGCGACAGCAGGTGAGAGTAGAACAGGTTCTCTTTCCACTGAGGGCCGTACTTTGCGTACGTTGCCTCGGTGTACAGGCCCATGATGGCAGATAAAGCCTGTGCCACAAAGAGGATGACCAATCCCATACCAAATGATGGACGAGCAGCTGTGCCACTCATCTTCTCAGGGTTCTAGAGGAGCAATGTTAGCATCAGAAAGTTTACGCGACATTTGGGATAGAAGGCATTTGCGCCTGACCTTTGCTTGAGCGTCAGACCACGCCGCCAGGATGACGCCAAACGTCAGCAGGAGAACAGCTGTGACCTGCACTCTCGAGTACCGCTTTCCGTACATGAACCCGGCGCACATGGTGGTGATGCTCCCGCCCGACCGCAGGATGATGTGCACCGGTACTGAGATATCGTAGCTGAACGCGTGGTTGTTCAGGAGGTTGATGGCGAAGAAGAGGACAATGTTGATGGCCCATCGCCGAAGAGGGACCTTGTTGGGAGGGACAAAGAACGGCGGGTACTTCTTGTCAAACTGTGCGACGTAGCCCGTGATGGCCACGAGCAGAAACTGGGCGAACGTCACCAGGTGGCCTGGGCCATTGGTTAGTATCACAGTGACGGCGAACCTGGGACCATATGTAGCGTACCACTGCTGGCATCATAACTAGATCACAGTCAGTAATGGAATCGAATTTCTGCCTCATTGACAAACGACGTACTTGATGATCTCTTCGAGCGCGTAAACCTGCCGTGTCTGTCAGTCTCACGTGCTTCGCCACCCAGCTCGGCCAGAACATTACGTTTGAGCAGCATCCTCCAAAGATCATGCCCAGCATCACCGCTGCGGCAGCAAAAGAAGGCCCTGTCTCTGCCACTGCCGCCTTCGCTTTGCTCATCGTCCCATTGACATGCTTCTCATCTCCCTTGAACTGTGCGTCACGGGGTTCTGCTGCGCCATTGGCGTTGCGACGCGTGAGGGTCATCACCACAGCCTTCCGAAACCTCGCCCGCCACAGTGCTTTGCTGGCAAAAACAAGGAGACAATGAAGATGCTACAGAAATTGAGTGTAGTATCAGCACAACCCAGTCGTGATTATGGATCGAGGTCGGTCGTTGATTTCATGAGACCGTGCAACGTCGCCTGAAATCACTGGGTTGGGATCTACGGCCCCGGTTCCCTGACTGGACGAGTCAGGTCACGTGTCCATGTTGGTAGCCTCGCAGCGCGGGGCCAAGCCAGGGACCACGTACATTTGCCGAGGATCACCACCATCCATTTGATCCTGTCTCAATGGTAAAATGGTCAAGCTGCGCTCGAGTCTGTTTGCGCTGGCTTTTGTTTTCGATTCTTCTGCACTGTTAGGCGAGCCAGAAACTGAACGGCCGACCGGCTTTCCTAATCGCTGGTTATGACCCCAGCAGCGCAATAATAAAGGGCCCCGTCGACGCGAAGTTGGTATTGAGATGTGGCAGAAATTACGTTCAGAATTGACAGCAGCTTTGAAGCGACGCGTGCTTGTCGTCGTAATTTGAGGCGTTCGATTGACTTATTTGGCTTCGAAACAGTGATAAACGGCCTGAAGGTTCAACCTGTTTTTCGTACCATAAGTCGTCATGTGCTATTGATGAGTGATATGGCGAGTGGGCGAAGGCTAGGTTCACGTCGTCTATACTTGGAAACTTGTGGTCACCCGATCAGATTATTCCAGTGCTTGGATGATCCATGATCCAGATTGCAGGACGCAGTGCGTCCAAGATCACTATGGCCACAACATGTTCAGGCGCTGGCACCAGTCCAAGAGATGAATCTATGCTGAATACGACGAGCTTGAGTAATATCGATGGGCTACAAATTGTAAACTAAAGATTGCTAGCCGCTACCTGCGGACAGGGCTTTCTAAATGCTCCTACTTGTCCTTTGAGAAATCTATCTGTGAAGATGCTCAAGGCCCAAAGAAGGGACTGAAACTACGGCAACTACCCAGTAAAAGGATCCAAATAAGAAACGTGCCGTATTAGAAACGGCATTTGAAATTGTCATCGTTTTTAAGCTAATGTGTTATTCACCTGATGCTCTTATCTCGTGTCCCCAAGCGAGCCAGTGACAAAACGCAAGCCATCTGGTTCCTCGTCTCTTGGATCTGACTATTCTAACAGATGTTGCTTTTGCTGCTGATAAGAAAAGAACACTCATCGACCAAATCCATGTTCTTTCTGGAAATAACTCTGCCGGAGGCGGGATTCGATACCTATTGCGTCGGAAGCTCTCGGCGAATCGGCTTCGCTTGCCCTGGTGCTGCGCTCTTCTTTGCAAGGCGCATTGCTCTTTCACTTGCATCACTTCCCCGCGCAGCCAGCTGTTCAATCTAGCAGACACCGCAGGCCGCCAGGGTATAATGCATAGCCCATGTGCATGTCCTGGACCTGAAGGATGCGGCTTTCACCCGACAGGGGTCAACCAACATGCAGCACACCATCTTGCAAATCAGGGCGCGTCCGTCTCAGGAAGAATCACTGCTATAGGATAAGGCCTTCAGCACGTGAAAGAGGTGCTCCGATATCCTTTTGTTTCACGAAACGCTAGGGCTGAACCTGAGGTAAGCCATTGAAAGGATGGTCTCATCCGGGTTGGCGCCGTGCAGTCTCGGAACGGGCCGCAGAAACAAGCCGCATTTTGGCAAGCACGCTGCTGACTTGATCTATTCCTAGAAGTAAGCGAGGTTTCTCGATGCAAGGCGGAGAACTCAATGTGGAGTTGCAATATATGTATGCGGCTGCATGCTTGTAAGTTGCAGCGCGGGGAGGCAGATTTACGCGCCTGCAGAAGCAATACACAGCCAACAGGTGGCTTAGCAATCTTGAGATCAAACCTGGCGTAGGAATCAGTCCGTGTTTAGTGTTATGCGACGTTTGAACACGCAAGACTCGAGCGTAACGAGATTCTTGTAAGGGGTCGAGTCCGTACCCGTGTGACAAGGGATTCAATGAAGTGAGACAGTGCTATAAGAGACCTGCTCCAATTTGTCCTGACTTTTACAACCTCTGTCTGTGAAGTCTTTCCTCTATTCAAACGGGAGTTCTGGTTTCTAGAATTGTAACAATGGCCACCGTCGACCTCGACTCGACCGCTCTCGAAGGATTGATTGCAAAAATGGCCACCGTCGACCTCGACTCGACTGCTCTCGAAGGATTGAACAGCGTCGAGACAGGAAGGCTATTCGACATTGTCGACAAGCTGTCTTCTCTGGGCGTCGGCAGGATCATTGATCTACCCCAGATCGTCGTTGTCGGAGATCAGTCCTCCGGCAAGTCATCCGTGCTAGAAGCCATCTCCAATGTGCACTTCCCTGCCGCCGATGGCGTCTGCACCAGGTTCGCCACGGAGCTTGTCCTTCGTCCAGGCAGTCGTCGCTCAGTGACTGCGACGGTGCACTTTGCGGAAGGCAAGAAACCGGCTCAAATACTTCAGCTTGCCGACTTTAATCAGAATGACATGGGCAGCATCATCGCGGAGGCCAAGGAGAAAATGGGATTCTCCAACGACGGCCGCAGTTTCTCCAAGGACGTCCTCCGCCTTGATATCGAGTGGCCAAACATGTATCCCCTCACTTTGGTTGATCTACCGGGCATCTTTCACGCAGAGACAGCGAAGCAATCCGCCGAGGGTAGGACGACCGTCATGGCGCTGTTGGACAGCTACATGAGGAACCCCAACAGTATCATTCTTGCTATCGTGTCCGCCAAAAACGAACTGGCCAACCAGGCGGTCATGCAGCAAGCGGCCAGACACGATCCCAACAAGACGCGGACTCTCGGCGTCCTGACCAAGCCGGACCTTCTTCGTCCAGGATCCACAGATGAGCACGAATACCTCCAGGTCGTCCGTGGCCGCGAACGCGTCCACAAGCTTGAGCTAGGATGGCACGTGATGCGTAATCTGGCAAGTCACGAGCAGGACCTTGGTCCTCGCGACACAGTTGAGGCCCAGTTTTTGGCTTCAGAACCCTGGGCATCCCTTCCCCAGTCCAGCCGCGGCGTTGCCGCTTTGAGGGTAAAGCTGGGTCGCATCCTCCACGGACATATCAAGAGGGGGTTACCAGCCGTGCTCGAAGATATACAGACCGAGCTCTCCAGGCGACAAGCTGAGAAAGGCCGGCTCGGCAACGCGAGGAGTACCACAGACGACATGAGGGCCTATCTCATAGACATTGCCGTCAACTTTCAGAGACTGGTCCAAAACGATGTCAGGGGTCAGTACAACGACCCGATTGTTTACGGCTTGGCCAAGAGTCCACAGCACCTTCGATCGCAGCTGCGGAACTTCAACCGCGGCCTTCGACATGCCCTACTTGTTCTTGGAGCGACGCGGGTCGTAAGCGATCGTCCGCAGGATATTCCTTCGCAGGCGTCGCTCACACCGGCCGAGTACCTCGGAGACTTTCTGAACAGTCATGCATACATGGATGGCCTGCCTCATCCGAAGCACGTCAGCTCAGAGGAACTCTCTGCCCTTTTGGAGCGCCATGCGGCCGCGAACCAAGGCATGGAGTTCCCGGGCAACGTAAATACGCACATCATAGTCAAGTTTTTCCAGAGCCAGATCCGGCCCTGGCAGGGCATAGCCGAAAGGCACCTTGAGAAGGTGATGACCGTTTCAAAGGCCTTTGTGGAGGCCGTGCTGGAACAGATTGCGGGCCCATTCAACTCCGAAGGCACCACGAGAGCTATTATTTCGACTTTTGTAGACGATTTCTTTGATGAGAGGGAGAAGATACTCGCGGCGAAGCTGGAGGAGCTCTTGAAACCGTACAGGGAGGGGTACGCGCTGCCTCTTGACCACGACTTTAACGAGGAGATGGCGAGGAGGAAGGCCAGACGTAAGTCCCCAGAACAAGATGAGGAGGAGGATGAAGATGAGAAAGATGATGTGAGTCCTCAGAGACACAGCGAGTTTGGAACAGAGACCATGATCGAGACCGTACAGATCTCTTACGACGTAAGCCTGACTCCTGTCCAAATCAACAGTAGACGCCAAGCTGGAGACTGACACTGGCCCGCAGATGGCCTTGCGCACGTTTACAGAGAACCTTATCAACCTTGCCGTTGAGGGGTGCCTAATTCAGGACCTGCCCAGCATCTTCACTCCGCAGCTGGTGAGCAGAATGGACGAGGACATGGTGGAGAAACTCGCGGCCGAGTCGGAAGAGGTGCGGCATGTCAGAAGTCAACTCGAAGAAGACATTGCACTTCTCGAGCAAGGACTGAGGGATTGTCGCCCCTACAAGATGAGAACTTCTTTGACCGGTGAGCATCTTCAACAGGCCTTCATCGCCCGACAAACCGAGATGAGGAGTCTGTGCTGACTGATTCACAGTTCCTTCTCCTGTCAATGGCCTAGATCTACGGCATCAAACACCAGAACAGGAGGGTCTCCCGGCTGATGGTGAACAGACACCATCAACAACAGCAACACTTGGTTCGACGACAACAGCGACAGCATCGCCGGGGTCTGCTCCTCAGAATGTGCAGAAGACGAACGATGTCCCGGCAATTACTTCAGTGCCCGCTGCAGCCGGGTGTACGGCCGCAGCCACCTCAAATGGTACTCCTGCCAAGAGCTTATTCGGCCCCCTTTTCCCTGTAAATGGGACCGACCGACCAAAATTCCAATTCACTCTGCCAGAACAGAAGAGCACCGAGCCATCAACAGGCAAGCTGGGGCAGCCGAGTCTGTTCTCTTCTTCTGCCTCCTCGTCGCCCTCGCTCAATCCCTTTGCCAGCAAGCCACTGAATTGGGTGCCCCCAAGCCACGGGGCGAAACCAACAAGTAACAGCCTCTTCGGCGGATCGTCCGCAGCTGCAAAGACCGTCCCGAGACAGCAGCCCGTCGGAGGTGCGTCGGCAAGGAGAGATAAAGTAGAGAGGCCTTTCAGAAACTAGGACCCTGACGAAATCTTTGCGATCCTAGGTAACCGGCGTCGTAAGCCCGCTCGAGCTCCAATCATGATCGACAAGACCCCGAACTCTGTTGATCATCCCAGGCAGCCGACCAAAGTAGATCCAGTTGGTGGCAAAGAAAGCTTTCTGCACCTATGTACTTCACCTCGGTTCATTGATTACTCGCCCGAAGAGATCAGGCTGAAAGACTACGCTGTCACGCAACCTTGTAGTCATTGAGGTGGCTTCCTTCGTTAAGAATCGATGTTCAGCTTGCCAATCGGGAGTGAACAAGATTCAGAAGACGAAGGGGAGAGAGGGGTAGGAAACAACAATCTGAATTCGCATCAATATGAAGAAAGTACATACCATTGGAAACATGTTGCCCTTTCTCTATGCCTTTTAACTTTGGGTCAACTGACCCCATCCCCCGAGTAAGCCGCAATGTCGAGTCCCAAGAAACCATCAGTCACGCCCTGTGTTATAAAGATCACTCATTTACACAGCAACCCAATGCTTTGCGGTTCTACAATTGTCGATATACCAGTGATCAGCCCAGCGTGAGTATCAATGTGCTGATGAAAGTATTACTGCAAACACAGTGGTGAAAGATGGTCAATCACCCCGTCTCGTCGGCTCATCCTCCTCCTTCCTGGGTCCAAATTCCTCCAAGGGCCTCTCTGACTCTCGACTCAAAACGGACAAAGGTCCGGCTCAGCTCAGTCCTGACGAAATGCCCTCTCGAAAGATCGACACGGTTTCTGCATCACGCCATCACCTGTGATGTCTTGAATTTTACATATTTATTTTTTTTATTTTTGAACGATCTGGAGTATGGTCACGAGCATCTCAGTACGAGGAGAGGTGGTAGAGGACAGTCCGCCACCCCTAGCGATAGCACAAATCAGAGCGTGCCCTCTTCAGTCAGGTCCCGCCAGTGGCACAATATTAACGTGGGCCGAGTCGCTGTGCCTGCCTGGAGGGACCCGGCAGGCCATAAGCTCAGTTCTCACCAAGACTGCCGCGCACATGCTGGGTGCTGATGGTTGCATAGACTGCAGCCACGTGAAAAACCATACGACAAATCGTTGCTCTGCCAGAGCATGTCTAGAGTGCAGAGAAGACAAAGAGCTGCAATCACGTTAGCGTCATTGCTTCCAGATTCCCTGACTTTACTCACATTGTTCGTTGCCGCAATCGCAATACTGTCTTCGAACGGATGCCAGCTCATGTGCAGAATCTTCTTGTTGAAGTCGATCTGATCCGCGTCGGTCTCCTTTCGCATCCTCTGTCCCTGTCCGCTGGGGCTCGTTGATCTGGAACCGCCCTTCTTGCCTCCGTTCGAGGTAGGGCTGGACGCCGAGTTGATCGGGGTCGGCACGCCGACCTTCTTCGCCTTGAAAGCAGATTTGTCGGCCTGCAGCACCACTTCCGTCTCCTTATCGGGGTCGGTCGGGTAGATCATAAAGTTGTTGTTGTAGCTGCCCGTCATCACGTTCTTGGCGTCTCCCGAGAAGGTCACCTCAAATTTGTCGAAAATACTGTCGTTTTCGTACGTGTCGCAGAGTCTCGGGCGAAGATGCTCGTGGATCGGAATCGTCTTGACCGGCTGGCGCTCCATGTTGATGTCCCAAATCTTGACCGTGAGGTAGTCTCTGGAAAGAATATAGCGACCATCGTGGGAGAAGCGGACGTCGGAGATGGAGGAGATGATTTCGCTGAAGAAGGATCGGGAAGAGGGGTCCTCCTCTTGCTCAAAGACTGGGACGCCGTCAGCAACTTGCACACACATATGGAACAAGACCGTGTCGTGCGGAGCACGGTCACTTACGCTTGGCGTGTTGGTCGCATAATGCCTTCTCGCGCATGTCGGCGAGCTTAATGGTTCCCTTAGAGCTAGCGTACATGAACCAGTTGCAGCTCTGAGGATGGAACTCGGCAGCCGTGATCACCTCGGTCAGCTCCTCCATGTTCGCCGGCTTGATATCGACGATATTGAAGCTCTGGTCCTGGATGTTGAGATTCCAGAGGTTGATTCGGAGGTCATCACTGCTGATGAAGGTCTCTCCATCACTGTTGACAGATATGCTGTTAATGTGGTATGCGTGTGCGTTGGCGTAGGTTTTGCGAGGCACGGCGGCGACGACGGTATCGTGATGCGTGAGGCGCGGAAGCTTGAGGTCGGAGGCACTCTTAAAGTGGGTGGCGTTGGCGCGGGGCGCACCGCCTCCCGCGCCGGCAGCGTTCGCAGGTGTGACGTCTTGAGAGAGGTTGTTTTCGGCGACAACTTTGAGAGACTTTTCAAACACCTTCCAGAGCTTGATCGTCTTGTCATTGGTGGAGAGGAGGTAGTGTGAGGCGTTTTGGCGACGGCACCACTTTATCTTGTTGATTTTCTCCTCGATCTCGAGAGACTTGAGGTAGTCGAATTCGGGCTCGTGTGATTGAAACTCGGTGTGGAACTTGTACTCGCATGATTTCTTCTGCAAAAAGGGAAGGTTGTCAGCAGAGGAGAATGGATGAGGCTATTGGGGGCGAGTGGAGGGCACGCACGGTCTCATTACGCTCAAACAGAACCACGCGTCCTCCCTTGTCTCCTGTGGCGAGGTAGTTGCCGGTGTGATCGAACTCTACCGTTGAAATAATGTCGGCTGCAGGAGAGTTGAACAAGTTAGCCTGCCGCCGAGGGAAGCACGCGACGCGCAGATATTGGGGGGCGCAGTGGTTGCAACCTACCTTCCGTGATATCTTCCACATCACCTTTGTCACCAAAACACCTGTTGTATCAAGCGTCAGCACAAGGAACAGCCGGGCGATTGAATGAGGAAGACATACTGCGTGAACTTCCACGTCGGTGAGCTGGCGTCGGAGTCGACCATGGTTGTGATGATGTGAGGTGGGGATATCGAGGACCAGGCGTGGGTTGCGCAGGGCGGTAGGTTGTCGTGAAAGGCGGCGTTGGGCGAAAGAACAAGGATATCTGCGGGTATGGAATGTCTAGAAAACAGAGACGGTAGGGAGAAGCTTGAAGCTGGGAAAGAATACGGGATCGCGGTGACAAGATAAGGCACGCCGTGTCGTCGTGTAGATGGGCGGTATTGGAGGGGGGGTGGTCTCGATGGATGGGCGTCAGGTCAGGCAAGGTTCAGGTGGGCGGGAGGGAAGGCTCAACGTCGACCTGGGAGCTGGGAGGGGCGCGATACGATACGGCCGGGAAGGGAGAGCTGGAGAGGGCTCTTCCGATGGGGCTGGAGCTGGAAGCCGTCACGGGTGAGCTGATGCGGCGATGGCTGGCAGCAGACGGTCGGGCTGGGCGGCGGGTGGTGGTGATGCGAGGCGAAGACGATGATGCAGGCCAGGTAAAGCAGAGCAGAGCAAAGCAGAGCAGAGCAGAGCAAACGGTAGCAATGCCAGAAATGTGATGCGGTGGGTGGGTGCCTCTAAACTGGACTAGACCCTCAGTGGTAACGTCTACTGCTTTTGGTGGGGGAGGTGCTGTTGCTGCTGCTGCTGCTGCTACTGCTACTGCTACTCCTCCCTTTCCTTCCGTCTGTGCTGCCAGCCTTCCTTTCCCACCAAACCAGGCAGATGGCGCTAGGCTTCTTTGGGTAATCTTCCTGCTTTTCCCGATTGCCTAAGCCTGTTCGACCTACCCTGCACTCCTTCAAATCTGCTTCCTTGTTGCAGCTAGTTTATGTTAAGCTTCAAGCTTCAGCTACCCTGTAGTTCCGCATGCCCGTCATTGTAACTTGCATCGTCTCATCCGTCTGCCTCGGCACAAGCCAAAGAGCATCACTTTCTTCTGGATCGGTCTGGCAAACAATTAGGCTCATCACGATTGTCCCATTCAAGTCCTCAGTTGAACGGACACATCTCAAAGCATCGGACATGGCCGACGAAAAGCAACCAGACAAGCTTTTAGACCCAAACACATCTCCGACTCCATCAAAAGGCAAACAAAAAACCACAGACGATGGTTTGACTTCATTCAAAGATCGCATCGAGCAATCTGCAGCCATGGCATTCCGTTCGCTCTCACAGCCACAGTCTGATCTTGCCGCCATCAACAACCTCTCAGAATCCAAAGGCTCTCAGTCCTCTCAGACCGCAGGTCAGGAGCGTCGAGAGCCCACGCTGGCAGACGTGCCGTCACATCGTATACACCAATCCGCCCGCCTGAACACTGGCACTTTCAGAGCTGCGAGCTCCTCCAGCACCACTAGCACCAGCAATGATGTCTTTCATGCTTTTCAGGGCCCGGCTGAGATGCTGCCCATGGACAGCATCCAGCTCCCCGCCCAAGCTCCCCGCGCCGGACCTCTCGGCTCTGTCGCTCAGCAGGAAGCCGCAGACGGCGTAGCGGTACTGGGATTGCTTGACGAGGACCCCAGCGAATCTGCCGTGTTAGGTGTCTTCCTCCCGTCTGGCGAAGAACTCTTCATCGACCTCGACGAAAAGGAGAGGCTGCGACACGCGCTTTTCGACGGCCGTCAAGGCGCGAAATTGGAAACACTGCTCAGACCTAGCAAAGACGAACAGGCGTCAAATGTATGGGGCGATGAGCAGTGGAGGGAGGTCTTTGAGACGTATACCGACGACGTCTGGGGCGACCTGGGTCCTTTGGCCGTGGCTGCCAGAAAGGAAGCAGAGGTGCCTCCCAACGAACGTCAAAGCAGACCGGCGAGGGCGCAGCTGACAAACGCATTACGGCAGCTCCGGGCCAAACTATAGATATACACCACCAGACAAAGCCTTCATACACTGTCTTTGTGCTCGAGGACTGGAGGCCCATGTCACATGTCAAAGCGTGTGCGTCTGTGCTATTGTGAAGCTACTGGCCATTCGAGGATGTAGAGAGCGGTATGAAAGAGCAATGTCTTGCATCTTGCATTCATTTGTCTATCCAGTGGCTATCTCGACCATGCCGGAAAACAAGAAACCCCTTACGGATCGAGAATGCTCGAGTGAATCCCAACTTCTCATGCTCAAAGCCCTGTCGCGTCTGCTCCTTTGCGGCGTGGTTGCTTGGTCAACCGAGGAGTGACCAATGACATCATCCCATCAACGTCCGACCCCACCTTCCCCCACGCCTCAAACCCCAGTACAGACCCTAACCCTGGCTTTAAGACCTCCCTGATGAAGCCCAAGGCTGCTTTGTTAATTCCGTCGGGGTCTCACCGACTGCATTCCCTGCGCATGGCCAATCGCTGCCCGATTGATTTCATCTTACTGGATCGTTCGCTCTCTCGCCGAGGAAATCACTCGTTATCTGCTCATTCAGCCATTATCAGTTTTCCAACTAACTACAAGCCCCCCCCTGCTCACGGATCATCCCGATCGACAGGGCAACCATCCTAGCTTATTCAACCGCAATCGTCAACATTCCAGCACCCATTCTTTTCGTCCCTGGATCTCCAACACGCAGCTTTAAGTTGATCCAGAAGGAAGAGGAGAATTCCAGAATGCGTTCAAAATCGGTCGAATCAACAGCCATTCGGCTCCTGCTCCCCCTCCTCGCCGGATGCCCAACGGCCCTCGCCCAAGCCCAAGCGACACGAACCGCCGAGCTCTTCTCCCCAACCTCGGCACCGCTCTTTGCGCGCGCAGGATGCCCTGATTTCACATTCCAGTGTCCGCTGTCTCTGGGACAGGCTTTCGGCGATGTGTGCTGCGAAACCGGTCAGACCTGCGCTTTCGACGAGAACAACCAGCCGGCGTGCTGTCCATCAGGGTAGGTCACTTTCGGCGGAGCAAGAGGGGATAAGAGACCGGGTGGATTCATACAAAGGCCTGAACATGCTGACCGGGGAAAAAAATCGATATGAAAAACAGAATCGTCTGCACCGGAAACGCCCCAACCTCCCAACCGACCGCCAAACCACAACCCTCCGCCTCCTACGTCTCCAACCCCTACTTCTCCTTCCCCTACATCCCCACAGACTTTGACTCGCGCGGCGACTGCACCTCCGCCGTATCCGCCTGCTCGGCAAACTACGAAGCCTGCGTGACCCGCCTCGGCGGCGCGGCAGACAATGCCGGAGGCACAGGCAACTTTGGCGTCACCATCATCGTGCCGGGCAGCGGAGGCACAACTATCAACGGGGGCGCTGCGGCAGCGGCCGCGAGCCTGGGAGCTTCGAGCGCGTCGGAGGTGTGTGAGAGCCTGAGCCGGGAAGCTTGCTCGGACGTCAAGGAGACGCAGTGTAGTGAGTTTCAAGCAGGGGACGAAGATAACGCAGCGGGGGTGGTCGAGTTGAGCGGGTGGACAGCGACTGTGGCTGGGTTGATGGCCTTTGCGGCTCTGATGGGCGAGATTGCATAGACTGTTCCAATTTTGTTCGCTCATTTCATGCGCGCTGGCTGGCCTCAGGGCCTTTGACAAGAGGTCGGGCCTGCGCGCTTTCTGAAACACCACAGCCTCGTTGCACAGAGGATCCCGGAATCTGGTTTCCGCGACCAACTATCATGATTGAAACGCTTTATGACTTTGCATTCCTGTAAATCGAAACGGCTTGGAAAAGCCATGTATGTATTGTAAATCGCACCAAGCACTCAAAGTTGCAAGACCTCTCGCAGCATCCTCTTGAAGGGGCCTCCCTCGCTCTCACCGTCTGGCAGATGCTCTAGATCTACTTGCAAGAACCGCCTCGCCACAGCCTCCGCGGTCTCTAGGGCGGCTTCCTCCCTCATCGATAGCTTCGCACACGCTGCGACCAGATCTTCGTTCCGCGCGATCATCTCTGAAATCATATCCGCCCGTCTAATGATCGCAGACGGCACTCCGTTTAGGGCAGCGCATTTGCCGCCAAAGCTGGAAGAACTGTGACCCGGCGCCAAGGTGAAGAGATATGTGAGCCGTGTGCCCTCGCTCTCAAGTTCATTCTCTTCGACTCTCACTTCGAGATGCGCTAAGGCAAGGCCGTCGTGGTGTCTGAGATACCCGCCTTCGAAGATCTCATGGAAATGAGTGGCCATCAGCAGCCTTGGACATTCGGATCCACGGGTCAGAAGGTAATCAATAAACGCAGTCATGAGACCTGCGCCATCGTCGGAGCTCGTACCATTCCCAAATTCATCGACCAGCACCAAGCTGTTGGCGGTGGCGCCTCGAATAACTTGTGCGACTTGCTTCAGGTCCATGGCGAAAGTGCTTTCCACCTTTGAAACGCTTTCTTTTGATGAAACTCGGGCGAGTATCTTGTCGACAATGCCGATTACGGCCCTTTTTGCTGGCACAAAACTACCTATCTGAGCAAGATAGATAATCACAGCAGCCTGTTTGAGATACACGCTTTTGCCAGAGTGATTCGGGCCAGTCAGGACAAGACCTCGAGGGGCGCTGACAAGCTCGTCGTCGCCACCATACTGTGTAGTCGTCGGAGGACCTAAAAAGCAGTTGTTTGGCACAAAGCATGGCACCACGAGCTCTTGCAGAGCGTGTCTTCCCTCCTCGATCCGCAGGATGCTCGAAGAATCCGTCACCTCTGGTCGGTTCCAACCATACTTCTCTGCTCCTAGTGCCAGGGCAAGAAGCGCATCAAAACGTCCACAGAGATCTGATGTTGACGCAAAGACCTCTTCATGCTCGAGAACTTGCTTGCTCAAGAGGTAAAGAATCTCCACTTCCCGGTCTGTCAAATGTCAGTCGAGCACTCCTTGTGATGTTCAATAGTACCGACCTCCAATCTCGCAATATACATCCCCGTACTGGTCGTCCAGCTCCTTCATGAACGTGTTCTTGTAGCAGGCGCCGTCCTCCGCTACGAATATTTTGTTCCACTCTTGCAGCTGGCCTCCCTCCCCTTCAAACCTGCCATTGCCAGTGATCGGATCTTGCTCAACGACAGTGAGAAAGCCGAGCTGCGGCAAGAAGATACAGGAGCGAATATACTGCGACGCCCACTCGGGTATCTGTCTGCGCAAGTGCACGACCACGTGGGTCAAGAAACTAGACATGCCGTCGTACTGCCTCTTGACCTCGTCAAGTTGAGGGTCAACGCCAGTCTTGACGCAAGATCTGAACCTGGCTTGCGAGTCTTCAAAATCGACTGTTCTCTCAATCATTTCTCCAACTGCGACCAAGGGCCCAGGCGGCACTTTTTCGACCAACTATGCCTGTGAGTAACAGTCACGCGCGACCTGTAGCGACGAGACTTACCAGACGTAAAACTTCAATCTCCTCGTACCCTCTCATGGTTGCGACAATCTCGCGCAGCCTCAGCACATGACCAACAAAACGGTTCAACGTTGCCCATGCTCCCTTCTTGTCGGACTGACTAAGGGAAGGTGACTCGGCGCCTTTTCGCAGCTGGACGAGGTTTCTTCGCACGTTTGCGATCTTGCGGCATATCTTCGAAGCCTCTACCAAATGCTCTGTATGTCCGGGTCTTCGAAAGAACGCAATGAAATCTTGCCGCGCCGTTATAATTGAGAGATTTGTCGTTGGCCACAAAAACATCTTTCGAAGCGTCACCTTTCCCTGTGGTGTTCCTGCCAAGTGGTAAAAAAGTCCATAAACAGACAGACTTTCCTTGGAGCCGCTGGCGCTTTGAACGCCTCCCGAAATCTTGCTGCTGGGATGCTGCTCGGAGCGCATGATTTGCAAAGCTTGCATAGTTTCCTGAGTGATGTACATGGAGTCTGCCAGGGAAAACGTCTCGATGAGCTCTACCTTGAATGCGCTGCCTGGTCCAGTGCCGTCTGGAAGATCTTCACTCGATCGTCTACGACTGAGCTCACTCAAAAGTGCACCGGCACAACTGACCTGCGAGGAATGTCAGCTAAAGTGAGGTGGCCACATTGAAGGAACGACACGCACGGTGATGAGACTGTCAAGATCGACCGAGGAACCACATCGTATCGTCTTGATGCTGCGGTCCTCGGAAAATTCAAGAACAGCATCATCAAAAGGTGTATTGAATGCTTCTGCATCATGATCTGGTGCGTTTGTGACGACCGTCGGGTTGTGAGGGCAGATTGTGGCTTGCAGGTTCACCAGTCTGTCTTGGGCAGACTTCAAGGCGAATTCGGACGAGGCCAGCGCTCTCAAGATGAATCGAGACGTTGGGCCTCCGTCTGCAGGCTGTCAGTTCTTCATCTTCTGGAAACCAAAGATACTTGAGGACACACCTTCTTCCGAAATGGCACGTTTCTCGAGGAACGTCATCAGATGCTCTGAAGCACGGCCTGAAACGAGAACTGTTGTCGGCTGGATGTGCGCCAGCAACTGTTCGACTGTGTCGACATCCGACAAAGGCATGTCTCTACCGAGGAAAAGGACGCCTTTCTCGGTCTCGAAATAGGCACAACCCAACGTGCCATTCTCTTTCATATCTAACGCCATGATAACTTCCACCTGAAACGGGTCATAATCCTCTCCCAGTGGCTCGTCTACTTGGAGCCTTTCATGGGACGGCATCACACTTGACGGCCGGTGAAAGAGGTCTTGTGAGTTCTGTGTCCCATGATCTCTTTGTAACAGAAATGGCGTACCCTGAACAGAACGCCCGTGCGGAGGTGATGACCCTGAGGTACCTGTTCTTCTGCGCCCACGTGCTGGCACCTGGCGGCGTTGCTGTTGATAGCGGCTGACGGTAGATTGCTGCGAGCCTTGATGGCGACGGCGAGACGAGGCGACAGACGGCGTGTTTCGAGCTGACCTCGAGCTCGAGCCGCCGCCTCTGGAACGGAAGGTAGGCATGACGGTCTTTTGGAGTGAGGATGATGTGCGAGGCAGACACATGCACAGTCTTTCATGGGAGTTTGAGGAAATGGATTGGGGAAGGGGTTTTTTGGACCGATCTGCTGACTGAGGAAGGAGCACAAGTCAGGCAGACGTACCTTCCTCGATCGAGGTGCGCAAGGCAACAGGGTGCTGTAACACTGGCAAATCGGGCTTCACGACTTGAACACACGTCATTTTGACCGCATTAGCCCTGCGAGGCGTGAAAACCAACCATATCCGTCTGCGTTGAAGATGTATGATTACTCGCAAACTCAACAATAGCCAGCTACACACCGTTCAACCCAATGCAATCTCACTGGTTTCCCTTTGCCCACTCCGCAAACTCCCTTCTCTGCTTCCGGATATCCACAAACCCCTGCCTTGACTCGAGCGATTTGAACGGGTTCCCCCTGTAATCCTGCTCAACCTCACCACCGCTCGTCTGGAATCCCTCGCCGCCTTCCCTCTCGATCTTTCCGGCCCATGTGTTCCAGTTAATCGGACGCAGGCGCGGCGACCCGAGCACGAGACCCAGGACGACGGTGAGGGTCGCGACGATGCACTCGATGGAGATGTCGATGGGGAGTGAGGAGGTGGAGGTGACCGATGTGTGCTGGGCGATGGTGGAGGCGAGCGCAATGTGCTCCTGGGCGGAGTAGCAGCTAGAAAAACAAACTCTGGGTTAGAAGGCAGAGAAACGGGTTTGGGAGATGAGGTTTGAGGATGCGAGCTTACGCGTGTGCCAGGAACACTAGACCAGTAAAGGTGACAACGCGGGCGGTCCAGGCCATTTTTGTGGAATTGGTAGGTTTTTGCTGACTTGGAAATTGACCATGCAAAGGCAATTGGTCTCGACAGTGAGGTGCAAGGTCTGATGGTTATGTCCTTGGATTGATGATGGCGATGCTTGAGCTCAGGATGCGAGATACGGCTGACATAATCATGACCCCAACCCCCAAGCCAAGCGCTTGCTTGAGCTCCAGCCAGATCCAAAAGTAGCCGAGCGCTTGTCTAGGACGAACATACTAGCGCTGTTCACTCCATGGTTCTTGTTAATAAAGACCACGATACTGAAAGAATTGTATCACTATTTGAAGCATAGACATCTATATACAAGTAAGATGACCAGATACTATACAATACTGGACACGCCTGTCACGAGGTATCAACGTACCCAACTCCTGTAAATGCTGATCATCAAATCCTCCAGACCAAACAAAGGCACTGAGCCTCTTTCTCTTTCATACGCAAGCGCCGTACTATTACTCCCAAAAGAAAACATTACACAATCGCAAATAAGCAAGCAGCGAACCATATTCAAAACTCAAACATAGGGGCGGGATCCGTGTCGTCCTCCCACTTGGACTTGAGGAAAGCATCTCCGTCGTAGAGATCCGCGGCCGGGAGCAGAGGGGAAGAAGATGCCTGCGTAGGCCCAAAGTCTGGATCAGTGGCATTCAACAGCTGGGGATCGATGAGGCTGTTGCCGTCCACAGAGAGGCTCATCATGGAGCCAAACCTCGTGGCGGGGGCGGACTGAACGGGGGATGGCTCGTCCGGATGCGGTAGTTCAGGCAGTGGCCACATGTTGTTCTCATACGTCACATGTGGCGCAAGAGATTGTGGTGCCACTTGAGGGGGATAGCCCACCGGGAAAACAGCAGTCGGAGATTGAATGAGAGGGTAGACCGAATTCGGGGTGGGGAAAATGCAGACGTTGCTGTACGGATTCCCGTACATCTGCTGCATGTACATGTGCATCTGCTGAGGCTCAGGTGTGGGAGTCATAGAGGGCTCTGGCGTAAGCTGCCGTTGCGGCAGCGGCGTGGGAGAATTGAAGAAGTAGGGGTTCCTGGGCGGCGTTGACAGAGCAGAGAATGAAGATTCAGGGGTAGGTTCAGGCGTCAAGATCTCGCGGTGGCGCAACCTCGGCGTAGCTCGTGATTTTTCGACGCGCGACGGCTTCGCGACAGAAGATATGACGCCCCTCCTTAGGCGTTTCTGAGGCCTGAACTTGACCGTACCGTGAGCTTCTTGGTGTCGTTGCTTGTCGACGGCAGCAAGCCTCGCGTAGTAGGCAGTGATCGATTCTGGCTCAAGGTTTTTCCAGCTATAGCTGAGAAACTTGGAAACTTTGTCTTGCTTGGCTTTGCCGTCGGGACCAGCACAGAATTTGCATCCGACAGCGTTGAACGCTTTGCGGTACATCATCCAGGCATTCAGGGGCCGTCCGATTTTCTTCCCCTCTGTGTCCTGCCTTCGCTCCTCCAGGCTGCGTCCAACATACGGTTCAATATTGATCAGCAACTCTGGATGATCTTTGGCCCAGACCGAGAGCGGCACGTCGTTGTCGGGCACCTCAGGGTCCTTCTCGGCTGGTTCTTTGGCGTTTCGCTTGGATCGTCGAACCGTAGTACTGGCAACTTCTGACTCTGTGGTATCTGCCTGCAGTAGCGATTTATGTTGCACGCTTCGGGCTACATTTGGTAGCGCCATTCCTAACGTGGTCATGTTGAGCGGCTGAATCTGTTTTGCAGGTGATGATCGACGAGTACCATGTGACAAGGGGAGGCTCGCAGTTTGTTGATGGACTCGATCCAGGAAGGAAGGGTTTTCCTCGAAGGAGCAGAGTTGTCAGTCAAAGTCGTAATGAGTTGGGGCGATAGTGTCAATTAGTTCGTAGGAATGAGATCGAAATAGAGGATTCGTTGCGACGCAACAAGTTTCGAAGGACTTGTGTTCTATTTGACCTTCCACCCGAAAGGGTACATCCACGCCTACCTTTGACTTTCCATTGTCCCCTACCCCCCTCATGATAGCTTTGATACGAGGAGTATTGTCCAGGAATAGGCCATCCAGCCATTCCCAAAACATATTCAAAGGATGGCAATGGGGGGGCATCGCCCTGTCAACAAAGGTCTGGGGACGGGCAAAGATGCTGCCAATGGGCTGAGAGGGGTGTTGTCGCAGGGACCGCAGGGCGGCCCTGGCATCTTCAATGGATTGCTCAATCGATTGATCGTAGTCACCTTGTCCGCATGCCGTCTTTTAGACTGCATCACAGGTTCAGGGAGAGTTGCCTGGCAGTAGGGGGAGACGCATAGACCACATCGGGGCTGGTGGCGCCCAATCGCAGGATCACGAAATGCTCCTGGACCAACAACCACCGATCCAGCCCCATTCGAGTCCACGTCGAGGACGCCGGCCGATGTTCTAACTTGGAACCACGGCCTAGCTGCCTTCGGCGGGCACCATCTCGGGCGCACTGGCTCGATACTTGCTTATTGAGTTGTCTATTGTCTGCATCCGAACCTGCAGCCTTGTCGCTATGTGGCGCATGATTAGCGCGGCAGCTTCTACGCTTGCTTCTCACTTGGCACGACGAAGAATTTATCGATAGCTTAAATAGTCGTCGTGGTGATCGTGTTGCTCTGTTGCTTGGGCGTCAGGTTTAGGCGGCGGTGCAACAAGACCGCAGGAAGGCGCCGACCGGACGGTTCATCGCCCAAGCGGCAGCGATCTTTGGACTCAATGGGAGTGCAATGATGTTAGTTCGCGGCAGGGCCTGAGTAGTTGCATCAAGCATTCTCGTCTCTTAATTGGGAGAAAGAGGTCCGGGTATCGACTGGTTTGACGGGAGGCGTGGGATCTTGTGGCATCTGCGCTGGGGTCAGGCTCGTGGATGGTGATAACTTAAGCTTGGCACTGCTTGCTACGGTTGCAGGAGCAGGAGATGGCGCCTTAGGCGAGTGTTTGGTCGGAGAAATACCGCTGACGACCGGCTCGTCACCGAGCTCTAGAAAACCTACTCGATTTGCACTGCTGAGTGTTGGCGTCGACGCCAGGAATGATGCGCCATTTGGACCGTTGGCGAGATTGCCATCCTCCCGCGACTGCAGAGGAGTCCTCATCTCAACGGATGTCGGTGGCAAGGGTCTGTCTGGGAGGTTGGCAGCTGGGCTGAAGACTCCGTCCTCGCGAGGCTTTGAGATTGTTGCGCTGCTCTTCTTAGGACTGGGGGCGCCCGCATTTCCTACGGTAGAACCGCCCTGTTCCGGGTCCATCCCGTATGATGCGCCATTTGTCCCATTTGCGCCATTCATAGACTCTGCGGGTACAGTAGAAACATCATGATCGTCCTCGGAGGCTTCGACAGTATCCGCTGAAGCCGCGCGAGCTTTTGCCGGCAATTCCACGATGATGCGAGACCCATTGGTTGGCTGGGCAAGCTGCTCGTTCGCACCATGAACTTTGAGCTTGATCGTTGGCCTTTGAAGCCTTTCTTGTTCTCGCTTGGAACAGCTGTGGCACACAAACCGAAAGTCTGGACTTTCCGCATCCGTTTCGGTGATGCCCAGGCACTTGCTATGTTGCCAGGTATTGCAACGTTCGCAAGCAACGCTGTGTGACCCATCATCGACCCGGCCGTAAAGCCCACACACGCAGTCGAACATCCAGTCATCGTCCTCGTCGTCCAGTTCTTGCAGAGCCTGTTGTTGTTTCAGGATGTCGGCCTGTCGCTGGCGATCTGAGATTCGACCATGGCCCTCACTTGGTTGGCGACTATCTTCAGACAGCTGAGCAAGCTCTTCTTCATGCAATTTCCGACGTGTTTGGCGCTCTCTGAGTCGATCCTCCCTAGAAGCCAAACGATTGTCTCGCTCACGCTCGCGTTTCTGTCGAGCTGCTTCTTCCTTTCTCTCAGCTTCGCGCTGCTTTTCCTCCTCTTTGCGTGCTTGCTCTGCCTCTACCTGTAGTTTTTGTATCTCAGCTTTTCCTGCCAATCGACTCGATCGCTTGGCAGTTGCCATCTTCGCCAGAGTGAGAGCTTCTTTCTGTCGTTGCTGCTCCTTACGCTGCCTCGACTCTTCCTGCTTCTCCAGAATCGGCAGCAGGTGGTCGCGGATCTGATCTCGAAGTATCTTCTCATTCTCATCCCGGGTCTTGAGGATGCTATTGAGAAATGCCTGGACCTCTGCAAGAGTAACAGCGAGACATTCCCACTGCATACCTCCCAGGCCATTGTTCCTGTCTACGGTGTCTTTGACATTGTCGTCGACATCCTCTTCTTGATCTTGTGTGACTGCTGTGGATCGTCGACTTGGCCGCCGGCCACCTCGGTACGTCTTCTGCTTTTTGGTCTTTTTGGTTGGTGGCGGCGGTGGAGGGGCGTCTGTCAGTCGGTACAATCTGTTATCGTCGAGGACATAGTATGTGCGATCTTCACTATCCCAGCCATAAGGCTCGATCCGCTGTGCACTGTGTCAGTCCTGTACCGCATAAAAGTCGACATTGTTCGACTCACCCAATCCGTCTGATCTTTATCCTTTTGTTCTTCCATCTTGTCTCTGAATCTCTCAGGATACCTCATCACCCATTGGGTCAGTTGCTGAAGTACGCGAACCTGCGTGCTCGCATGTTAACTGACTGTGCATCAAACGCCCGAGTCTGAGGATCAAGTTCCTACCTTGGGCAATGCTTCAAGATCCTCGAAGCGCACAGGATCCTCTTCATCCCCCAACGGGCTCGAGTTTGGCAAATATGTCTTGTATAACTTGCGTATTTGGTCGTCCAGGGTGTCGAGACTACAGTCGGTTAGAATTCTGCCGCGTCATTCGAGGAACAGCGAGAGTGCTCACGTGATGCCGCGGAATGAGGACGCCATCTTGACAAGGGCGAGGGCAACTTCTTGGAGAATCGTCGACGTCGGCTTTTGCAATTCGAACTCGATGACCTGAAGAGATTATGTCAGTAGCTGAGGGACAGTGAGAATACAAGACCAGCATTACCTCTGCATCAACGTTATCGTCAATCTTTGCCGCCTTGCCAAAGATGTATATCCATTCCGCCAGATTTGCAAATTCCCACGAGTTGCGGATCTGGTGCAGAAGGTTTGAATCGGATATATCCTGGCCACCCAGGGCCTGTTGGAATGACCGCTTGGGCATGATGGCGAGACCGATAAAGTCGCGCAGTCCAAGTGATCCGATATTCGTCGAGTCTGAAAAAAACAGAGTACGGCAATATGTGTTCGTGTGACAAAGGCGAAGTTGGTTTTCGAGGGAGAAGCAAGGCTTGCCTGACCTCATCGGCACTGCAGCTAATCCTGGTCTTAGCACAGCGCGAATCGCGTGGGACGCGTCTCGACAAATTTAGCGCTTGGCCTAGACGGGACAAGCTGCTTAGTGCTGACTTGGAGACTGGAGACGGGGGGAGGGGAGGCGCCTTTTCAGGGGTCCAAGCAGCCTGCCACGCCAGCTGCGACAGGGGGTAGAGTTCGCACTGTGAGCAGCATGCAGCGATGGGCTAAGATAGCTGTCATACACAGTACAAACATCCGGAGGCGGTCACTGTGCGCCCTCTCACTCATCGTGTATCAACATATCTGCACTCGTATTTGGCCAGCGTACATCACATGATGAGACGCATTTCTGGCCTCTTCTTCCTCCTCACCCTGTTCAATCGACTACTGTTGACGTAAAGGAGGTCAACAATGTCTTGCGCCGCCTCACGTTCGACTCTACGACTTTGACATCGGAGGGCAGTCTTCCTATCCTTCGCTTGTCTTTCCCTCGCTAGGTCGAGACCAACCTGAACTGGTCTACAAATAAAATAATAATGTCTTCACGAAACGACGACGACGACGAGCGGCCACGCAGAAGATCCGCCGGTATTCCTCTACAGAGAATCAACACAGCACTATCCTCTGAAGATCGTGGTCTCTCGACTGGAGCTTCGAATGGAGGCGAGACGCAAAGAATAAACTCCGCGACAGCAACACCCTCTGCAGCTTACCTCGGACCCTCGACGTACTGGGACCAGCCCTACGAGTCACGATATCAAGATGCTCCCGGGTTCGAGTCTCCCATTGATGCGGGTGCGCTGGCAGCCGCCTTGCCGCCTGGCGTCGATGGTTTCTACGGTGCTGGAACACCGTACATCGAGGAAACACCAGCATCCGATAACG
Organism: Parasarocladium wereldwijsianum; assembly: GCA_036250105.1. Taxonomy (NCBI): domain Eukaryota; kingdom Fungi; phylum Ascomycota; class Sordariomycetes; order Hypocreales; family Sarocladiaceae; genus Parasarocladium; species Parasarocladium wereldwijsianum. The sequence goes on from JAXOUE010000004.1 coordinate 449,685, forward strand.
GCTACTCCAGCTCTGACCGAGAGCCATTGACGGCGAGCGCAGGCCCGATCGCCGGATCTCTCGCGAGACCACCCGATGAACAGCATCGAGACAGCTTTCAGACCGTGTCTGATGTGGACAACGACCACGCCCGAGATACCATCAGCTCCCATCGAGACCCCGAATACGGCTTGCGGCCACACACCCACGGCTTTGGCAGTACCTTGAACCCACAAGAACTCCGCCTATCAAAATCATTGTCAGCTGGAGGAGGAGCTCTGCAGCGTGCTGGTTCGATGGTGCGGGCCATGTCTCAACGTGTGGTCAACATCAGTGGTGAGAGCGAGGTGGTCGACACCCGCGCCTCTCTTCATCGGTCAAGATCTCCTGGTAGCCGTGCGGGCAGCAGACATCAAAGTGCTGCGCCCAGTCGAACCCATAGTCGAGAACCCAGCCGGACGAGGAGCCCTGTCAACTCAATCCATATGGATACGTCGTATCCGTCGCAAACAATAGGCTTGACGCCAGAGAAGTTTGATACACAGGGCCATCCGGGTCTTGAACCCACCTTTGCACCATTGCCCATGCCGAACCCCCTAAAAGGCAAATCCCTGGGCTTGTTTCCCCCCGATAGCACAATACGCAACCGATTATGCGACCTGCTTGTGAATCCATATACGGAGCCCATCATCCTCTTTCTTATCGTGTTGCAGGCTGTGCTGCTTGCAGTTCAGGCGAGCGGAGATGTCTTTGAAGAGGGAGGTCGCCCGGAGCGTTGGGGCCAGAATGTCTACGACTGGGCAATGCTCGCCCTATTCATCATCTTCACTCTGGAACTGATTGCACGAATCATCGTGTCTGGCTTCATATTGAACGCGGAGGAGTACAGTACGATTGACCGCCAGCGGGGCATACGCGCTGCAGTCGTCGATCAATACCGGGCCATCTTCCAGCCGCAGGAGCTCAAATCCTCAAAAGGCCATACATCGTACAAACCCTCCCCATCGGCGTTCGCCCGCTCAATGACCACGATCATGCAAGGGCCGCAACGACTGCCCGCGACCCTTGAGGAGCAGCAGCGATTCCAGTTGGCGCGTCGTGCGTTCCTGCGCCACGGCTTCAACCGTCTTGACTTTGTTGCAGTCCTAGCGTTCTGGATTAGTTTCTGTCTCGGTGTCGCGGGGCTCGAGTTCAAGTACAAGATGTACATCTTCAAAATGATGAGTTGCTTGCGTATCATGCGCCTCTTGAGTATCACAAACGGAACGGCCATCATCCTGCGAAGTCTGAAAAAGGCTACTCCGCTGCTCATTCGCGTTGCTTTCTTCATCAGTTTCTTCTGGCTTCTCTTTGCCATCCTGGGCGTGCAGAGCTTTAAGGAGAGTTTAAGCCGCACATGCGTCTGGCTGGATCCTCAGAACCCTGACAACCTCTCTCTCGCTTTTACCAACTCTGAGGCATTCTGTGGCGGTTTTCACGATAACAAAACAGGGGTTGAACGCCCTTGGGTACGTCTGAATGGTGTTGGCGACGATGCCCCTCTGGCGAACAGGCTCGACGATGGCACCACCAGTGCAAAGGGGTACATATGCCCCCGGGGTTCCATCTGCCTAAAAGGCGAGAATCCCTCTGCAGGCACCGTGAATTTTGACAACATTCTGAACTCGTTGGAGCTCGTCTTCGTTCTGATCAGCGCCAACACTTTCAGCGACCTCATGTACTGGACTATGGGATCGGACTACATGCTTGCTGGCTTGTACTTTGGTCTCGGCATCATGATCTTGCTTCTTTGGCTGGTGAATTTGCTGATTGCCGTTATCACATCATCTTTCCAGGTCATTCGGGAAGAGACAAAAACGAGTGCTTTCACGACAGACGAGCAACCACTGGGCTTAGACGAGTCGGAGGACAGATTTCGAAAACTCTCCCGCCTCCAAAAGATATACCAAAAGACGTTCTATGTGTGGATCGTCATCATCGCTTTTGGGTTGTTGGTTCAGGCACTGCGGTCCTCGGATATGTCTCGCGATAGAGGACGCTTCATTGATGCCATTGAGGTCGTGGTCACCATCATACTGGATATCGAGATGATTTTTCGAATCGCCTCAGACTGGCGAGACTTCCACCGCAGCTGGCGTAATTTGTTCGACCTCGGACTGGCGATCATTACCTCCATCATCCTCTTACCGCCGATCCGTGGCACCCGGGTGTACTGGTGGCTCAGCCTATTTCAGATCCTCCGAGTTTACAGAGTGGTTTTGGCCATTCCTGTCACTGCCAAGCTGATCATGCTCGTTCTGGGGAATTCCTCCGGTATCGCCAACTTGATGCTGTTTGTCTTTCTCACCACGTTCTTGGTGTCCATTCTCGCCGCCCAGCTGTTCCGGGGCGTCATCCCGAAGGAGGCTGACGGAGAATTCAATAATGTGTCATTCTACAGCATCTTGAACTGTTTCGTCGGCATGTACAATGTTCTCACCACGGAGAACTGGACGGATATCCTCTACAACGTCACATCCACTACGACTGACTTCGGGACCGCGTGGATTGGGGCGACATTCCTGATCGGCTGGTTCATTCTTGCTTTCTTCATCTTGTTGAATATGTTCATTGCTGTCATTCAGGAAAATTTCGATCTGTCAGAAGATGAGAAACGGTTCGAGCAGGTCAAGGCCTTCTTGCAAAGAAGGGATATTGGTGGAAGCTCAACTAGCACACCGTCCCTCTCAACCATCTTCAGTTTCGGGCGTTCGCGGCAACGGAAAGACCCTCTCGACTACGGACCGGCTTTGACAGAAATGCTGCTCAAGGACAGCGTTGTGAAGGATTTTCTCGAGGAGAGCTACAATAGAGGCATGGGCAACACCGAGCAGGATCCCGCCTTGCGCGGACCGCAGCGAGCCGCCACAACTGGCCTCCTCACAAACGATATCAAGCCAGGATATCTGTCCACGATGTGGGGCAATTTCAAAAAGAAGGTTACGAAGCGAGAACCTAATCCTTTCTACGCCAACATCCAATTTGATAACAACGACGAGACCTTTGACGCCCGAAAAATGGCACAGCAGGCAGTCTCCGCCAGCACTACTCGGAAGAGGGCGCAGAGAGAGTATCTTGTCAAACATCCCAAGTACAACACGTCGCTCTACATCTTCTCGCCTCGCAATAAGATTCGCAGGTTCTGCCAGAATATTGTCGGTCCAGCCAGAGGACTCGAGAGATATGATGGCGTCGAGCCGAATAAGGTTGTGTGGTATTCCTTCTCCGCCTTCATCTATGCTGCTATCGTTGCTATGGTCATCCTGGCGTGTATCACCACCCCATTGTACCAAAAGGAATATCAGCAGCAGCATCCTTTCAGCATCACGAATTGGTACGTGTGGACCGATATGGCGTTCGCGATTCTCTTTACGGCGGAGGCTGTGATCAAAATCATCGCAGATGGCTTGGTTTTCACGCCCAATGCCTATCTGCGAAGTTCCTGGGGTCTCTTGGATGCCGTTGTATTGATCACGCTCTGGATCAACGTGTTTACCCTCTTCGTCAACGATGGCGCCATTTCCCGCGCTGTTGGTGCTTTCAAAGCCCTGCGTGCCCTCCGGCTTTTGAACGTCAGCGACAGTGCTCGCGATACCTTCCATTCGCTCATTATTGTTGGTTGGTGGAAGATCACGGCCGCAGCATTCGTTTCCATATCGTTACTGATTCCGTTCGCCATCTACGGGCTGAACCTATTCAACGGCATGTTGATAGCATGCAATGATGGCGACGGCATCGAGCAACTCGCGTCCTGCTATGGCGAGTACTCGGACACGCCGTTCAGCAGCGACTGGCCTATCCTGGTGCCGCGGGTAGCTGCCAATCCCTACTTTAACTTTGACGATTTCGGCGCCTCGCTGTTTACGCTCTTCCAGATTGTCAGCCAGGAGGGATGGTCTGATGTGGTGTTTGCGGCGTCGGCCATCACGAAACGTGGGTTCCAGCCCAAGGACCTCGCATCCGAGGGGAATGCATTCTTCTTTATTGCTTTCAACCTCTTGGCGACTGTCTTTGTGTTGACTCTGTTCATCTCGGTGTTCATGCGAAACTACACAGAGCAGACTGGCGTGGCATTCTTGACGGCAGATCAGCGCTCATGGCTGGAAGTGCGCAAGCTTCTCCGACAAATATCGCCGTCCAAGACTTCGTACAACGACAAGGGCAAACAGTGGAAGAAGTGGTGCCACAAGAGAGCCATCGAGAAGCGCGGCAAATGGTACCAGGCTATCACTGTCATCCTGTGCATACATCTTTTCCTTCTAGTTGTTGAGTTCACCGCTGAGCCCGACTGGTGGAAGGTCCTGCGAACCTTTGTGTTCTTTGGCTTCATTGTCATGTATATGATCAACATGTTCATCCGGATCATCGGACTGGGCTGGACGCGCTATTACCGCAGCTCATGGGACCTGTACGCGACGCTGGTCGTCCCAGGTGCTTTTGTCAGCACGGTCGCTCTCCTCATCGCGAGCGCACACAGCGACAGCTTTGTCGGCCCGGAAGACACGTATATCCAGGTGCACAAACTCTTCCTCGTGGCGATTGTGCTTCTTCTGATCCCGAGGAACGATGCGCTGGATCAGCTGTTCAAAACGGCCGCTGCCAGTCTGACGGTCATCGGCAACCTTCTGGCGACCTGGCTCGTACTTTTCCTCGTGTTCGCAATCGCCTTTACGCAGGCCTTTAGCCTTACCCGGTTTGCCGGGAACGAGACAAACAACATCAATTTCCGAACCGTGCCCAAGGCCCTCCTCCTGCTCTTCCGTATGAGTTTTGGTGAAGGATGGAATGGTCTGATGGAGGATTTTGCCTTTATCGAGCCGCCGCTGTGTGTGAACGACGACGACTTTTTCAACAGCGACTGCGGCAGCAAATCGTGGGCGCGTTTCTTGTTTGTCGCTTGGAACATTATCAGCATGTACATCTTTGTCAACTTGTTTGTCTCTCTCATCTACGAAAGCTTCAGTTACGTATACCAGCGTTCCAGCGGGATGGGCGCGGTAGACCGAGATGAGATCCGTCGATTCAAAGAGGCCTGGCGAACCGTCGACCCTGACGGCACGGGCTGGATCAGCAAGGAGGGATTCCATCAGCTGCTCGGTGAGCTGTCCGGCGTGTTCCAGATGCGAATTTACGACCCTGAAGACTCGATACATGCTATTCTAGATGACGTGCGGGGTTCTGATCCGAGAGCTTCGCGACACATGTCCATCTCTGGCCCGGCGTCGACGGAAATTGACCTCGCGGCGCTGAACCAGCGACTGGCGAGGCTAGACACGCAAAAGATTCGCGAGAGACGGCGGCGATTCAACGTGTTTTACGGGGAGGTGATGGCTGGAGCCGATGTGGACTACGGTATTGGGTTCACGAACGTGCTGATGACGCTGGCCCAGTACAATATCATCACCGACAGCAAGAGTCTCAAGTGAGTTGCACCAATGGCGATGTGATGCAGGAGATTTCCCTTGCTGACAAGACTGATACAGACTCGACGAGTTTCTGAAGCGACGCGCACGTCTGCAGCGTGTCGATGAGCAACTGCGCCGCAAGACCGTGCAGAACTTTTTTGAAATGCTGTAAGCCCGGCTCAGCTCTGCCAGAGAGGACGAAGTAAGGGACGAAAAAGACTAACAAGAGTGCAGGCACGAATCGGGTAAATTCCAAAAACACATACAGAGAAAACAGGCTGGGCGCATGACGGGCGTTCCCGAGATCATGGTGCCTGACATCTACGTTGACGACGACAATATCGAGAACCTCACCGACGACGGGAAAACCGTATCATCGGGTGTGCGCACACCCCGGTCTCACCTCAGCGCGGACATGGCGCAAGCCTCGCCAAAGTCAAAGAAGACGGGATCGCCGTCCAGCCGGGGCAGCCGCGGCTCATCACCCTCCAGAGACCCTTCGCAGCGCATGTCTGCGTGGTACGGGTCGTCTGGTGTGAGCGCGCACCCGCTCAGCGCGCCGAGATCGAGGGGCGGATCGACATCCGAGGCGGCACCGGGCCACCAGGCCACGACGTCGGCGTTCAGCTTTGAATTTTTCGAACCCGACCCGTCTCAATCTTGGTACCACAGCGGCGGTGGCCGTGATTCAACAAGCGAGATGAGAGCGAGAGCGGGGACCGTGAACCCGTCGAGTCCGACGGGGGGTATTTTAGACGATTCGGTGTGGACGGATAGCATAAGGAAGAGCCGGACGGTGAGAAGGTCCGGGAAGGGAGGGTCTCACCGGTTCACGGACCTGGGGTAGCATGAACGGGGGCCAAGCAAGCCACCGTAAAGATGGGGACTTTGGCGTTTTGCAAGATGACGATAGACCACTCTTTTTTTTTTTCTTTGGCATTTTCATTGTTGGCGTTACAGGAAACGAAAGGACTGCGGCAAAAGGGAACTATAATGCAGCATTTTATTGTTTTATTTTTAGGTTTGTTGACGGGGAAGATGACTAGACAGGGGGGGTGGTGGTGTTTCTGTTACATGTTTGAGAGGGAAGAGCGTATGATGGAATAGATGACCTGCTCGGGACGAGGGCAAGAGAAAAACTGAATGCAACAACATGATACACGTCAGTCGCAGTTGATGAAGATCAAGTCAGGGACAAATGCCTTTCTTGAGCGGGAGGGAGTTTCTGGAATGTTTCTTCCAGGGTCGTGGCAAGCATGCCATGCACGCTGCCCTGGTCAGAGAGGGAGGTGAGACACGGAACGCATAATGCTGTATAGTCTGAGGAACTAAAGTGCTACGAATACGAGGACATTTCGTCTCCACAGCAGGGCAGGGCACAAGAGAACGGGGCCCTGGTTAAAGAAGGGGGTCCTGTCAGGTGATGAATGGATCGCGTCCTGCGGTGGCATGGCATGAGATGCGGTGGTGATGTTGAAACGCGTGTCTGGACGTACAGAAACGATGGTGCACTTTTGCGCGGCTTGTTGGTGGGTATTTTGCGGGTGGTTATTCTGTCAGAGCCATGTTGGGAAGGGGGGCCGAGTGTCGCAGGAGGGACGCGCTGAAACAGGGACTAAACCGTGGCCCCTGTCGTTCCCTCGATCTTTTATGCAATCGACTGCTTCTTTCGGGGCTCGGGGCACTGGATTGTACTGGTAAAACATGCCTCTGGGCTTGTGGGTGGAGGGAGTGTTTGAAAGAGAGTGTGAGAGAGAAAGAGAGAGATACCTTCGCATAACCCGCCACTACCGTGCATCTGAGATATCACTTTCATTATTACATGCAATCAGGACGTATGATCAGGGGCCTTGGTTCAGGCGACTAGCCCCCCATCCGTTCAACGCTGTTCACCATCGACTTGGATAGATGGAATCCCGTGAGATTAAAGGCCCTCAACCGTCCGTTCGCTCGTCAGAGGAAACGGCCTTTCTTCTTTTACTATTCCCGACTTTCGTTCAACCGCCTCGTTGTGATTTCGTGTCAACTTCTTTCATCCTTTTTTTCTCGTTTTTATAGTTCTGTCCACTGGCTGGTCAAATCACTCTCATTCATCCTTTTCACTCTCGCATTCCGTCACTCCCTGCCCTTCTTCATCCATCTGGAGAGCAAATGAACTAAAAGAGAACTCCCTTTCTTCTCTTTATACATCCCCCATCGTCAGCACCAAGGGCTGCTCATTGGAATAGCGGCAATCTCAACCTTTCGACTGGAATCGAGATTTCGATAACTGCGTTGTCATATCCCTCCTTTGCTTCAACTCGCTCTCTTTCAACGCGGGCTGGGCCTTTGTTTGCTTGCTACAAAATACTCTGGATCCCTGCTTTTATCTTGGATCGAGTATCTCCTCTATTTCTTTTTCCATCCAACCAAGCAATCATTATCCTACGACTCGGATTTCTCAGCATTCATCTTTCACGACAATTACACACGCTACACACACACATTCAACGTCAAACAAACAAACCGTCATTATGCAAAACTCACGCTACCAGTCCCTCGCCGCGCGCTTCACCCCTTCTCGCCTGCGCACCTCCTTCCGCTCCCGCTCCTCTTCCTCATCTTCTTCGTCAGCGTCGTCCACGCGCACCTACTCGGAGAGATCTGCCACCCCTATCTCGGTCAGCCGAGAGAGCACCATTAACAGCGTCATCTTCCGTCAGCCGAGCATCCTCGATCTGGAAGAGGAGAGGAGAGTGTTTGGTGGCGAGCTCGAGGTTCTGGAACCGAGACCTATCGTCTACTGGGGTGGTGTGGAGGAGAGAATGGGCTCCCTGAACGCACTTTGATGATGTTGTGATAAGGGACAGGGGGGGGGATGTTTCTTTTTTTGGTGTTGCAAAGCTTCACTGCGTGAAGCTGGGCTTGGGGTCTTCTTCATTTTTTTTTTTTTTTCTTTTCATAAATAATCTGGGATTTGGCGTTGGATGGGATCACGATTGGGGTAAAGTACGCTTGGCTGGGACAGGATACACACACATGGGGGCACGATTCGATACGCGGGCCGACGATGAATACGTAAAGGCATACATTCGCCTATATCTTCATTATTCATAAGCGTGTCCATGACCTTCCATATGCTGGTTCGCCGTTCCTCACTGTGACGCGGTGTCTCTTTTCACGTCGTATTTCGTAATCAACAGCCGTCACGTTACATCTTGGCAGCGACATACCGCCACACACCCCCCGCAACCCAGAAACTCATGCCCAGCAAACCCAGCAGCACGACTCCCAGCATTGCCAGCGTCTGGTGCCCCAGCCTGAACGCGTCCTCGGCTTCCATCCGGAACAGCTTCTTCTGGTTGCTGTGGTAGTAACCGCCATGAGGATCGGGGTTTTCGCGGGAAAAGAAACGGCGCGCGATAGGGGTAGCCGAGGCGGATAAAGAGGCGCGGCGGAGGGTATAATATATCTCGACGAGGAGGAGCGAGAAGAGGAAGCTGGTAAAGTTGAGAGCAGTGAGGGCGACCTACGTTCTTGCGTGTTAGCGACTTTTGAATCAACGAAAAGGGATCACTCCGGTAGGAGAGCTGCGAACTAAGCTGGTGGAAGGAAATTACCTTGCAAAAGCCCGGTTCTGCCTCGTCGCGAACATCAACTCGTGATTCCCGATTGTTACTTTCGTATTTTGACTCGACGATGGCTGGCTTTCCGGCTTTCTGCGTTTGTGTCGTAGCCATGACGTTGCCGGTCTTGATTATTTCTCAACCAGCTTTCAGAAATTTGAATGCAGCCAGAAAACCGCCAGTTGATGAGAAAGGTCGCCGGAGAACGTGTTGCTTTTTGCATGAAAATCGGCGCAGGGTAGCTAGGCTATGCTTTTGCATTTGCGGTGCCTGACATCAGAATGGGTGTGATGGTGGTGTACACGCAATCGAAAGATGGCAATGCAGGTGCACTGCCTCGTCTGGACCGGGATTCGGTATGCAAAATCATATGTCGTCGCAAGGCTGAATCAAAATGCAGTTTTCCAGGACGAAAGTTATTTCGGGACGGTCGCGAGGTTTAATAATCAATGGATTGTACAGATGGATGGAATGAATGTGGGAGCGAAGCCAGCGGAGAGCTCGGATCGGTGAGGTCATCGGCCGCACTAAGATCGACAACCCAGGAACCTTGTGGCTTTCTCCGTCGGGATTGAGAGGAAAGGTGTGGCATTGTGAGAATGCTGTAAGACCATATGATATAAGTACCTTACTTCCTCACACGCTTGCAGTGACGCTGAAAGAAGCCCGTAAGCATAAAAGTCGTCAGAATTCAGTAGTCTATATATTCCTATCGCAGCTTTTGTTTCTAGAATGGAATCTCAATCCAACCAATCACCTAGTGTTGTGAATGTCCAGCACCAAGATGTCCTGTGCGCCCACCTTTTGCAGGTCGTCCATCACCATGGCAATCTTCTTCTTCTCAACCATCGAGGACACGGCCACCCAGCCCTCGCCGTCGAGGCTCGTTATGGTCGGGGAGCGCTTGCCGGGAGTGATCTTGACGGCATCGGCGAGGCGGGTGCGCTCGACGTTGTACTGGCAGAGGACAAACTTTTGCGCGGTAATGACACCGCGGATGCGGGAGGCGACGAGCTCGAGGGTCTCCTTGTTGGACGGGTTGCGGGACTTGATGAGGATGGCGGTGGAGTCGACGACGGTGTCAATGGCCTTGAGACCGGCCGCGCGCATGGTCTCGCCAGATTCTGATCCGTGTCAGCGAGGGGGTTCATGAAGGAAAACGTACTCGCTTCAGTCACTCGGGAAATAAGCAAGTTAAAAGGAATGCGAGTCAGGCAAGGACCCCAGACACTTACCAACAAGATCGACGATACCGTCGGCGACGCCCAACGCACAGGCAGCCTCCACACTACCGCTCAGCTCGACAATCTTGGTCCTGATCTTGTCCTCTGTCGTGCCCTCTAGCTTGGCAAAGTACTGAGCCGTCAAGTTGACAAAGCTGGTGCCGATGCTCTTGCCTACGAGGTCCTTGGACTCCTTGTACTCGCCCTTCTCGGGGACCTGGACCTGGAGCTTGCAGCTGCCGAAACCGAGCTCCATCACGGTCTCGCAGCTCATCGGCATGGAGGCGGGTTCGCTGTGGGAGGCGCGGACGCCGGCATCGTGCTCCTGGACCTGGTCCCAGCCGGTGATACCCAGGTCGCACTGGCCCTCGCCGACAAAGGTGGGGATGTCGGCGGCGGGGAGGAAGATGAGGGCGATCGGAAGGTTCTTGACGAGGGCAATGTCGAGACGGTTCTCGCGGCGGAACTGAATGTCGGCGCCCTCGAGGAGCTTCAGGGCAGCAGCATTCAGACGGCCCTCTGGTAGATGGGTTTAGCGAGCTTGATCAGTTTGGGCAAGAGGCATCGAGACTCACTCTTGGGAACGGCAAAGAGGAGTCGGCCTCCGAGGCTGTTGACGAGATCCATGATGGTTTATCTGGAACAGGTGGTGGTGAGGAGGGAAGAAAAGATGATTGTGACTGTTGTCCCCAACTTTTTGGCGCAGTTTGACTCTTTCCCGCGAACAAGTCCGGCCGCGGGGCAGTTGACGCATCGTCGCTGCCCATCGTGTCCTGAACGGGCATGTGATTGGCTGAGATCAGGTGCGGCTGGAGTAATCACCAGCCACATGGAGGGGCAGAAGCAGGATCGTTGTGGCTGGTGCATGCGATCGGCTTCTGCTGCCTGAACCGAAATGTGAGCGGAATCTGGCTGACCATCCATCCAGAGCCCGGACGCTACGGAAAGGTTTCCCTGGGCGTACCGGATTTTGCAGCAGCCTCATATGCCAGTACCAAGAAGGACCAGCAATCACAGCAGTAGCCAGGCCATGATGCGAGCCCCCTTGTCAAGCCGCGCCGGGGGAGAAGACCTGACCTGGACGTTAATCACGCGCAGATATGGACGGATTCGGCAGCATCGTCCACAGGACGCCGAGATGGGACAGCACATGTTTATATTGCGGTTATTACCAGTTTTCGCGGGTTGGTGTTGGTGCTCCAGGAATCGGCAGCTATAGGGACGGCAATAAGCAAACACCTGGACCAACGGTCAGGAAACGGTCAGGAAACGGTCATCAAAACGGTGCCTCATCTGCACGGACGGCAAGAAATGGCCTAGACTAAGCCGGATAAGGTTCCCTGAGATCCGCCAGATCCACCAGATCCATCAGAACCCGCAGAGCCCGATGGGGCCCGCTGAGCTAAGCCATCTACAGGGCGAACGGCCTTCCGAACAGAGTAGCTGCCAGTCTGGCTCTCGGGGGACGGGGGCCCCCCTGTAAGGTACAGTACAGTACGCTGCCCAGCCTGCTGCTGCTTGCAAGTTGCCTGCAGCATCGCTGCTCTGCTTCCGTTCAGGCTGCAGCTTCACCTTCACTCCCGGTTCCTCCTGATAACCCTCCTTCTCCAAACTCCAAAAATCCAATCCCCAACTCCAAAAAATCCCACAATTGCAGAAACGCTCACACTGCACACACCGCTTGTTTTCCAGGAATGCCTCTCTTCGTGTCGGCTTGAGTTTCTACCAGCTCCGCGCCCCGTGGCCTGTCTCCTCGCTCGTCGGTTCGTTCGCTCATCAGCTCCGCTTCGGCTCACTTTCTCGACGACACACAGACCTTTTTCAGGGACACTGTACTCTGTCCACGCCAACTGCTATCCTCGAGGGCATCTCCTCTAAGCGCGTGTCTCATCAGCTCTCTTCGCCCTCCCCTCTGACACGACTGTCCTTTTGCTAGTTGAATCTGGGACCACTACTGGGAGGCTTGTCGCCACCTGCGAGGAGGCATCGCCAGAGGAGCAGAGCCAGAACAAGTGGCATCAGGCGCTCTGTCCCTGCAAGCGCAAGCTTCTGAGGTTTTGCGTAAACGAGAAACTCTTCAGGCTCACTCATCTGATCGGTGGAAAGTTTGTGATTGTCTTGTGATTTCCACTGCAACCACAGTGTTCGCAACTGTACATCACGCTCATCATCCAGCAACTCTGGGTTGATAGAGCCCACCACCCATTACCGACATCATGAACCCCAGCAACGGATACGCCCTCCCTCCTCCCGCGAGCCACCATCACCAACACCCTCCGCCGTCCGACATGTCTCAGCCACTGCCTCCGTCCTACGGCCATGCGCCTCCTCCTCACCAGCAGCATCACCACCATGCGACTGCCCCGCCCCCACCACAAGCCATGTCGCAACATCCGTACCCTCCTCCTCCTGCAAGCCAGCAGCACCACCAAGGTCATCACGCACAACCTCCTTCTCACCCCCATCAGTATCAACCGATGCATCACCATCAACACCAGCAGCAGCACGCCCCTCCGCCCTCGCACCCTCAAACCGGGACGATGCAACCGCCAAGTGCGCCTCCACAGGGTCTACCATCTACGAGCCTCACGAGACACTCGGACCCAGGCATGCATCGTCCCAGTATCCCAGAGTATCCCACGGCGCCTTTCTCCTTTGTCGATAAGGAGACTGGCAGAAAGTTTAGGTGAGAACCAGATCTCTACTGACGTCAAATCTGGGCTGCATGGGGGCCTTAAGGAGAAGAAGAAGAAGAAGAAGAAGAAGAAGACTGACGGTGGGTGATACGCAGTCTTGAAGTTGCGCAACAGCCTTTGCGAGCACGAATGTGTGGTTTCGGAGACAAGGTTGGTCTTTGGTGCAAGTTTGACGATCCTCTCGCAGCAATTGACGCGAGTTTGGTACAGGACCGCCGACCGATCACGCCGCCGCCGTGCGTGAGGCTTATCATCACATATGAGGACTCTGGTAAGGAAATCGATCCCAAGTAAGTGTTTGCGTGTAAATTGTAGAGTGCAATAGAAGCTGACATGGTGTAGTGATGTGGATCATTGCCTCTTTGTGCTCAATGTCGACCTCTGGAGTGAAGATAGTATGAGAGAGGTGAACCTGGTCAAGTCATCCACCGGCAGTCCTTCCATATCTTCCACGACACCCTATTCGTACTCAACGCTCAACGGTGGCGGTCCCGATCCCTCACAAGCCCAGTATGGCGGGCAGTCAGCATACGTACAGCCAGGTTCAGGTTACGTTCCGGACTATCAGGTTTCCCAAGGATACGCTCCTGGTAGGTTCTTACACTGGAATCTTGAGATGTCAGGACTTGCAGGTTGCGAAAGCTAACGTCAAGCAGTTGGAAACAATTACCAGTCTACACCATCCTACGCCCAGCCACAACAGTATTACCCCCCGCACAGCTATCGACCCGAACACAGCGTACCTTCGCTGCCATCGCAATCAATGCCACCGTATTCGAGGAACGGCATGCCTGGGTACGATCAGGGTGCGCTTGCCAGGGCCATGGGAGGTGGGGACTCGCGCGGCGGAATGTTCACCAGGAACCTGATCGGCCAGCTTGCGGCCAGTGCTTTCAAGCTTCATGATACGGGAGATCGGCTCGGTATCTGGTTTATCCTGCAGGACTTGAGTGTTCGGACTGAGGGGTCTTTCAGGTACGTCGCTTCACTGTTTTACTGGAATTCTACATCGCGGAAATTCAACTCTAATGCTCTTTGCACAGGTTGCGATTCTCCGTCGTCAACGTCGGCGCCCCAGGTGGTGTCAAAAGCGAGGAGGGCACGCCCAAGCTCAACACCGGCCGAGCACCCATCCTGGCATCGTGCTTCAGCGAGGTGTTTCACGTTTACTCGGCCAAAAAGTTCCCTGGCGTGTGTGAGAGCACACCATTGAGCAAAACGTTTGCGACACAGGGCATCAAGATTCCCATCAGAAAAGACAACTCCAAGAACGGCGGCGGTGATGACGACGACGATTACTAAGTCTTGCCGCGACCAAATACATGTGTATTTCCTTTTCTTTTGCCTTTATCGAGATGCATGGATCATCTGGTCTACATACTCTGTAGGAGGGGTTCGCCATTGGACAGGGACTCTTGAGCTGTATACTGGACAGCCGAGTCGGCCAGAGACGGTTTGTTAGGAAATTGGGTCTCTTTTCTCATGTGAGATCTGAGTTGGGTATGGTTTGAGATACATGTGTAATGAAAGAGCCATCAATATGCACACCTGCAAAGTAGAATTGTATGTGCTGATTCGCAAACGTTACTGATGACGATCCATCGAGACACGGACATTGAGACAGGTCGAGTCAGTTCTCCACACAACTCGACTCAGCCTTGTGGGAGGACGGCGGCATCCGATGGCCTTGACAGCACAGATTACGCCACGAGGCGTGCGAATTGCGCCACAGTGAAGGCGTACTGTGGGAAAAGTCGAGTCGATCAATGAGTAACGGATGATTGCATCACCTCTCTGATCGAATTGCGCTGCTCTCACGAGCCCACTGGAGTGTACGCAGAGAGTATCACGAAAAAAGACATCAGGAGGGGTTTCCCTATTGATCAAATGGTTTTTTTTTTCTTTTTTTTTTCTTTTTTTTCTTTTTTTCTATTAAGCTTCAGGGCCACTCGATCGGCCCGTGTCTCGCTAACGAAGGATGAGTTTCGATCTAATGTAACCCAAGGGTCCTCTGGGAGTCCAGGCATGCACTGTGGAGAAACGAATCACGTCTTTGCAGATGAAAGGAATTTTCTCGGCAGTGAGAAGCAAAAAAATCCATTGGGCCTGAGGGGCCTGGACCTGAGTGATGGAATGGGCATGGCAAGAAAAAAAAAAAAGATGGAGGGTCGGGGGGGGGGGGGGGGGGGGGGGGGGGGGGGGGGGGTGAAAAACGGGGGGGTGGGGGGGTGTGT